>CM069137.1:9491301-9916301 GCA_035221665.1 Okamejei kenojei | reverse complement strand
TGCAGAAACTCCCCCAACTTACATAAAGGTTATGTTCCGTGAACCATGAAGCGAGTCAGGTTTTACATAAGTCAGGCTCACCATCCCCATCCCCTGCCCTAAATAACTAACCTCATAACCCCTGACACCCATACTAATCAAGAATCTATCTCTGCCTTAAAAAATATCCATTGACTTGGCTTCCACAGCCTGCTGTGGCAAAGAATTCCACAGATTCACCACCCTACACCCTCAGTCACGGTGGCACAGCGGTAGAGTTGCTGCCTTACAGCAAAATGCAGCGCCGGGGATCTCGGTTCGATCCCGACTACGGACACTATCTGTACGGAGTTTGTACGCTCTCCCTGCGACCATCGTGAGATTTCTCCGAGATCTTCGGTTTCCTCCCACATTTCCAAAGACGCGCAGGTTTGTAGGTTAATTGGCTTGGTGTAAATGTAAAAAATTGTGCAGTGTAAATTGTCCAACTTCCAGTATAGCCCCTGGTGGACTCTTCGGATGTGCTGACCACAAGGTGCGAGGTATATCTTCTGCATTTGATCCTCCTTTCCCTAAAGTAAGTTTTTAGTTTTATTTTTTTTTAAATTTTAATCTTTGTTTTAGTGATACAACATGGAAGCAGACACATCGGCCCACTGAGTCCGCGCTGACCAATAATCGCCTGTACACTGGTTCTATTCTGTACAGGAGAAAACCCACGCAGGTCACGGTGACAACGTACAAACTCCGTACAGTTAGCGTCCGTAGTCGGGATCGAACCGAGATCCCCGGCGTGCATTTTGCTGTAAGGCAGCAACTCTACCACTGAGCCACCGTGACTGAGGGTGTAGGGTGGTGAATCTGTGGAATCCTTTGCCACAGCAGGCTGTGGAAGCCAAGTCAATGGATATTTTTTAAGGCAGAGATAGATTCTTGATTAGTGTGGGTGTCAGGGTTTATGGGGTTAGTTATTTAGGGCAGGGGATGGGGATGTTGATTCCAACATGTAAATCCTGACTTGCTTCATGGTTCACGGAACATAACCTTTATGTAAGTTGGGGAGGTTCTGCTCTTTACTAGTGGAGTCTCCATGCAGAGAAATCTCTACTAATCTTTACCCAACTACTAAACTCTGCAAAACTCTTAACTAAGGGCAGCACGGTGGCGCAGCGGGAGTGTTGCCACCTTACAGCGCCAGAGTCCCGGGTTCGATCCCGACTACGGGTGCTTGTCTGTACGGAGTTTGTACGTTCTCCCCGTGACCTGCGTGGGTTTTCTCGGGGAAGCTCCTGTTTCCTTTCACACTCCAAAGACGTGCTGGTTCGTTGGCTAATTGTCCCTAGTGTGTGTAGGATAGTGTTAGTGTGCAGGGATCACGGGCCTATTTCCACTTTTTCTCACAGAGAGTGGTGAGCGTGTGGAATTCTCTACCTCAGAAGACGGTGGAGGCAGGTTCTCTGGATGCTTTCAAGAGAGAGCTGGATAGGGCTCTTAAAAATAGTGAAGTCAGGGGATATGGGGAGAAGGCAGCAACGGGGTACTGATTGGAGATGATCAGACATCCACAAATTCACAACTCTCTGGGTGAAAAAGTTTTTCCTCATCTCAGTTCTAAATGGCCTACCCCTTATTCTTAAACTGTGGCACCTGGTTCTGGACTCCCCCAACATCGCAAACATGTTTCCTGCATCTAGTGTGTCCAATCCCTTAATAATTTTATATGTTTCCATGAGATACCCTCTCATCCTTCTAAATTCCACAGCCGCTCCATTCTTTCATCATATGACAGTCCCGCCATCCCGGGAATTAACCTGGTGAACCTACGCTGCACTCCCTCAATAGCAAGAATGTCCTTCCTCAAATTAGAAGACCGAAACTGCACACAATACTCCAGGTGCGGTCTCACCAGGGCGCTGTACAATTGCAGAAGGGCCTCTTTGCTCCTGTACTCAACACCTCTCGTTGTGAAGGCCAACGTGCCAATAGCTTTCTTCACTGCCTGCTGTACCTGCATCAGATGGTTTAATCAAACTTGGTGTCTCATCAAGGAAATGACTGATATGGTAAAACATTGAACACATACACGCGCACGCAAACACCATCAGGTGATGATATTTATGAAGTAATTTTGAAATGGAACAGTACTAATGAAGGTCGTAACTCCACAGAAAATCAATATTACACAGTCGTAAGATTTTCCAGTATATCAAATGTCTATATTTCTTTTCTTGCAGTTATTAAGGGCCGTGTTACATCTTATTAAATGTAATTGCGCCATGTATCAAAATTCAGTAAAAATTGGTTTGTCATTAAAAATCACTTCAGCTTTCACCACCACCCTGGGCGACACAGTGCGAGAGTTGCTGCCTCACAGCGCCAGAGACCCGGGTTCCTTCCTGACGACGGGTGCTTGTCTGTACAGAGTTTGTACGTTCTCCCCATGACCTGCGTGAGTTTTCTCCGAGATCTTTTGGTTTCCAATGAACAAGTTTACACGTCTCATCTGCTCCACTGCGAAGCCTCCTCACGGTGTGTCAACTTTGAAGACGTTCTCTTCCTCTCTCCGACAAGAGTTCCGCAACATCCTCTCCATATCTCTCTACATCACCATCTATATCTCTCGTTTCCCTTTTCCCTGACCCTCAGTCTGAAGAGGGGACCCGACCCGAAATGTCACCTATTCCTTTTCTCCAGAGATGCTGCCTGACCCGCTGAGTTACTCCAGCTGCCTGAGTCTATCATCGGTTTGTAGGCTAACTAGTTTGGTATCAAATATAAATTGAGCCCAGTGTGTGTAGGATAGGATTAATGTACAGGGCTCGCTGGTCTGCGTGGACTCAGTGGGCCGAAGGGCCTGTTTTGGCGTTGTATCTCTAAACAAAACTAAACTAAAAAAACTAAAATATCTGTCGTAAGCAACTTATCTATGCATTCCCAGCTTTATTGCCAGAGCCAATATTTATTAACAACTATAGATTCCGACAGCATGGATGCAGGCCCTTCAGTCCAACTTGCCCATGTCGACAAACATGCCCCTTCTACACTAGTTCCACCTGCCTACTCGGTACGCCCATATCTCTCTAAACCTTTCCTATCCATGTACCTGATCAATTGACTTTTACATATTATTTATGTACCTGCCTCAACTGCCTCCTCTGGCAGCTTGTTCCTTATGCCTACCCCCTCTGTGAGAAAAAGTTGCCCCTCAGGTTCCTATTAAATCGTTCCCCTCTCTCCTTAAATATTTCACCTCGTTCTTGATTCCCCTTCCCTGTATAAAATACATTACCTTCTCTATTCTCCTCATTTTAGTTTAGTTCAGTTTAGAGATACAGCGTGGAAACAGGTCCTTTGGCCCATCGAGTCTGCACCGACCAGCGATCCCCGCACATTAACACAAATAAATGCTTATCGGGACGCACACTAGGGACAATTTACACTTCTACTAAGTGTACAAACCCAAGCCAATTAACCTACAAGCCGGTACATCTTTGGAGCGTGGGAGGAAACCAAAGATCTCGGGAAAACCCACGCAGGTCACGGGGAGAACGTACATACTCCATCCAGACAGCACCCGTAGTCGGGATCGAACCCGGGTCTCCGGCACTGCGAGTGCTGAAAGTGCTGAAACTCTACTGTGGCGTCACCATGCCAACCACTCATTATCTTATACACCTCTATAAAACAGTACCTCCATAAGATCGCGCCTGTTGCAGGTACTATCACAGTGTTTGCAGGAGCCATCGCAGTGATTAAGACACATTTAGACAGGTACATGGATAGGACGGGTTTAGAGGGATATGGGCCAAAAGACGAGGATAGATGGGACATGTCGGTCGGCATGGGCAAGTTGGGCCCAAGGGCCTGTTTCCACGCTGCATGACTATGACTCCATAAGATCACTCCTCATCCTCCTGCATTCCAAGGAGTAAAGTCCTAGCCTGCCCAACCTCTCCTTACAGCTCAGGCCCTCGATTCCTGGCAACAGTCCTACTCTGTAATTGAAGAATAGAGACTGTCTTGAAGAGTGATATGGAAGTGAGTGTGCACATATGAATGCAGACACACAGAAACACTTGTGCATACATACATACATGAGTTTATACACCCACTCATGCACATGCACTCACATGACGCACACATTCACATGCCAACACACATACACACATACATACGCTCACACCCTGATTCCTGTGAAGTCTGAATCAAGAAGTTAACATGGCTTCCTTGTCGATAGATAGATGGTGATAACATTTCTGTCCAGGGCCTCCTCCACTGTCAGAGTGAGGCGCAGTGCAAATTGGAGGAGCAGCACCTAGTTTTCTGCTTGGGCAGCTTACACCCCAGTGGTATGAACATCAATGACACATATTTCTTGGGTGACATTTCGGGTCGAGACCCTTCTTGAATTACTCCAGCATTTTGTGTCTATCTTCGGTGTAAACCAGCATCTACAGTTCCTTCCCTACACATTGGAAAGGTCATGTTCTATTGCAGTACTATTTACTAGATGAACAATGGATATTCTGCTATAGAAACAATGGCATTATAGGAAAAGGTGTAAGAAGGATTAATGAGGATGCTAACACCATGTCACACTTCATAATTCTCTGACTAGTTGGACTGTCCTCCTGATTAAATTTTATTTAGTATGCCTCGTTGTCACCTTCCCCTAGCTAACATTGATCCACTTTACATTTTACATTTTCCTTGAACTTCATCCCCTTTGTTCTCTCGCTTTTCACACCTCACACTTCCTTATCTCTGTGTCTCCCTCTCCCCTGACTCTTAGTCTGAAGAAGGATCTCGACCCGAAATGTCACCCATTCCTTCTATCGAGGTGTGCTGCCTGTCCAGCTGATGTTACTCCAGCATTGGTGTTAACATCCTCATTAATCTCTCTTGCACCCTTTCCCATTGAATGCATTTGTTCCCACAGCAGAACAACCATTGTTCATCCAGTGAACAGTACTGCAAACGTGGCCTTTCCAATGTGCAGGGGGGAACTGCAGATGCTGGTTTGCACCGATGATAGACACAAAATGCTGGAGTAATTGAAGAAGGGTCTCGACCCGAAACGTCACGCATTCCTTCTATCCAAACATGTTGCCTTTTGTTGTCGAGATCCTTCTTCAGACTAAGAGTCAGGGGAGAGGGAGACATGTTGTCTTATATAACTGTAGCGTGACCTCCCAATTCCTGCACCTGATTTCCTGACCGATGAAGACAAGCTTGACCATGCTTTCTTCACCACCCTGTCTGCCTGTGACAACCCAAAGGTGCCAGACAATCGATGGTGAACCTGCAAACTACGTCAAATGTCTCCTGTTTTTCAATTTTGATGCGTGTAGTGAATATAACGGTAAGTGTAACTTTAAGAACGGAGTCCCAGAATGGTGTTAAGGGCCTCTCGCACTTACACGACCTTTACAGGCGACTGCTGGCACCTATGATAGGTCGTCAACATTTTCAACATGTTGAAAATTCAGTGGTGACCAGAAAGACGCTCCGACTCTTTGGAGACCTCTCCCGATCGTAGGAGACCTCTCACAACCATACACAGCCGACCCCTGGCGACATGTCGCGGGTGACCTCTCACAGCCTGTATGGTCGTGTGAGGTCTCCTATGGTCGTGAAGGGTCCCCAAAGAGTCGTAACGTCTTTCTGGTCGCCGCTGAATTTTCAACATGTTGAACATTTCGACGACCTATCACGGGTGCCGGCAGTCGCCTGTAAAGGTCGCATAAGTGGGACAGGCCCTTTAGTTGTGTCTTGCGATATTTAGTTTAGTTTAGTTTAGAGATACAGCGCGGAAACAGGCCCTTCTGCCCGCTGAATCCGCACCGCCCAGCGGTCCCCGCACACTAACACCATCCTACACATACTAGTGGACAATTTATATTTACAGAAAGCCAATTAACCTGCAAACCTGTACGTCTTTGGAGCATGGGAGGAAACCGAAGATCTGGGAGAAAACCCACGCAGGTCACGGGGAGAAAGTACAAACACCGTATAGACAGCTTATCTTATCGGTCTTATTATCTTCATTTTCTTATGTCTTATTCATTATCAAACTGCGCCACTGGAATATTCATTATCTTATAAGTCTCAGAATATTTGTGAATATGCGTAGTGTACTTTTGTAAACTAAAGATCACCCACACTGTCAACAGCGTGCACTGAAAACCTGTGCTTGTTTATATCTACTTGCTACTGCCATAATATCTTACAGATGCAGTCTATAAATATCAGATATTACAAAGCCTTTTGAAGGTAATTTATAAATTCTGGCACACATCTACATCTAGAACAACAACTTTCCATTTATAAAGTGCTTTCAGAGCAGCAACGCATGCCAAGATTCTTCAAAGGTCCTTTCTTCAAACAAATAAACATGATTGCAAATTACATCGGGAGATGTCAGACTTGATGACCAAAGAGGGTTACACAAAATGCTGGAGAAACTCAGCGGATGCAGCAGCATCTAAGGAGCGAAGGAGATAGGCGACGTTTCGGGTCGAGACCCTTCTTCAGACTGGTCAGGGATCAGGGAAACGAGAGATATAGACGGTGATGTGAGAGATAAAGAACAATGAATGAAAGATATGCAAAAAAGTATCGATGATAAAGGGAACAAGCCATTGTAAGCTGTTTATGGTGTGAAAATGAGAAGCTAGTGCGACTAGGGTGGGGGAGGGAGATAGAGATAGAGGGAATGCCAGGGCCCCGAGGGCTGAGGGAGAGGTGGGAGGGGGAGGAGACAGCAGGGTTAACAGAATTGAGAAAATTCAATGTTCAAGCCCAAAGGATGCAAACTCCCCAAGCGGAATATGAGGTGCTGTTCCTCCAACTTGCGGTGTTGCTCACTCTGGCCATGGAGGAGGCCCAGGACCGAGAGGTCGGATACGGAATGGGAGGGGGAGTTGAAGTGCTGAGCCACCGGGAGGTCGGGTTGGTTTTTGCGGACCGAGCGGAGGTGTTCGGCGAAACGATCGCCAAGTCTCCGCTTGGTCTCACCGATATAGATCATCTGGCATCTGGATGCAGTAGATGAGGTTGGAGGAGGTGCAGGTGAACCTCTGTCGGACCTGGAAGGACTGCTTGGGTCCCTGAAAGGAGTGGAGGGGGGAGGTGAAGGGACAAGTGTTGCATTTCTTGCGATGACCAAAGAGCTTGGACAAAGAGATGGTTTTTAAGGAGTGTCTTACACATTGAACAAAGTATGGAGATGCAGAAAAATCAGAAGTTAGGTCTTCACTGTCCAAGGTACAGGCAACAAAGTTTAGAGATACAGCGCGGAAACAGGCCCTTCGGCCCACCGAGTCCGCACCGGCCAGCCATCACATGTACACTAGTGCTATCCTACACACTAGGGACACTTAGAAGAAGCCAATTAACCTACAAACCTGCAGGAATATGGGAGGAAAGCAGAGCACCCAGAGAAGACCCGCGTGGTCACAGGGAGAACATGCAAACTCCACGCAGCCTGCACCAGTGGTTAGGATTGAACCCGGGTGTCTGGTGCAGTGAGGCAGCAGCTCTACCCGCTTCACCTCTGTGCCGCCTGAGTGAAGCGGATAAGAAAGGAGAACTCCATACAGACAGCGCCCGTAGTCAGGATTGAACAAGGGTCTCTGGCGTTGTGTGGCAGCAACCCTCCCGCTGGTCAACAAAGGCTGAAGCCATTATGATCGGAGATGATCAAGAGCCCAAGGTTAGTGTACCACAGACATTTCAAGTCAAGTCAAGATGTGTCCCAGATAGGACAATGAAATTCTTGCTTGCTGCAGCACAACAGAGTATTCGTAAACAATTTCAGAGTCTGTTTGTTGCCGAGTTTAATAGCCTGATGGCTGTGGGGATGAAGCTGTTCCTGAACCTAGATGTACCAGATTTCAGGCTCCTGTACCTTCTGCCCGATGGTAGCGGAGAGATGAGTGTGTGTCCAGGATGGTGTGGGTCCTTGATGATGTTGGCTGCCTTTTTGAGGCAGCGACTGCGATAGATCCCTTCGATGGTGGGGAGGTCAGAGCCGATGATGGACTGGGCAGTGTTTACTACTTTCTGCAGCCTTTTCCGCTCCTGGACACTCAAGTTGCCGAACCAAGCCACGATGCAACCAGCCAGCATGCTCTCTACTGTGCACCTGTAGATGTTCGAGAGAGTCCTCTTTGGCATGCCGACTCTCCGTATCTTCTCTAGGAAGTAGAGGCGCTGATGTGCTTTCTTTATGATTGCATCAGTGTGCTGGGACCAGGAAAGATCTTCGGAAATGTGCACGCCCTGGAATTTGAAGTAGTTGGTAGCGATGCTGAAAGAGATCGGGGGGAGGAGGAGCGGAATAAAAAACGAATGGTAGCTTCAGAGTGAAAGCGTTGCTTAACCCAGAGCCAATCCAAACATAAGTGGGACTTGAATTGAGTGCAGAATTATCAATCTAGTTTTAAATTAGGTTGCGAGCCTTTACACAGGCTGCCCACTCCAAGAAACTGCTGAGTGCTTATAGCCTTTGTGCGAAGATTATTTCTTTCCTTTATCTCCAATGGACAGCTTCAGAGCAAGCTCAGCAAATCCTGCAAAGCATTCCCACTCGTTTCATTCCAAAGTCAATGAGTGCCATATCCACTGTGCTGTTAAATTATTAAAGATGGATCATCTGGTCAAAAAAACAATAAAATTCTCATTGCATGCTTTCAGTTTCCAAGCATTAAGATTTTTTTTTTTTCCATTTCCATCATTTTGTTGGATACCCTTCCTTTTCTTCAGGTCTACCCTGAGTTCCTTAGTTCCCTGGTCATCACGTAGCTGTGTACTCCTTTGGATATTAAATCGGTGAGCAGAGATAATTCTCTTCACCGTTAACTTCTCTTCGGCTCCGAGTAATGGCATTCAAAACTTTGGACCAATGTGAACACGTCGAGGTACAGAGAACTTGGAGTTATGCAATAAAATAGTAAGATTAAATGAGAACTTACCAGTTTGAAGTTTGACCTTTATTTTATGAGGAGTTACGATGAGGGATTACATGAAGACCCCGCCAGCACGCATGCGCGACATTCTTCAAAGCAGCGGTGTGAAATCACAGAGGGTAGATTTGACTAAAGATAGTAAGATAAGAGAACTAAAATACCAGATGACCTTTATAATAGAGGGTTGGGAGCGGAGGGCATGTAATCCCTCATCGTAACTCCTCATAAAATAAAGATCAAACTTCAAACTGGTAAGTTCTCGTTTAATCTTACTATTTTACTTTGGAGTCACGTGAGTGACTATGTGAAGATTTCAAAGCTCTGTGATTTCATGCCGTGGAAACGAGTCCATGCTCACACACTGCCATAATAACCAATGGAGGAAGTATGTAAACGTATTTCAGACATGAATCAGTTGCTGAAAAACAATGATGTATTTATTAACAAATAATAATAATAACCCCTAATTTCGGGGAAAATTATAATACAGAACACAAAATCGTGTCTGCAATTGTCTCAGGTGTGGCAACGGGTTTATTATAAAACCACTGGAAGGTTCTTTCATTAGACCATCCCGCCGTTGCAAGGATGTGGTCCATAGGAACTTCCATCATCCTTGCTGCCGATGTAGCTGCAGCCCTGGTGGAATGAGATTTAAAAACATCAGTGTCCACCTCTGCTGCACATAATACCACCCTAAGCCGTATTGAGATGGTCTGCACGGTCACTCTTTTATGAGGACGTTTATGACTTATCAATAAAGCCATTTCCGTGCCCCTGGGACTTTTGGTGACCTCCAGGTAATGTAGAAAGTGGGTCACTATACATAGGCAAATATATAAGGGGTAAGCCGGGAACTCCAATTTGAGGTCAGATGATCCAGGCCTGTTCTGTTTAAGTAACTCATATATATGGAAAGTTATCTTATTTTTGGATGTTACCATGGCGTCCAGTCTTAGTTTGTGCAGAGACTGGACCCGCTGTGCCGTTACGAGAGCCATCAGCATCACCATTTTATAGGTCAGTTTTGTTAGTGTAAGGGACGTAGCTGGTCCCAACCCCTGAGCAGGGTTAACACAATACCAATATCCCAGGTCTGGGAATACCTAGGCCTGGGGGGATTAGAGTTGAAAATACCCTTCATAAGGATTATTATTTTTTGACACTAGAGGGTGAGATCCGACCCCATGGTGTTCTAACCCCTGTCCCAGATATGACGATAGGGCACTCCTGGCACAATTGATGGCACTGTAACTCAAGCCTTCATCAAAATGTAGGCTCGCCAAGAATTCCAGCACATCCGTAATAGTGGCTGTGTGGTAAGAGGTGTTTGCCCTGGTACAGAATACCTCCCATTTTTTGATATATGTGAGGTACTGTTTCCTGGTGGACTCTCTGCATGATGCCGTGATGATGTTCATAGTTCGGTCCGACAGTCCAAATTCCAGGAGTGGTCTTTTCAAATCCTGCAAATCAACAGGTTTATTCTGTCATGGCACGTGTGACTCTCGCCTGTCACAGGATGTACCAGCAAACTCGGGCGTTTAGAGATTGAATACATGGTTCCGAGACCATGTCGAGTACCACAGGAAACCATGGCTGAGTAGGCCAGTCGGGTACTACCAAAATACCCGACGCGGAGTCTTGTTGTATTTTTCGCAAGACCCGACTGATGAGGCAGAAGGGGGGAAATGCATAGAAAAACAATTCCCCCCAGTGTAGCGAAAAAAGCCACTGCCCCAGGGTCTGGTTCCCATGCAACATATGTTGGTAACTGGTGATTAAGTCTGGATGCAAAAAGGTCGATATCTGGCGTTCCATATCGAGCTACAATGTCAGTAAATACTTGGTGGTCCAACATCCATTCAGTGTTCTCATTGAATTTGAGTGACCTGGTGTCCACCACTGTATTGCGCTCACCTGGAAGGTAAGTAGCTATATAACCATATAACAATTACAGCACGGAAACAGGCCCACTCGGCCCTTCCAGTCCGTGCTGACCATTGTTTTCCCCCTAGTCCCATCTACCTGGAAGGACATTATTGCCATAGAGGGAGTGCAGAAGGTTCACCACTGATTCCTGGATGTCAGGACTGTGAAGAAAGACTGGATAGACTCGGTTTATACTCTCTGGAATTTAGGAGATTAAGAGGGGATCTTATAGAAACTTACAAAATTCTTAAGGGGTTGGACAGGCTAAATGCAGGAAGATTGTTCCCGATGTTGGGGAACTCCAGGACAAGGGGTCACAGCTTAAGGATAAGGGGAAATCCTTTAAGACCGAGATGAGAAAGACTTTCTTCACACAGAGAGTGGTGAGTCTCTGGAACTCTCTGCCACAGAGGTAGTTGAGGCCAGTTCATTGGCTATTTTAAGAGTGAGTTGGATGTGGCCCTTGTGGCTAAGGGGAATCAGAGGGTATGGAGAGAAGGCAGGTACGGGATACTGAGTTGGATGATCAGCCATGATCATATTGAATTGCAGGCTCGAAGGGCTGAATGGCCTACTCCGCACCCTATGTTTCTATGTTTCTATGTTACCTGCACTCAGACCATACCCCTCCATTCCCTTCACGTCCATATACCTATCCACTTTACTCTTAAATGTTAAAATCGATCCTGCCTCCACCACTTCTGCTGGAAGCTGATTCCACACAGCCACTAAGTAAAGAAGTTCCCCCTCACGTTACCCCGAAACTTCTGTCCCTTAATTCTCATGTCATGCCCTCTTGTTGAATCTTCCCTACCCTCAATGGGAAAAACGTATCCACGTTAACTCTGTCTATCCCTTTCATCATTTTAAAGACCTCAATCAAGTCCCCCCTTAACCTTCTGCGCTCCAAAGAATAAAGACCTAACTTGTTCAACCTTTCTCTGTAACATAGTTGCTGGAACCCTGGCAACATTCTAGTAAATCTCCTCTGTACTCTCTCTATTTTGTTGACATCCTTCCTATAACTAGGTGACCAAAATTGTACACCATACTCCAGAATTGGTCTTACCAATGCCATGTACAATTTTAACATTACTTCCCTACTCCTATATTCAATGCTCTGATTTATAATGGCCAGCACACCAAAGGTTTTCTTTACCACCCTATCTACATGCGATTCCACCTTCAGGGAACTATGCACAGTTATTCTAGATCCCTCTGTTCCACAGCATTCCTCAATTCCCTACCATTTACCATGTACGTCCTATTTTGATTTGTCCTGCCAAGATGTAGCACTTCACACTTAACAGCATTAAACTCCATCTGCCATCTTTCTGCCCACTTTTCCAAATGGCCCAAATCTCTCTGTAGACTTTGAAAATCTACTTCATTATCACAATACCACCTATCTTAGTATCATCTGCATACTTACTTATCCAATTTTCCACCCCATCATCCAGATCATTGATGTACATGACAAACAACAGTGGACCCAACACAGATCCCTGAGGCACCCCACTGGTCACCGGCTTCCAACCTGACAAACAGCCATCCACCATTACTCTCTGACATCTCCCATTCAGCCACTGTTGAATCCATCTTGCTACTCCGCCATTAACACCCAAAGATTGAACCTTCTTAACCAACCTTCCATGGGGAACTTTGTCAAAGGCCTTACTGAAATCCATATAGACAACATCCACTGCTTTACCCTCATCAATTTTCCTAGTTACCTGCTTCAAAAAATTCAAGAAAGGTTTGTCAAACATGACCTTCCAGGCACAAATCCATGTTGACTGTTCCTGATCAGACCCTGTTTATCCAGATGCTTATAGATATTATCTCTAAGTATCCTTTCCATTAATTTGCCCACCACTGACGTCAAACTAATAGGTCTATAATTGCTAGGTTTATTCTTTGAACCCTTTTTAAACAATGAACAACATGTCAGTACGCCAATCCTCCGGCACTATTCCCGTTTCTAATGACATTTGAAATATTTCTGTCATAGCTCCTGCTATTTCTACACTAACTTCCCTCAATGTCCTAGGGAATAACCTGTCAGGACCTGGAGACTTATCCACTTTTATATTTTTCAAAAGTGTCAGTACTTCCTCCTCTTTGAATCTCATAGTTTCCATAGCTACTCTACTTTTTCCCCTTAACTCACAGAGTTCAATATCCTTCTCCTTGGTGAATACCGAATAAAAGAAATTGTTCAATATCTCCCCCATCTCTTTTGGCTCTGCAGATAGCTGTCCATTCTGGTTCTCTAATGGTCCAATTTTATCCCTCGTTATCCTTTTGCTATTAATATAGCTGTAGAAACCCTTTGGGTTTACTTTCACCTTTCTTGCCAAAGCAACCTCATATCTTCTTTTAGCCTTCCTAATTTCTTTCTTAAGATTCTTTTTACATTCTTTATACTCCTCTAGAACCTCATTTACTCCATGCCTCCTATAATTATTGTAGATATCTCTCTTTTTTTCGAAACAAGTGTCCAATTTCCCTTGAAAACCATGGCTCTTTCCAATTTTTACTATTTCCTTTCAACCTAACAGGACATAAAGATTCTGTACTCTTACAATTTCCCCTTTAAATGTCCTCCATTTCTCTTCTACATCCTTCCCATGAAACAAAGTGTCCCCAATTCACTCCTTAAAACCCTTACGCATTCCCTCAAAGTTAGCCTTTCTCCAATCAAAAATTTCCACCCTAGGTCCAGTTCTGACTCTCCATAATTATATTGAAACTAATGGTATTGTGATCACTGGTCCCGAAGTGCTCACCAACGCATACCTCCGTCACCTGACCTGCCTCATTTCCTAACAGGAGGTCCAGCACTGCCCCTTCTCTGGTCGATACCTCTATGTACTGCTGCAAAAACTATCCTGCATACATTTTACAAACTCCAAACCATCCAGCCCATTTACAGAATGTGTTTTCCCAGTCTATTTTTAGAAAATTGAAATCTCCCACAATCACTACCTTGTGCTTACTACTAATATCTGCTATCTCCTTACATATTTGCTCTTCCAATTCTCGCTCCCCATTTGGTGGTCTATAATACACCCCTAAAAGTGTTGCTACACCAGTTCCCACTTCTCAGTTCCACCCAAATAGCTCCATAGACGACCCTCTAATCTATCCTGCCAAAGCAACTGCTGTAATATCTTCTCTGACAAGCAATGCAACACCTCCCCCTCTGTCCCTCCAATTCTATCACACCTGAAGCAACGAAATCCTGGAATATTTAGTTTCCAATCACAGCCCTCCTGCAACCATGTTTCACTGATTGCCACAACATCATATTTTCCAGGTGTCAATCCAGGCTCTAAGTTCATCCACCTTACTTACAATGCTCCTAGCATTAAAATATACACATTTAAGAAACCCACCATCCCTTATTCTCTGTCTATTATCTTTTTCATCTTTCTCGCCTACATTTTGGATCCGAGTGCTTCCCTTCTCTGCCTCTTGCCCCACACCTTGACCCCTAGCCCCCTCTACCCGCGTCCCTCCCCCCAGCCTTTCTAGTTTAAAGTCTCCCCAGTAGCCTTTGCAAATCTCCCTGCCAGGATATTGGCCCCCCTCGGGTTCAAGTGCAACCCGAGCTGTAGCTGATATCCAAATGTTTCTTTCTATGCACCAGTGCCAGATCGTATTGATCAATTCATTATAAGATATCGACTTAATTCCACCCATACGATTAATGTATGCCAACACGGTGGTATTATCAATTTGTAGGCAAACATGCAGATGGTGCATGTCTGAACAGTAAGCCCAAAGCCCGTGGAATGCTCCCAACATCTCTAGATGGTTGATACCCAGTGCCTGAAGTAAGGTTAGCTCATGTGCATTCCATCTACCACCGCAACTGGAGGTGGTATTGGTTGCTCCCCAGCCGTGAGCGCTGGCGTCAGCTTGTAACACAACCGTAGGATTTGTGACTATGAAACATAGAAACATAGAAACATAGAAATTAGGTGCAGGAGCAGGCCATTCGGCCCTTCGAGCCTGCACCGCCATTCAATATGATCATGGCTGATCATCCAACTCAGTATCCTGTACCTGCCTTCTCTCCATACCCCCTGATCCCTTCAGCCACAAGGGCCACATCCAACACCCTCTTAAATATGGCCAACGAACTGGCCTCAACTACCTTCTGTGACAGAGAATTCCACAGATTCACCACTCTCTGTGTGAAAAACGATTTTCTCATCTCGGTCCTAAAAGACTTCCCCCTTATCCTTAAACTGTGACCCCTTGTCCTGGACTTCCCCAACATCGGGAACAATCTTCCTGCATCTAGCCTGTCCAACCCCTTAAGAATTTTGTAAGTCTCCATGAGATCACCCCTCAATCTTCTAAATTCCAGCGAGTACAAGCCGAGTCTATCCAGTCTTTCTTCATATGGAAGTCCTGCCATCCCAGGAATCAGTCTGGTGAACCTTCTCTGTACTCCCTCTGTGGCAAGAATATTCTTTCCTCAGATTAGGAGACCAAAACTGTACGCAATACTCCAAGTGTACAACTGTACAACTGCAGTAGAACCTCCCTGCTCTTGTACTCAAATCCTTTTGAATGCCAACATATCATTCACTTTCTTCACAGCCTGCTGCACCTGCATGCCTACTTTCAATGACTGGTGTACCATGACACCCAGGTCTTGTTGCATCTCCCCTTTTCCTAATCGGTCACCATTGAAATAATAGTCTACTTTCCTGTATTTGCCACCAAAGTGGATAACCTCACATTTATCCACATTATACTGCATCTGCCATGCATTTGCCAACTCACCCAGTCTATCCAAGTCATCCTGCAGCCTCCTAGCATCCTCCTCACAGCTAACACTGCCCCCCAGCTTCGTGTCATCCGCAAACTTCGGGATGTTGCATTTAATTCCCTCGTCCAAATCATTAATGTATATTGTAAATAGCTGGGGTCCCAGCACTGAGCCTTGCGGCACCCCACTAGTCACTGTCTGCCATCCTGAAAAGGACCCGTTCACTCCTACTCTTTGCTTCCTGTCTGCCAACCATTTCTCTATCCACATCAATACTGAACCACCAATACCGTGTGCTTTAAGTTTGTATACCAATCTCTTGTGTGGGACTTTGTCGAAAGCCTTCTGAAAGTCCAGATATAACACATCCATTGCTTTTCCCTTATCCACTCTACTAGTTACATCCTCAAAAAATTCAATAAGATTCGTCAGACATGATTTACCTTTCGTAAATCCATGCTGACTTTGTCCAATGATTTCACCACTTTCCAAATGTGCTGCTATCCCATCTTTAATAACTGACTCTAGCAGTTTCCCCACTACTGATGTTAGACTAACTGGTCTGTAATTGCCCGTTTTCTCTCTCCCTCCCTTTTTTAAAAGTGGGGTTACATTAGCTACCCTCCAATCCTCAGGAAGTGCTCCAGTCTAAAGAGTTTTGAAAAATTATCACTAAGGCATCTGCTATTTCTGGGGCTACTTCCTTAAGTACCCTGGGATGCAGCCTATCTGGCCCTGGGGATTTATCGGCCTTTAATCCATTCAATTTACCTAACACCACTTTCCGGATAACTTGGATTTCACTCAGTTCCTCCATCTCATTTGACCTGCGATCCCCTGCTATTTCCGGCAAATTATTTATGTCTTCCTTAGTGAAGACAGAACCAAAGTAGTTATTCAATTGGTCTGCCATGTCCTTGTTCCCCATGATCAATTCACCTGTTTCTGACTGCAAGGGAGCTACGTTTGTTTTAACTAATCTTTTGCGCTTCACATATCGATAAAAAACTTTGCAGTCAATTTTTATGTTTCCTGCCAGTTTTCTTTCATACTCCATTTTCCCTTTCCTAATTAAGCCCTTTGTCCTCCTCTGTTGGTCTCTGAATTTCTCCCAGTCCCCTGGTAGGCTGCTTTTTCTGGCTAATTGGTACGCTTCATCTTTTGCTTTGATCCTATGATGGGATTAGAGCTATGTCGAGCATTGTTATTCCAATTTTGCTTTGGCTGGTAACTGCATTGGCCTGTCAAAGTGGCAAGCATGGTGTTTGAGTGCTACAATCCTGGCCCTCTGTACATTTTTGTAATGTAAGGGTCCAAATTGTGTGGCTGCGAAGGCAGCCACAAGCTTCCCAATTACCCTGGCCACGTGTTGAATAGATGGTTTAATTACGCAAACAAGGCTGTTGCATGCCTCTATCAAGTCTGTTGCTTTGTCCTTTGGCAAAGTGACAGACATGTGAACAGAGTCAATCATGAACCCCAAGTAATCCATAGTCATAGAAGGTATTAACTTGAATTTATCTGGATGGATGATAAACCCCAACTTTTGAAATGGGAGCTTGATGGCTGAGACAGCCAATTTGGCCAACTCCAGGGTTTTACCCACAATTAAGATGTCATCCAGATATGCCATGACAATATGTTGTTGTTTCCGGAGAAACGCCATGGCTGGTTTCAATATTTTAGTAAACAGTCTGGCTGATGTTAATCCATTAGGCAGCGCTTTATACTGCCAGAGCTGCCCCATCCAGATACTTTTCAGATATCTGCGGTGATCTTTCTCTATTGGTACTGAATAGTATGCATCTTTTAAGTTGATGCAAGCCATGAAGTGTCTCTTGGAAACTAGTTGTTTGGCAGTAACAAAAGTTTCCATTTTGAAGTGGGTATACTGCACAAAAGTATTCAGTTGTGTCAAATCAATGATGATGCGGCATCCGCCATCTCTTTTGTTTTTTGTGAAGATGTTTGACACAAACTCAAGAGATTCGTGTTTGGTTTTCCCAATTACTCCTTTTGTATGTAGTCTTAACAGTTCCGCATGACCTTCCAATTTTTCTTTTTGTGAAAGCACGAATGTTCGGCTAGGTGCATGCTGAACCGGAGGGAGGAGTTTGTGAACAAATTCAATTTTGTATCCCTGAACACTTGGCAGTATGAAAGGATCAGAAGTTATCGAACTCCTTGCATTTCTAAACAAGTGTAACCTTCCCCCAATCTGTGAAGAAGTTACACATGCTATGTTCCAGAAGCAACCAGACCCACCTACCTCCATGGTTACCGGTGGTGCTGTGTTGGTTTCTTCCGTCCTTGTTTCTTGGGAGGTGGAAGCGTTGGGGTGTGGGGATGGCGCATCTTCCAAGAAGGCCGGTCTGAGCCATTGTCTAAAAAAGACCTTTGTCCTGGTCGTACGGCCTTCGAGCTTTCACCAGCTGTTGCTCTTTTGCTGTAGTAACGCGGTCTGCTGGTAGATGCGTCGGGGTGCTGCTGCTGTCAATACCAGGACCTGATAGTGAGTGGTACTTTCATCATGTCGACGGCCTTTGCCTCCTCATCGAGGTCTTTAACCTGCTTCGGCAGGTTGTCCCCGAACAGTAAAGTAGGCGGCTGCGCGCTGCTGGTTTTGCACAACCCCCGTGAACTTGGGGTTTAGTGCAGGTCGGATGACACTCTTCCTAAATCTCGAACTGTGCATTACAGAAGAGTGCCAGGGCGTCTTGTTGCTCCTCCGACATATCCTTCCCATCCACTGACCTGGCAAATGCTGTAATTCCCGAGGCCAGTAATTTCAGGATCTTTTGCATCTTTACTTCTTTGCTCCTGATGCCAGCACTGATGTTTCCCCAGATGGGGTTATTCACCGCAGGCACGTTGAGGGAGACACAGTTCTCTGGAGCTAAATATTTAGCAGCCGGGCCTGTTCCTGTAGTTGGTTGGTGGTGAGGGAATTGATGCTGGCTGCCAGCTGCGGCCGCAACGGCAGTCCCTTTCGCGAAGGCATCGCAAACTTGGACACCATGCCGAGTAGCTCTAGTTCCTGCACCCCTAGCATGCTGGACGATTCTTCGACCAAATCCCCCTGTTCAGAGTCAGCCCAGCTCTGACTCCTTACGCTCCCCTCAGAGGAGTAAGTCGACGTTGGAGTAATTGCTCCATCAACCTCTCCATGCGGGATAAACGACCGCTGTCGTTACCCGCAGGCGGTGAGTCTTCCAGCCCGGACCCTGCCGAGTCTACGGGCTTGCCCGACTTTCAGGTGGCTTAACCGCCAGTCCGAGGTACACCTACGGGCTGTAGCGGTGCCAAGTCGGGGGCTGCTGGTTGAACAATTAGCAGCTCCGGTGAAGTCGGCAGCTGCTGACTGCCTGCATTCCCGCAGTCCTCCGCAGTCAGTCTTGTTGCGGTCCGTTTGGACTTAGTCCTTGACTTGTCCATAATGGGTGTTGCTCTGTAAGAGAAATCACACAGAGCGCCCAAAAAAACGACCTCAGAATAGTGAGTACTTACCTGCAGGTCCGTTTTATACTTATCGCTGGAGGAGCGACGCTCCTCCTGCCTGTCGCTTCGCAATACGTTGGACGATATGTCGCGCATGCGTGCTGGCAGCGTCTTCATGTAGTCACTCATGTGACTCCGAAGTAAAATTACAGTTCACAAGTTCATAGGAGCAGAATTAGGCCATTTGGTCTGCCATTCAATCATGGCTGATCTATCTTTCCCTCTCAACCCATTCTCCTACCTTCTCCCCATAACCCCTGACACGCGTACTAATCAAGAATCTATCTATCTCCGCCTTGAAAATATCCATTGACTTGGCCTCCACAGCCTTCTGTGGCAATGAATTACACAGATTCACCACCCTCTGACTAAAGAAATTCCTCCTCATCTCGTTTCTTCATAGATGAAAGAAACTGTCCAAGGTTAAGAGGCCTGCCCACTGCACTGTAATTCAATTAACTAGGATGCAGCACTTGTGCCGAAGATTCACTTTTCGTGTAGTCAGGTGTCGGAGTTAAAATTACAGAATATAATTACTAATCAAAAATCTATCATTCTCTGCTTTAAAAATACCCATTGGCTTGGCCTCTACAGCCTTCTGTGGAAATATACTCTACAGATTCACCACCCTCTGACTAAAGAAATTCTTCCTCGACTCTTTTCCTCAGCTCCTTCGTATTATGCATTTCTGCATCTCCTTCCCATAATGGTTGCCTCGCCAGCAGTCTGTCTTGTCCCTTCTCTGTTATTATTATTTTAAGTATGTCTTGAATGTTTGTTTTCATGTCTCTTGGTATGTTTCACTTGCGGGGGGGGGGGGGGGGATCAGGGGAAATCTTTTTCAGTCACTTACATCGACGTAGATGCGATTTTTCTCCGTCGCATTTTCCGCCCCTCCCCCCCCCGCCCCTTTGAAGCCTACATCGTGGAGTGGTGCGGCCTTTCCTGGAGACCGGCGCGGACTTACCACGGCGGAGCCCGGGATCTTTTGCCAAGGGTCGCCAGTGTTGGGGCTCCGACCACGGGGCCTGTGGACTTCAACACCGTGAAGCAGCGGCCTCCGGTAAGAAGCGGATGACTCGGAAGTGTTTCAATCCGTCCTGACACCGGAGTTTCGATCGTCCGGACGAGAGGGCTTGAACATCGGACCGCCGGCAACTGCCCCGTTCAAAGGCCCCGACCACGGGTGAACAAAGGAGGAAGATGACTGAATTTTATTGCCTTCCATCACAGTGAGGAATGTTGATTCCACTGTGGTGGATGTTTATGTCAAACTTTATTTTATGTGCTGTGTGTATTTTTGCTTCTTTACTTGGTATGGCTGTATGGTCACTCAAATGTCACTGTTCCTTAGTTGGTTGAATTGAATCTTGAATCTCCACGTATCCACTTCATTGGTGCAGCGGGTAGAGCTGCTCCCTCACAGCACATAAGTGCAAGTGAAATGAATTTGCCAGCAGCGGTGCAATAAAAAAGGACACACGCAATACACAATAAAAAAATGTACACAAACATCCACCACAGCATTCATCACTGTGGTGGACGGCACGAAATTTGGCCAGTCCTCCTCCATTTTCCCCCGTGGTCGGGACCTCAACCCTCCGCAGTCGCCGCTGCGGGAGTCCAGGTGTACAGACAAGGTAAGTCCAGGTAAGTCCTGAATCGGTGCCTCCCCACCGGAGACCGCGGCTTCAGGATGGTGTAGGCCGCAGGCCGACGGTCGACGATTTAAAGTCCCCGCCACGCCGCAGCCAGAAGCACCGCAGACCGCAGGGCCGGCGGTCAGAGCTCCTGTCCAAGGGTCCCTGGCGAGGGGCACCTGGTCTCCGTAATCTAAAAGCCCACCTGGATTTAATAATGTATCTGAAAAATGAAGCCTTTGACAGTACAGCAGTCTGTTTGTACAGCTCGGAAACTGCAACCTGGATTCAGTGCTTTTGGGCGGGCAGGAGAAAGCTTGCCAGGTAACAGGTGAACACAGGCGACAGGTGTCACAGACACCTAGGTCCAGAATGGTGCACATGGGTGTAGCAGCCGCGAGTCACAGAGTGATACAGTGTGGAAACAGGCCCTTCGGCCCAACCTGCCAACACTAGCCAACATATCCCAGCTACACTAGTCGAACCTGCCCGCCTTTGGTCCATATAACCTCCAAACCTGTCCCAGGCATGTACCAGTCTAACTGTTTCTTAAACTTTGGGATAGTCCCTGCCTCAACTACCTCCTCTGGCAACTTGTTCCATGCACCCACCACCCTGAGTGTGAAAAAATTACCCCTCAGTTTCCTATTAAATCTTTCCCCTTCACTTTAAACTTATCTCCTCTGGTCCTCAATTCCTCTCATAATTGTATACATCTCTATAAGATCACACCTCATCCTCCTGCACTCCAAGGAATAGAGTCCCAGCCTACTCAACCTCTCCCTGTAGTTCAGACCCTCTAGATCTGGCAACATCCTCGTAAATCTTGTCTGCACTGTTTCCAGCTTTGACAACATCTTTCCTATAACATGGTGCCCAGTACTGAACACAATTGTGGCCTCACCAACTGCAAACATGACCTCCCAACTTCTATGCTCAATACTCTGACTGATGAAGGTCAATGTGCCAAAGGTTTTTTTGACCAATGGGTTGACATTCAAGGGTTAAGATTGCATCTTGCCAAAAATGGAATCCATTTGTTTACTAAAATTAAAAACACAACACAAACATTGACAGTTTAATGAGCTCAGAGCCTGGCTGCATCAGGTTCTCCCTTGATAGCCAGCTCTGCGTATTCAGTATCCCAAACTGCTGAGGAAAAGTTCAATGGTGTGCCTGGATGCCTTACATGCTTACAATGTCCAACTGAAGGATACAGCGACCATTCAGTGCAGTGGGTGCATTATATCCCATTCCATTGTCCTTTAGTTTAGTTTCGAGATACATCGTGGAAACAGGCCCTTCGGCCCACCAAGTCCACCCCGACCTGCAATCCCCGTACACGAGCACTATCCTACACACACTAGGGACAGTTTACAATTTTTACCAAAGCTAATTAGCGAACAAACCTGTACGTCTTTGAAAGTGGGGGAGCAAACGGGAGCACCCGGAGAAAACCCACACTCACGGGGAGAACGTACAAATTCTGTACAGGCACAGTCAGGACCGAACCCGGGTTCCTAGCGCTATAATGCCCCTGTCCCACTGAACGGAAACCTCTGGAGACTTTGCGCCCCACCGCAAGGTTTCTGCGCGGTTCCCGGAGGTTCCCGAAGGATTTTGTCAGTCTCCTTAATGGTCGAAAGTGGTTTCCGTTTAAAAAAATCGGTCATCTTTTCAGCCGAAGCCGGTTGCGATGCTAGTTGAAGGTGGTTGCCGGAGGACAAAAACCTCCGGGAACTGCGCGGACACCTTGGGTGGGGTGCAAAGTCTCCAGAGGTTTCCGTTCAGGTTTCCAAAGTGGGACAGGGGCATTAGGCAGCAACTCTACCCGCTGTGTCACTGTGCCCTATGCTCTGTGACTATTCTTTTATTACACTGAACACTTTAAACAACAATGGGTAGCAGGGTGGTGCAGTGGTAGAGTTGCCACCCATTCCTTCCCTCCATAGATGCTGCCCGTCCCGCTGAGCATTTTGTGTCCATCTTCACTATGTAATGTTTGATAATTGCATAGTTGAATGTGTTGGGTCTCTATTCCTTGGGGAGCAGGAGGATGAGGGATGATCTTATAGAGATGTATAAAAGTATGAGTGGAATAGATCGGGTAGACACACAGAATCCCTTGCCCAGAGTAGGTGAATCGAGGACCATAGGTTTAAGGTGAAGGTGAAAAGATTTGTAATAATTACATACGTGACAATAAATATCCATCGAACCATTGACAAATATAACTACATGAGAAAGGCGACGCAGTAGGACCAAGAGAATGGAGCGGCTGGGCTTGTACACTCTGGAGTTTAGAAGGATGAGAGGGGATCTCATTGAAACATATGAGATTGTTAAGGACTTGGACACACTAGAGGCAGGAAACATGTTCCCGATGTTGGGGGAGTCCAGAACCAGGGGCCACAGTTTAAGAATAAGGAGTAAGCCATTTAGAACGGAGACGAGGAAACACTTTTTCCTCACAGAGAGTGGTGAGTCTGTGGAATTATCTGCCTCAGAGGGCGGTGGAGGTCGGTTCTCCGGATGCTTTCATGACAGAGTTAGATAGGGCCCTTAAAAATAGCGGAGTCATGGGGATATGGGGAGAAGGCAGGATCGGGGTACTGATTGGGGATGATCAGCCATTGAATGGCTCGAAGGGCTGGCTCGAAGGGCCAAATGGTCTACCCCTGCACCTATTGTCTATTGTCTATTGTCTATTGTCTATGGTCAAGTGTGTTGGAAAGAACTGCGGATGCTGGGTTCAATCGGAGATAGACACAAAATGCTGGAGTAACTGAGCGTGACAAGCAGGCATCTCTGGAGGGAGGTGACGTTTCGGGTCGAGACCCTTTTTCAGCCAAGGAGAAGTGGGGAGCAGTAATGCGTGCAAGGCACCTTCAGGCAAGCCACAGTTTGCGCAACAATTTTTGCAGGCAACAAACATGAAACAATGCATTGCTTCAGAAATAAATGTCGCCCTACCATTCATCAGTGCCAGCATCACAGTTGCAGCGATATCGCGTATCCAGGCAACTGTCTTCCAATCCGCACGCGCATGTTTGACGTCCAGGCAGTGAGCCGTCCCAGTAGGTTTGCTTCTCATTGGTTCTCCCGACCCACCAGGTGAACGGTACTCCACCTGCAAAAAACTTTGAAATATTACCGAGAATAAAACCTCCCGGGCAACAGCCTCTCCTGCAAATTAAGTCATAGGCTGACACAGCCTGGAAACAGGCCCTTTGGCCCAACTTGCCCTCACCGGCCAACACGTCCCAGATACCCTTGTCCCACCTGCCCCGCGTTTTGGCCCATGTCCCTCCAGACCTGTGCTGTCCATGCACCTGTCCAGCAAGGAACTGCAGGTGCTGGTTTAAACCGAAGACAGACACAAAATGCTGGAGTAACTCGGCGGGGTCAGGCAGCATCCCTGGAGAGAAGGAACGGGACCCTTCTTCAGACTGAAGTCGGGGCGGGGAGGGAGATACATAGAGTAGCTCAGGGAAATAGGACAGAGGGAATGGAGATCAAGGAAAATGTTGAATAGATCGTAGAAGATGGAGGCGCAGGCAAGCACCGAATATACAAACATGGTTTTACTTGTCTAACTGTTTATTAAACATTGGGATAGTCCCAGCCTCAACTACCTGCTCTGGCAGCTCGCTCCACGTGAAAAGGTTTACCTCTCAGATTCCTATTAAATCTTTTCCCCTTCACCTTAAACCTCTGTCCTCTGGTCCTCGATTCACCTATTCTGTGCATCTAACTTTTAACTTTGATTTTTTTTTCTAAATTATAAAATTAATTTTGTTCAGAAATAATGTTCAAAAGTTCGTAAGTCTCAATGGAGCAGAATTAGGCCATTCGGTCTGTCGAGTCTATTCCGCCATTCAAACGTGGCTGATCTATTTTTCCCTCATTTTCTACCTCATTCTCCTGCCTTCTCCCCGTAACCTCTGACGCCCGTACTAATCAGGGGCCTGTCAAAATCTCTGCTTTAAAAATACCCAATGACTTGGTCTCCACAGCCTTCTGTGGCAATGAATTCCACAGATTCACCACCTGCTGGCTAAAGAATTGGTGAATACAGTTAGGAGAAAGAGAATGTTTCTGTTCTCACACCATGAACATCCACACTGGCTTTTATTAGACAGATCATTGAATACAAGAGCAGGGAGATTATGCTACATCTTTAAAACACTAGACCAAACGCGGACCTGTTGGGTCCACGTCCCCAACGCAATATTCCACCACTCACCCATAGCCCCCAACTGCGCAGGTGCAGCTGACAGGTTCCCGTTGTGACGCCGGAGATCACCGTTATGACGCGATTCAAAATGGCGATCTCAAAATGGCGACCAAACTACGCACGCGCGGATATTGGGCACGGCGACACTCCCCCAACTGCGCAGGCACGGCCCGCAAGTGGGAGCGCGACCTGCAGGTTAATTAAAGTTTAAAAAGTTCAATAACATTTATAATATAGCATCAATCTGAACGAAACGTGCCACTGCACACCGCAGGACAATGTTGAGTAAGGTGGGCCTAAAATTGTAGCGCTATTGTGTACCGTTATGACTGCATTTCAGGATCAAACAAACAAACAAACAAACAAATATATCAAACAAACATACGATGAGAGTTTTAGTTATAGATAGATAGATTAACACTAGGAACTGCAGATGTTGGATTCTTGCATAGCACACAAAGTACTAGTCTCTATTAATCCCTTGTACTACTGACTTCTTTGCCTTGTATTATCTATGCAAAAAAACTGATAGTTTCTTAATCATGAGGTAAGAAGAGAAAGATTTTCGAGGAACCTGAGGGATTTTTTCACACAAGAAGTGGTGGGTGTATAGAACAAGCTGCCAGAGGGCGTACCAAGGCAGGTACAAAGGGTCAAGGAAAGAGCGTTCACGTCTGCGGCCCTGTTTCCACCAATCTTTCCACCACCACGCACAAGAAGCGACAAGACAGATGCCTTTGTATGCAGATGCCGAGAAGTGTGTTCAGCTCTTCAGGCTGAATCATTTCTAATCTTGTGGTGTGGACTCGATAAGAAGAAGAGCAGGTACAAGATTTACCACATTTACAAGATATTTGGACAGGTACAGTACGTAAATAGGAAAAGTTTTGAAGGGTATGGGCTAAATGTAGGCAGGTGGGACTGGTATAGAAGGGGATCCTGGTTGATACGAACAAGTTGGGATGAAGGGCCTGTCTCCATGCTGTATGACTCGATGATTCTCTGGCTCAATGTTTGCTGACATTCAATTTAAAAAAATGTTAGTTTAGTTTATTAATGTCACGTGTACATTGTAAGTATACGTTGAAAAGCTTTTTGTTGAGAGTTATCCAGTAGACACTATAAACGATTACGATCAAGATGTCCATCGTGTGCAGAGAAAGGCTGCAACATTCAGTACAAGATAGACCCCGATTAAAGAGAGTTCAAATGTCTCCAATGAGGTGGAAGGGAGGGCAGGACCGCACTCTAGCTGGCGAGAGGACAGTTCAGTTGCCTGATCACAGGCGGGAAGAAACTGTCCCTGAATATGGAGGATGTTTACGTTTTCACACTTCTGTGCCTCTTGCCCGATGGGAGAGGGGTGAAGAGGGAGAGACTGGGGTGAGGCAGGTCCGCGATTAGGCTGCTGGCCTGGCGGAGGAAGCCTGAAGTGTAGATGGAGTCAGTGGAAGGGAGGCTGCTTGGCAGGATGGTCTGGGCTGCGTCCGCAACCATTTTCCATCCCAGATTTATTTAATTAAATTAATTTTAATTTTGCTGTTTTGCAATTTGAGCTCACATCAGGTGTTCATGTATTTCTGAACTGTTGGAAGGCCCTCTGCCTCCACTACCCATGCAAGCAGCGGTTGTGTAGTTTCCAAACAACCTCTGTATGAAGAAGTCCTCCCTCAGAACCCATTTAAATCTTTTACACTTGACCTGGAACATGCCCTTTCATTTCGGACACCTCTGCTGCAGCGGGTAGTTTCTCTCTATCTACCCTATCTGTGTCCTTGAGTCACGGAATTATTGAGTAACACAACATGGAAATGGGCCCTTCGGCCCAACTATCCCACACCGACCAACATGTCCCATCTGCACCATTCCCACCCATATCCCTCTCAACCATGGACGGGGGACGTGTCCCCTCATGTTTTGAGATGCCCATTCTTAAACGTTGTCATAGTCCCTGCCTCAACTACCTCCTCTGGCCGCTAGTTCCATACACCCACCACCCTTTGTTCCATACACCCACCACAGGTTCCTATTAAATCTTTCCCCTTTCACCTTAAACCTTTGTCCTCTGCTTCCCGACTCAATAGACAATAGACAATAGGTGCAGGTGTAGGCCAGTCGGCCCGACTCCTCCCCTCTGGCCAAGGAACTCTGTGTTTACCCGATCAATTCCTCTCACGATTTTGCACACTGCTCATCCCTCATCCTCCTGCGCTCCAAGGAATAGAGACCCAGCCTACTCGACCTCTCCCTATAGCTCTGACCCTCGAGTTCTGCCAACATCCTCGTAAATCTTCTCAGCACCATTTCCAGCTTGTCAACATCTTTCCTCCAAATTCTCAGCCCCCCCCCCCCCTCGGTCATGTCTAACCATGGGTGTCTCCAGGGTGCTATTCCCTATATGGAGGACGCCAGTGCGTGACTTTGTTTAATGTGGGGAGACTGGTGCACAGACAGCCACCACACGGTCCTTGACAGATCTGGGTCAGGATCCAGTGGCATGGAGTCCAAGACGACCGGAGACCCTTTTCTGCTGCAGCCTTCATCCGCCTTCCCAGCCGTTGCGACGCTCCACTAAGGGCAGCCATCGTCCTCCGCCTGTTCCACTGTTGAGGTCTTGGTTGGATCGCTCTTTGTCAGAGAACTCCCCCTCGACCTCACCGCCATGGGTGGCCCTACCAGGAGCATAGCTCCTGACGGCATCGCTCTCAGGATCTCAGGTCCACAGAAATTTCTCCACCACGACAAGGTGACAATCCACGGACATGATGTCCAAAGCTGAACACAATGCTCTAAATGTGGCCTCACCAACGTCTTAAAAACGTCAACATGACCCCCCCCTCAACATCTATACTCTTTACTGCGGCTCTGATAATGTGTAGGAAGGAACTGCAGGTGCTGGTTTAAACCGAAGATTGACACAAAAAGCTGGAGTGACTCAGCGGGACAGGCAGCATCTCTGCACAGAAGGAATGGGTGGACTATTTCCTTCCCTCCAGAGATGCTACGTGTCCCGCTGAGTTACTCCAGCTTTCCGTGTCTATCCGTGGCTCCGATGATGTTGTTTACCTCTCTCGGGTCTCTTGCCAGCCTTCTCCAGCTGAGCCATCCCCACCAGCAAGCAGAGACATGAGCTCAATTTGCAACATAGCAGCTTGGAAATTAAAATTCGTTTAATTAAATCAATCTGGAATGCAAAAAATCGAGCGTCAGTAATCATGATTATGAAACTACCAGCTTGTTGCAAAGACTATTTGGCTCAAAAACACCCAGAAGGGATGGGATCAGCAGCCAGTACCTACGCTTGGCAGAGGCGAGGACTCCATGCTGCCAGCAATGTGGTACCACTCTTAACCATCCTCTGAAATGGGCTAACAAGCCATTAGATGGGCAAGGAATGTTAACCCTGCCAATGATCGCATATCATGTGAAAGAAACAGATATGATGGACTTTCAATGCAGTTACTAAAGGCTATTGCAGCATGCCCACATCACATCAGTGTGAAGAAGGGTTTCGGCCCGAACCGTTGCCTATTTCCTTCGCTCCTCAGATGCTGCTGCACCCGCTGAGTTTTTTCCAGCACTTTTGTCCTACCTTCGATTTTCCAGCATCTGCAGTTTCCTTCTTAAACGCTATTGCAGCAGTTTATTTTAGTTTAGTTTGGTTTTAGTGACACAGCACAGAAACAGGCCCTTCGACCCAACAACACACACTCATCTCCCTGCTACCTTCAGGGAGCCTGAAGACTGCAACGTCCAGGTTCAGGAATAGCTACTTCCCCACAGCCATCAGGCTATTAAACCTGGCTCGGACAAAACTCTGATAACTAATGACCCATTATCTGTTATTTGCACTTTATTAGTTTATGTATTCATGTGTGTATATATTTATATATGGTATATGGACACACTGATCTGTTTTGTAGTCAATGCCTTCTATGTTCTGTGTGCTGAAGCACAGAAAGAATTTCATTGTCCTATCAGGGATACATGACAATAAACTCACTTGAACTTGAACAACTAGAGATCAGTCTGAAGAAGGGTCTCGATCCGAAACGTCACGTGTAAAATTATAAAAGGACTGGACAAGCTGGATGCTGGAAAAAAATTCCCAATCATGGGGGAGTCCAGAACCAGGGGCCACAGTCTAAGAATAAAAAAGGGTAGGCCATTTAAAACCTAGATGAAAAAAAAACTTTTTCACCCAGAGAGTTGTGAATTTGTGGAATTCTCTGCCACAGAAGGCAGTAGAGGCCAATTCACTGGATGAATTTAAAAGAGAGTTAGAGAGAGCTCTAGGGGCTAGCGGGATCAAGGGATATGGGAAGAAGGCAGGCACAGGGGTACTGATTGTGGATGATCAGCCATGATCACAATGAATGGTGGTGCAGGCTCGAAGGGCCAAATGGCCTCCTCCTGCACCTATTTACTATGTTTCTATGTTTCTAAATCACCAATTCCTTCTCTCCACTGGCTCCCTGTCCCACTGGGTAATTCCAGCATTTTGTGTCTATCTTCTTGCCTGACGGGCACCCGAAAAAAGGGGCCACATCACCCCGATTCTGGCCTCTCTCCACAGGCTCCCTGTGCGGTTTCAAATAAATTTCAAGATCCTTCTTTATGTCTACAAAGCCCCTTTATTTTGCCCCCACCTACATCAAAAGTCTGCTTACCCACCACACCACCTCCAGGTCCCTCAGATCGGCCGACTTGCGGTTACTGAACATCCCGCGGTCTAGGCATAAGCTCAGGGGCGACCGCGCCTTTGTGGTTGCAGCTCCTAGACTGTGGAACAGCATCCCGCTTCCCATCAGAACTGCCCCCTCCATCGACTCCTTTAAGTCGAGACTTAAAACTCATCTCTACTCTCAAGCCTTACTTGACGTCCTCAGAGGGAGGGCTATATGGTTGTATTTATGTATGTACTTAATCTATGAGCCAATGTTGTATAACGTTAGTACCTCCACCAATGTAAAGCACTTTGGCCAACGAGAGTTGTTTTTTAAATGTGCTATAGAAATAAAAGTGACTTGACTTGATTATCTTTGGATTAAACCAGCATCTGCAGTTTCTTCCTACACCACTAGAGAGCAGTCCTGAACGCACCAGCTACCTCATTGGACTTCAACTCCCCCTCCCATTCCACATCCGACCTCTCGGTCCTGGGCCTCCTCCACGGCCAGAGTGAGCAACACCGCAAGCTGGAGGAACAGCACCTCATATTCCGCTTGGGGAGTCTGCATCCTTTGGGCTTGAATATTGAATTTTCTCAATTCTGTTAACCCTTGCTGTCTCCTCCCCTTCCCACCTCTCCCTCAGCCCTCGGGCCCTGGCATTCCCTCTATCTCTATCTCCCTCCCCCACCCCAGTCGCACCAGCTTCTCATTTTCACACCACAAACAGCTTACAATGGCTTGTTCCCTTTATCACCGATACTTTTTTGCATATCTTTCACTCATTGTTCCTTATCTCTCCACATCACCGTCTATATCTCTCGTTTCCCTGATCCCTGACCAGTCTGAAGAAGGGTCTCGACCCGAAACGTCGCCTATCTCCTTCGCTCCTTAGATGCTGCTGCACCCGCTGAGTTTCTCCAGCTTTTTGTGTACCCTCGATTCTCCAGCATCTGCAGTTCCTTCTTTAAAACCTCATTGGACTATCTTTGATCAGACTTTCCTGCCTTTATCATGCACTAAATATTATTCATGTTATTCCCTTTATCATGTATCTGCGCACTGTGGATGGTTCGATCGTAATCATGTATTGTCTTTCTGCTGGCTGGTTGGCGCCCAACAAAAGCTTTTCGCTGTACCTCGGATCACGCGACAACAAATAAACTAAATTAAATTAAACCTGGTCCCTGCCAACCAGCGGTTCCCATACACTGGAACTATCCCACCCATTGGGGACAATCTATTTTTTTACTGAAGCCTAATTAACCTACAAACCTGTAGGTCTTTGGAGTGTGGGAGTTAACCAGAGCTCCCGGGGTAAACCCACGTGGTCACGGGGAGAACGTGCAAACTCCGTACAGACAGCACCCGTAGTCACGATTGAACCCGGGGCTCTGGCGCTGTGAGTCAGCAACTCCACTGCTGTGCTGCCCCAAAGCGGTGAGAAAGGACATTCAGCCCCAACAAAGCTAATACTGGCTGAAACAGTCCACTATAATTGTAGCCTTTCGATTCACATGGGGGGGAATCCACCGTGAGGGGGGGAGGGGGAGAACAAAGGAGGACCTGACGTGGGGAGTCTGCTGGGAGGGACAGGGAGGAGGGCGAGAATGGGGGGGGGGGGGGGGACCTGGCTCAGTATATATTATAATTTTGTCCGCGCCCTTTATGTGGCATCTCTTTGCATACCTTGGGTATTCAAAGCAAAGAATTTCACTGTGACTTGTCACATGTGGCAATAAAGTGTTCATTCATTCATTCATTCATTGGCTGCTGGAGGGGGTAAGAAATCTCTGCTAAGGATTCTAACCGATTTCTTAATCTACGCTCAATGGAAATGTAGGGTGCTTTCCAAAGATTATATGTGCAGCAAAGAGAGAACAATACAATAAGTTGAGCAGGCCAACAACATTCTCTGCCCTTTCATTAAACAAGGACTAAAAAGGGGGAAAAAATGATTTCATGTTAAAAAGGCAAACTGCTGAAGGAATTCAGCACGTCCAAGCTTGCAAGTCAAGTCAAGCACCCTAGCACTGTCACCGTATGTCATGTTGTTAGTTGTGGGCGGAGCACCAAGCCAAATTCCTTGTATGTGAATACTTGGTGGCCAATAAACTTACTTACTTACTTACTTATCCTACACACACTCGGGAGAATTTTGCAATTATACCAAGCCAATTAGCCTACAGACCTGTACGTCTTTGGAGTTTGGGTTGAGCTCCCAGGGAATACCCATGCAGGTCACGGTGAGAACGTGCAAACTCCGTACAGACAGCATGGCAGCATTATACAGACAGACAGACAGTCTCTGTCGTGGCAGGCAGCAACGTTACCACTCTGCCACCGTGCCGTCCAGATTTCACAAAGTAACGAGCAATTTCAGTTGAGCATTGCAGTCCAGGATGATATGTTCATCCTCCCTCCCCCACCCTCGTCGTCTTGCCAAGCCTTGCACTCCCCCTCTCTCCGTCCCTCCCCCATCCTCATCATCCTGCCAATTCCACTGTTTCGCATCTGTATATCCCTTCGTTATCACCTCTTCCACAGCCAACAATGGACCATTGTGGGCTCCACCTTTCTTTGGTCATCTAGGGGGCCGGCTCTGATTTGTTCTGAACCTTTTCACACCTCTACCTTCCCTCCCCCCCCCCCCCCCCCCACCCCCCCCCCCCCCACCGTCTCTCAGTCCGAAAAACAGTTTCGACCCGAAACGTCACCCATTCCTTTTCTCGAGTGATGCTGCATGACCCGCTGAGTTACTCCGGCATTTTGTGTCTATCTTCGGTGTAAACCAGCATCTTCCCACACATGATTTATGCCATGTGCTCACCATCTGAAATGCACACTAATTCTGTGCTAAAGTTATGAGGCACCTTTGAATCCCAGCCAAAATTAGTCCCAATGCATTTTGTGTTGTTACTGCATTATTAATGGAACGTCACATCTCAACAAGCCTCAAATGAGTTATTATTTGTGGTTCATTTCATAATATGCCTCTCTCTGAACCTGTAGGTTACTGGTCCAAATCCCACTGCTGAGACCCACGCACAAAATGTAGGCTGATTTTATAAAAATCCAGCTTTGATGGAGATTTGTGCTTTCAGAAGCATTGCCTTCTCCAATCCTGATTGTTCGAGCCATGGAGTGATGCAGTGTGGAAACAGGCCCTTCGGCCCAACTTGCCCACACCGGCCAACATGTCCCAGCAGCACTAGTCTCACTTGCCTGCGCTTGGTCCATATCCCTCCAAACCTGTCCTATCCATGTACCTGTCTAACTGTTTCTTCAACGTTGGGGTGGTCCCATCCTCAACTACCTCCTCTGGCAGCATGTTCCATACACCCGCCACGCTTTGTGTGAAATAATTACCCCTCAGATTCCTATTAAATCTTTTCCCCTTCACCTTGAACCAATGTCCTCTGGTCCTCGATTCCCCTGCTCTGGATAAGAGACTCTGGGCATCTACCCGATCTATTCCTCTCATGATTTTATACACCTCTATTAGATCACCCCTCGTCCTCCTGTTGTTGGATGGGTGGGGAATGCACTGAAACAGGCAAAGGAGGCTTCAAGAGCGAGGGATATCAGAAAACAGCGATCGTAGGATAGTAAAGGAAAAAAAGACAAGCAACAAATAAACATGTGTAGGAAGGAACTGCAGATGCTGGATTTAAACTGAATAGACAATAGACAATAGACAATAGGTGCAGGAGTAGGCCATTTGGCCCTTCGAGCGAGCACCGCCATTCAATGTGATCATGGCTGATCATCCCCAATCAGTACCCCGTTCCTGCCTTCTTCCCATATCCCCTGACTCCGTTATTTTTAAGAGCCCTATCTAGTTTTCTCTAAGCATCCAGAGAACCTGCCTCCGCCGCCCTCTGAGGCAGAGAATGCCACTCTCTGTGAGAAAAAGTGTTTCGTCGTCTCAGTTCTAAGTGGCTTACTCCTTATTCTTAAACTGTGACCCCTGGTTCTGGACTCCCCCAACATCGGAAACATGTTTCCTGCCTCCAGTGTGTCCAAGCCCTTAACAATCTTATATGTTTCCATGAGATACCCTCTCATCCTTCTAAATTCCACAGTCGCTCCATTCTTTCACCATATGACAGTCCCGCCATCCCGGGAATTATCCTGGTGAACCTACGCTGCAGTCCCTCAATAGCAAAAATGTCCTTCCTCAAATTAGGGGACCAAAACTGCACACAATACTCCAGGTGTGGTCTCACTAGGTCTCTGTACAACTGCAGAAGGACCTCTTTGCTCCTGTACTCAACTCCTCTCGTTGTGAAGGCCAACATGCCAATAGCTTTCTTCACTGCCTGCTGTACCTGCATGCTTACTTTCATAGACGGATGTACAAGGACCCCCAGATCCCGTTGTTATTGCCCTTTTCCCAACTTGACGCCATTTAGATAGTAACTTAGACACAAAAAGCTAGTAACTTAGATAGTAACTGAAGATAGACACAAAAAGCTGAGGGTCAGGCAGCATCTGTGTAGAGAAGGAATGGGGGCGTTTTGGGTCAAGACCCTTCTTCAGACAAATAAGCATGATAGCTACTCGAGGAAAAATAATTCCAATGAGTTGACAAGGGGCCTGGTCCAAAGGGTGGCATGGTAGAGCAGCGGTAGAGTTGCTGCCTCACTGCGCCAGAGACCCGGGTTCGATCCTGACTGCGGGTGATGTCTGTCGGGAGTTTGCACGTACTCCCTGCGACTCCCTGTGTAATGATAATTCTATGACCCCCACAAGGGAAACAAAGGCAGAAGAAATAGTTTGATTTGACACACCCCACAAGGCGGAAAGGAAGACATCTAAAGAAAGAGCTCCCTGGATGACTAAAGATATTGTAAAGAAATAGAAAAATAAAGGATACTGGAGGATCTAGGTTTCACGAAACAGAGGAGAATCAAGCTGAGTATCAAATGGACATCTGGGCAATTAACTAGGGCGCAGTGACGCAGCGGTTAAGTTGTTGCCTTCCTGCGCCAGAGATCCTGGTTTAATCAGTTTAGTTTATTGTCACGTGTACCGAGGCTCAGTGAAAAGATTTTGTTGAGCGGTACCCAGTCAGCGTGAAGACAAAATGTGATTGCAATCAAGCCATTTACGGTGTATAGATGTGTAGGAGTAGCAATTTAAGTATTTGGAGCCATTGTAATATGTGAATGTAGATCAGCTTCTGCGGCTAGCATGCAAACAGTCGCCTGGGTGGAATGTTAATCCTGTCTGTGGGTGCTGCCTGTACGGAGCCTGCACGTTCTCCCTGTGACCGCGTGGGCTTTTACCGGGAGCCCGGGTTGCCTCCTGCACTCCAAAGACGTGCAGGTTTGCAGGTCAATTTTCTTGGTAAAATTGTAAATTGTCTCCAGTGTGTGTAGGATAGTGTTAATGTGCGGGGATCGCCGGCCGGGGAGGACTCGGTGGGCCGAGTGGCCTGTTTCATAGGTTCAAAGGTCAGGATCGAACCCGGTTGTCTGGCATTGTAAGACACCAACTCTACCGCTAAGCCACCATGCATTTAAAAGACACTTGAGTTGCTACTTCAATCGGAAGGACTAAGACGGGAAAGTGGGCAAACGTGGGGAAATGGGACCAGCATGGAACAGTTGGGCCGAAGGGCCTGTTATGACTGTATAACTCTGTATCTATCCCATTGTTCAATATTTCCCCAGAAACACAACCACCTATCAATTGAAAATGCTCATCTCGATGGCTCCATGTGGTGGAAACAAGTTCCAAATTTTAATTACGCTCCCTGGGCAAAGAATTGTCTTCTAAAATCTTCATTGAGCTCATTCATTATTGGCCACCTTACATTTACATCCGCTGCTGAATTAATTAGCACAGTCGCAGCCAGGCCAAAGTCAAGAGAATTATTCCATCTGTCTGGCATCGAAGACCAGATCTCAGCGATGAGAGGGTAATGTTTCAATTCCTCACGTCACTCCCACCCCGCGATTGCTGTTCATTGGCACGGTTGGTGTTTTTTGGCCAAAAGTCAACTCGCACAATAACTGTCTTCGAGGCATTTTCAGCGTTCAACTAGTTCTCGCAAAGTTAGCCTCTTAATCGGACTAAAAATTCATACTTTGTTAATTAACAGGGCAGAATTCACTGGCAACACTGCAAGTATATTATGGCAACATATTCTAACGACCAGTGCAATCTGCTCATCTGGCAACGAACAGCAGTAATTCATTTGCATTCTCACATAAACAACACCCTTCTGAGGTGAAGCCATTTCACAGACCAATTTTCGCGGAAATTCCCTTCAAATATATTTTTTTTTTTTGACAAAAGGTTTTTGAACCAGCAAGCTCGGAATAGTCTCGCGTCTCGCTACAAATTGGCTGGCATCTTATTCGTTGGGGCCAATTTTCATTTCACCAAAAAGACTTTTCGCTCTCTTTAATACGACATCTGTTCTGCCATTTCAGTCACCGCTTCTTTGAAAGCCTGGTCACGAACATAACTTAAATCCATTTACTGCTTTTGGGTGAGAAAACGCACTTCAATATTTTCTTGTCACTTGAAGTTAACCATTCTGACTAAAAATCAATGCGCGGAGTTTTTATTTTAATCGGCCAACTGCTTGAAGTTGACGATGCAGCCTTCGATGTGACAGGCCGTCAGAGGTGGTAATTATCAGCACAATTATGTCAAGCTTCCATAGACAATAGACAATAGACAATAGACAATAGACAATAGGTGCAGGAGTAGGCCATTTGGCCCTTCGAGCCAGCACCACCATTCAATGTGATCATAGCAGATCATCCCCAATCAGTACCCCGTTCCTGCCTTCTCCCCATATCCCCTGACTTTAAGAACCCTATCTTTAAGAGCCCAATCTAGCTCTCTCTTGAAAGCATCCAGAGAATCTGCCTCCACCGCCCTCTGAGGCAGAGAATTCCACAGACTCTGGGAGAAAAAGTGTTTCCTCGTCTCCGTTCTAAATGGCTTACTCCTTATTCTTAAACTGTGGCCCCTGGTTCTGGACTCCCCCAACATCGGGAACATGTTTCCTGCCTCTAGCGTCTCCAAGCCCTTAACAATCTTATATGTTTCATTGAGATCCCCTCTCATCCTTCTGAACTCCAGAGTGTACAAGCCCAGCTGCTCCATTCTCTCCGCATATGACAGTCCCGCCATCCCGGGAATTAACCTTGTAAACCTACGCTGCACTCCCTCAATAGCAAGAATGTCCTTCCTCAAATTAGGGGACCAGAACTGCACACGATACTCCAGTTCTAATCTGAATCCTTTTTAAACAACGTCTGGCCAAGCCAATGCCACATTTTTCACTGGATGTGCACAAAAATACCGACCTCAGGGGAACAGCGAGCTGGTTGCAACACCACCAAAAAGGAGCAGTGAGTAGTCACAGAGGCTTTTGTGACGTCTGGAAGAAATTTGTGTCACAGTTTACAGTTTAGTTTATTGTCGCCCGTACCGAGGTACAGTGAAAAGCTTTTGTCACGTGCTATCCAGCCAACGGAAAGATCGATTACAAATGAGCCACTTACAGTGTATAATGATGCTTCTCTCTTCTTAGGCCCCCTTTCGGCCGTGGCTGACCACGGGTGTCTCCAGGGTGCTATTCCCTATATGGAGGACGCCTGTGCGTGACTTTGTTTAACGTGGGGAGACTGGTGCACAGACAGCCACCCCCGTGGTCCTTGACAGATCTGGGTCAGGATCCAGTGGCATGGAGTCCAAGACGACCGGTGACCCTTTTCTGCTGCAGCCTTCATCCGCCTTCCCAGCCGTTGTGACGCTCCACTAAGGTCAGCCATCGTCCTCCGCCTGTTCCACCGTTGAGGTCTTGGTTGGATCGCTCTTTGTCAGACACCTCCCCTTCCACCTTAACACCACGGGTGGCCCTACCAGGAGCATAGCTCCAGACGGCATCGCTCTCAGGATCTCAGGTCCACGCAAGCTTCTCCACCACGACAAGGTGACAATCCATGGAGAAGGTATAATGATACATACATAGATACATAGATACATAGACAATAGGTGCAGGAGTAGGCCATTTGGCCCTTCAGGGCAACACCGCCATTCAATGTGATCATGGATGATCATCCACAATCAGTACCCCGTTCCTGCCTTCTCCCCATATCCCTTGCTTCCGCTAGCCCGAAGAGCTCTATCTAACTCTCTAACATGACAAGAGAATAACGTTTGGTGCAAGGTAAAGGCAGCAAAGTCCGATCAAGGATAGTCCGAGGGTCACCAAAGAGGTAGGTAGGTGGTAGTTCAGCACTGCTCTCATGTTGTGGTAGGATGACTCAGTTGCCTGATAACTGCTGGGAAGAAACTGTCCCTGAATCTGGATCAACCCACGTTAAAACTTCAGACAGGTTCGCTGAAGAGTATCAGTCTGAAGAAGGGTCCCAACCCAAAACAATGTCCAAAACAGTCCAAAACTGAGAGTGACATTGTTAATTCAGGAGAGTGACATTGTTAATTCAGAAACAAGGGCTCTGAACTTAAAGAAAGGTAACTTTGAGGGTATGAGACGTGAATTGGCCAAGATAGACTGGCAAGTGATTCTTAAAGGGTTGACGGTGGATATGCAATGGAAGGCATTTAAAGACTGCATGGATGAACTGCAACAATTGTTCATCCCAGTTTGGCAAAAGAATAAATCAGGGAAGGTAGTGCATCCGTGGATAACAAGGGAAATCAGGGATAGGATCAAAACTAAAGATGAAGCATACAAATTAGCCAGAAAAAGCAGCCTACCAGAGGACGGAAAAATTCAGTCCAGCAGAAGAGGACAAAGTGCTTAATTAGGAAAGGGAAAATAGATTATGAAAGAAAACTGGCATGGAACATAAAAAGGGACAGCAAAAGTTTTTATAGATATGTGAAGAGAAAAAGGTTAGTTAAAACAAAATGTAGGTCCCTTGCAGTCAGAAACGGGTGAATTGATCATGGGGAACAAGGACATGGCAGACCAATTGAATAACTACTTTGGTTCTGTCTTCACAAAGGAGGACATAAATAATCTGCCAGAAATAGCAGGGGACCGGGAGTCAAATGACATGGAGGAACTGAGTGAAATCCAGGTTAGCCGGTGTTAGATAAATTGAATGGATTAAAGGCCGATAAATCCCCAGGGCCAGATAGGCTGCATCCCAGAGTACTTAAGGAAGTAGCCCCAGAAATAGAGGATGCATTAGTGATAGTTTTTCAAAACTCTTTAGATTCTGGAGTAGTTCCTGAGGATTGGAGGGTAGCTAATGTAACCCCACTTTTTAAAAAGGGAGGGAGAGAGATAATGGGGTATTACAGACCAATTAGTCTAACATCGGTAGTGGGGAAAATGCTAGAGTCAGTTATTAAAGATGGGATAGCAGCACATTTGGAAAGCGGTGAAATCATTGGAGAAAGTCAGCATGGATTTTTGAAAGGTAAATCATGTCTGACGAATCTTATAGAATTTTTGAGGATGTAACTAGTAGAGTGGATAAGGGAGAACCTGTGGATGTGTTATATCTGGACTTTCAGAAGACTTTCGACAAGGTCCCACATAAGAAACTAGCATACAAACTTAAAGCACACGGTATTGGTGGTTCAGTATTGATGTGGATAGAGAACTGGCTGGCAGAGAGGAAGCAAAGAGTAGGAGTAAACGGGTCATTTTCAGAATGGCAGGCAGTGACTAGTGGGGTACCGCAAGGCTCAGTGCTGGGACCCCAGCTATTTACAATCTATATTAATGATCTGGATGAGGGAATTAAATGCAACATCTCCAAGTTTGCAGCTGACACAAAGCTGGGGGGCAGTGTTAGCTGTGAGGAGGATGCTAGGAGGCTGCAAGGTGACTTGGATAGGTTGGGTGAGTGGGCAAATGCATGGCAGATGCAGTATAATGCGGATAAATGTGAGGTTGTTCACTTTGGCGGCAAAAACAGGAGGGTAGATTATTATCTGAATGGTGGCCGATTAGGAAAAGGGGAGATGCAACGAGACCTGGGTGTCATGGTACACCAGTCATTGAAAGTAGACATACAGGTGCAGCAGGCTGTGAAGAAAGCGAATGGTATGTTGGCATTCATAGCAAAGGATTTGAGTACAAGACCAGGGAGGTTCTACTGCAGTTGTACAGGGTCTTGGTGTGGCCACACCTGGAGTATTGCGTACAGTTTTGGTCTCCTAATCTGAGGAAAGACATTCTTGCCATAGAGGGAGTACAGAGAAGGTTCACCAGACTGATTCCTGGGATGGCACGACTTCCATATGAAGAAAGACTGGATAGACTCGGCTTGTACTCGCTGGAATCTAGGAGATTGAGGGGGGATCTTATAAGGGCTTTCAAAATTCTTAAGGGGTTGGACAGGCTAGATGCAGGAAGATTGTTCCCGATGTTGGGGAACTCCAGAACAAGGGGTCACAGTTTAAGGATAAGGGGGAAGTCTTTTAGGATGGAGATGAGAAGATCTTTTTTCACACAGAGAGTGGTGAGTCTGTGGAATTCTCTGCCACAGAAGGTCGTTGAGGCCAGTTCATTGGCTATATTTAAGAGGGAGTTCGATGTGGCCCTTGTGGCTAAAGGGATCAGGGGATATGAGAGAAAGCAGGTACAGGATACTGAGTTGGATGATCAGCCATGATCATATTGAATGGCGGTGCAGGATCGAAGGGCAGAATGGCCTACTCCTGCACCTATTTTCTATGATTCTATGAAAACATCACCTATCCATGTTTTCCAGAGATGCTGCCTGAGCTGCTCAGCTACTCCTACGCATTGTGCCTTTTTCTAGACCAGAAGTTGTAGTGGCAGAATTAGGCCATTCGGCCCATCGAGTCTGCTCCGCCATTCGATCATGCCTGATCTATTTTTTCCCCTCAACCCTATTTTCTTGCCTTCTCACGAAACTATGAATCTCCGCTCTCCATCTCCAGAGCCGTCTGTTGCAATGAATTCCACAGACTCACACCCTCTGGCTGAAGACAATTCTCCTCAGCTCCATTCTAAGTTCTTTAATTCTGAGGCTGCACACTCTGCTCCTAGACTCTCCCACTCCTCCAACCGGGTGGCAGGAGGAGCGGTAGAGGTGATGTCTTACTGCGCCAGAGATCCGGGTTCCATCCTGACCACAGGTGCTGTCTGTACGGAGTTTGTACGTTCTTCCTGTGACCTGCGAGAGTTTTCTCCAGTTTCCTCCCACACTCCAAAGACGGACAGGTCTGTAGACTAATTGGCTTGGTATAATTGTAAATTGGCCTGAGTGTGTGTAGGTTAATGTAATGGCCCTGTCCCACGATGCGAGTTCATTTAAGAGCTCTCCCGAGTTTAAAAAAAAATCAAACACGTGGTAAGCACGGAGAATGAATGTAGCGGGTACGTCGGAGCTCGGGGACATCTCTTAGCGGCTCGTAACGTTAACCGCACGTAAGCTCATGAAGACTCGTAAGGATTTTTCAACATGTTGAAAAATCTCCACGAGAGCCCCGAGTACCGGCGAGCGGCCATTTTTGCTGTAAATCTCCGAGTTCGAATCAGGGCAAACTCGGGAGAAATCTTTGAATGAACTCGGACAGTGGGACAGGGCTTTAAGTGTGTGGGAATCGCTGGTCGGCATGGACTTCGTGGTCCGAAAGGCCTGTTTCCACGCTGTATCTCTAAACCAAAATTAACTAAAAGGGCATGGATAGGTGGGGAATCCTTAATGGCAGATATGGCGATCTTCAGGCATCGCCTAATGTAGACACTTTCAATGGTGAGGAAGACTGCATCCATCATGGACCAAGCAGTGTTCACCACTCTCTGCAGACTCTTATGTTCCTAGGCATTGGAATTCCAGTACCAGGCTATGATGCAACCAGTCAGGCTGATTTCTACAGTGCATTTGTAGGTTTGTTAGAATATTTGGTGACACAAGTTCATAAGTTCTTGGAGAAGAATTAGGCCACTCGACCTAATAGTGTACTCCACTATTCAATCCTGGATGATCTACAGACAATCGACTATAGGTGCAGGAGGAGGCCATTCAGCCATTCGAGCCAGTACCACCATTCAATGTGATCATGGCTGATCATCCCCAATCAGTACCCCGTTCCTGCCTTGTCCCCATATCCCCTGACTCCGCTATCTTTAAGAGCCTCTCTCTTGAAAGTATCCAGTGAACCGGCCTCCACCGCCCTCTGAGGCAGAGAATTCCACAGACTCACCACTCTCTGAGAAAAAGTGTTTCCTCATCTCCGTTCTAAATGGCTTACCCCTTATTCTTAAACGATGGCCCTGGCTCTGGACTCCCCCAACATCGGGAACATGTTTCCTGCTATTCCTCTTAAACCCGTTCTCCTGCCTTCTCCCCATAAACCCTGACACCCTTACCAATTAAGAATCTGTTAAATCTCCACCATAGAAAGATTGACTTGGCCTCCACAGCCGTCTCTGGTATGCCCAACCTTTTTAAACTTCGAAGGAAGTAGCGGTGCCTGAGCACCTTCTTCATGCGTGAATCTATGTACTGGGAGGTGCCATAGCCTGAAATGCTACACCAGGTTCAGGAGCAGCTATTTTCCTTCAACTGTCAGATGTCAGGGCCTGTCCAACTTGGCAATTTTTGTCGGCGACTGCGGGCATCCTTGACTGACGTATCAGGGTCGCCGAAAGATTTTGAACATTTCAAAATCCAGCGGCGAGCAAAGAAATGTTGCGACGCTTGAGGAGACACCGCGCGTCAATACGCCGTCACGCCGTGTCACCGCCCCGACCTTTCCGGTGACCTGGTACGTCAGTCAATGATGCTGGCGGTCGCCGAAAATATCGGCAAGAGGGACAGGCCCTTCAGTTTAGAGATTCAAGGCGAACCTACCTGCGGTGCCCGCATATTAACACTATCCTACGCACACTCGGGACGATTTACACTTATACCAAGCCAATTTACCGACTGACCTGAACATCTTTGGGTCTTGGAGAAAGCCCACGCACGTCCTGGGGAGAACGTAGAAACTCCACACAGACAGGCGCCCCGTAGTCAGGATTGAAACCCGGGTCTGTGGCGCCGTAAGGCGGTAGCTCGACCCCTGTGCCACCGTGCCGTCCCACTTTAAAGATTCTTGAATCAATCTGCACGACCCTATTCCCACCGCAGCAACGGAACACCGTGGGCAACCTCGCGCACTGCACCACGGGCTTGTTTTCTCATTTTCAAACCCTCGCAGGGCACGGGGAGATCGTACAAACTCCGTACAGACAAGCACCCGCAGTCAGGATCGAACACGGGACTCTGGCGCTGCGAGGCAGCAGCTCTACCGCTGCGACACCATGCGTCACCGGGTCTTAAGTTGATATTTTGAAGGTCAAGTAGATGACCAAAACCTTGCCCCCTGAGAGAGGAACAGATGCATAGGGTACAAAACATGCACAGGAGACTGGAATTAAAAACAGAGGAAGCAAATGGGGCCTTTGGGGTGAAGGAGTTGCACTGGGTGAGGTCATATGTGGATTTATGAAGGTAATGATATTTTAAAGGTAGACACAAAATACTGGAGTAACTCAGCGGGGGGGGGGGGGGGGGGGGGGGCAGCATCTCTGGAGAGAAGGTTCAAGAAGGAACTGCAGATGCTGGAAAATCGAAGGTAGACAAAATTGCTGGAGAAACTCAGCGGGTGCGGCAGCATCTATGGAACGAAGGAAATAGGCAACGTCTCGGGTCGAGACCCTTCTTCAGTCTGATGTCAGGGGAGGGGGCGGGGCAAAGATAGAATGTAGGCAAAGACAGTAAGACCAGTGGGAAAGTTGGGAAAGGGAAGGGGATGGAGAGAGAAAGCAAGGGCTATCTGCAGTTAGAGAAGTAGATGTTCATACCGCTGGGGTGTAAGTTATTAAAGCGAAATATGAGGTCCTGTTCCTCCAATTTGGACTGGGCATCACTCTGACAATGGAGGAGGCCCAGGACAGAAAGGTCAGTGTGGGAATGGGAGGGGGAGTTGAAGTGCTGAGCCACCGGGAGATCAGGTTGGTTTTAATGTCCGTGCCTTGAGATGTGTGGGTACACAAAAGGCTGGAGAAACTCAGCGGGTGCAGCAGCATCTAAGGAGCGAAGGAGATAGGCGACGTTTCGGGTCGAGACCCTTCTTCAGACTGGTCAGGGATCAGGGAAACGAGAGATATAGACGGTGATGTGGAGAGATAAAGAACAATGAATGAAAGATATGCAAAAAAGTATCGATGATAAAGGGAACAAGCCATTGTAAGCTGTTTGTGGTGTGAAAATGAGAAGCTGGTGCGACTAGGGTGAGGGAGGGAGATAGAGAGAGAGGGAATGCCAGGGCCCGAGGGCTGAGGGAGAGGTGGGAAGGGGAGGAGACAGCAAGGGTTAACAGAATTGAGAAAATTCAATGTTCAGGCCCAAAGGATGCAGACTCCCCAAGTGGAATATGAGGTGCTGTTCCTCCAACTTGCGGTGTTGCTCACTCTGGCCGTGGAGGAGGCCCAGGACCGAGAGGTCGGATACGGAATGGGAGGGGGAGTTGAAGTGCTGAGCCACCGGGAGGTCGGCTTGGTTAATGCGGACCGAGCGGAGGTGTTCGGCGAAACGATCGCCAAGCCTCCGCTTGGTCTCACCGATATAGATCATCTGGCATCTGGAGCAGCGGATGCAGTAGATGAGGTTGGAGGAGGTGCTGGTGAACCTCTGTCGGACCTGGAAGGACTGCTTGGGTCCCTGAAAGGAGTGGATGGGGGAGGTGAAGGGACAAGTGTCGCATTTCTTGCGGTTGAAAGGGAAAGTGATGTGTGTTCTCCGAGGAGAGCATTGAAACTGGGGTGATGTAGGTCAAGCATTGCGATATTGTCAGTGGGCTAGTAATACCTAGAGACTTACTACACATCTCACCACATCCCCCGGAGAACTTTAATTCAGCTGATTAATCAAGCAAACCGAGAGAGAAATGTTAGTAACATTCACCTTGGAACTTGCAGAGTGATATAAATATCTGAGCAATGTGCGGACAATGCAAATGCTGGGAATCTGAAATAAAAAGCAGGGTATTCCTTAAATGCTCAGTAGGCCAGGAAGCATTGGTGGATGAGACAGAATAAAGAATTCTGATGACCTCTCAAGGGGACGGGAAGAGTTGCTGCCTCCCAGCGCCAGAGACCCGGGTTCGATCCAGACCTCAGGTAGGCAAAAGTGCTGGAGGAACTCAGCGGGTGCAGCAGCATCTATGGAGCGAAGGAAAGGACCACAGGTGCTGTCTGTGAGGAGTTTGTACGTTCTGGGCCTCGCTCCGGTTTCCTCCCACATTCCAAAGACGCTCAGGTTTGTTGGCCAAAGGGCTTTTGTAAAATTGCCCCTATTGTGTAGGATCGAACTGGTGTGTGTATGGGTGATTGTTGGTCGGCATGGATTAGGTGAATTCCACGCTGTATCTCTAAACTAAGCTGAAGTGAAAAGAATGGAAGAAGACCAGGGCTTTTCCTCCCTTTGCTGTACCATGCTTCTCTATTCATTGTTGCATAGTTCTGGTCCTCCCATTACAGGAAGGATGCTTAAGGCTTTGGAAAGGGTGCCGAGGAGGTTTACCAGAACGATGCTTGGATTAGGAACATTTAAGCACAGGGAGAGGTTGGACGGACCTGGATTGTTTTATCTGGAACGACAGGGGTCGCGGGGAGATCACGGTGGGAGTGTGTAAAATTCTGAGAGGCGTAGGTCGGGTAGACAGTCTCAGTCTTTTTCCCGGGATGGAAGAAAATTCACACACCAGAGGCCGTGGCTGCAAGGTGAGAGGGGTAAAGTTTAAAGGAGATATGCGGGGGTGCAAGATTTTTACACAGAGGGTGGTGACTGCCTGGAATACGCTGGCAGGAATGGTGTTTGATGCAGATACATTAATTTTTTTAAATCTGGATCGGTATAGAGATATGTAGGGAATGGGGAAATATGGGTGATGAGCAGATAAGTAACGGTCTGGGCATATGTTCGGCACAGAAGGGCCTGTTCTTGAGCTGTACCATCCTATTTTCTGTGGTCTATTGCATAGTGAAAGGGTCTGGATCAAATGGTGAAAGGCCTGGATGTGGAGAGGATGTGGGAGAGTCTAGGACTAGAGGTCACAGCCTCAGAATTAAAGGACGTTCCTTTAGGAAGGAGATGAGGAGGGATGTCTTTAACCAGAGGTTGGTGAATCTGTGGAATTCATAGCCACACAAGGCTGTGGAGGCCAGGTCAGTGGATATTTTTTAAGGCAGAGATAGATTCTTGATTATTAGGGGTGTCAGGGGCTATGGGGGAGAAGGCAGGAGGATGGGGTTGAGGGGGAGATAGATAGATCAGCCATGAGTGAATGGCGGGGTAGGCTTGATGGGCCGAATGGCCTAATTCTGCTCCTGTCACTTGCGAACTAGGTCAGATAGGTCAATAGTGATTAACAAGCATTCACCACCCTCTCTTAAGTAGATCAATTGCATACTCATCATGCAGATAAGCACTATGTCACAATCATTTATTTTGTCTTCTCCTTTCCACCCTCTCTCTGCAATTTAAAACACATTTATTTTCTCACATTTACCAGTTGACCTGAAACGTCAACTGTCTCCCCACAGTTGATGCACGACAAGCTGAGTATTTCTCGCATATTTAGTTTCAATGTTAATAATCTAACCAGTTAACCAATGTCTTTCTTGCATTGTGTACATAGTCCCTAAAGCAGAGTTGTCCAAGGGCATAGGATTAATGCGAGGAGTGTGGGGTTTCGAGGGGTTCGTAGGAAGAATGCTTTAACCAAGAGGTTGGGTGAATAAGGGAGTCATTGTGTGGAGGAAGCATCTGCAGATGCCGGTTTACACCGAAGATAGACACAAAAATGCCGGAGTAACTCAACGGGACAGGCAGCATCTATCGGGAGAAGGAATGGGTGATGTTCTGGGTCGAGACCCTTCTTCAGACTCATAGAGTTAACCAGCACAAAAACATCAGCCTAACTCATCCATGAGGAGCAAGGTGCCCCATCTAAGCTCGTCCCAATTAGTCTGATGTCTCAAATCCTCTGCTTGAGAAGGTAGTGGAGCAGGCATCCTCATGCTTGCCTGGCATCTAAACAAACATTGAGATTGTCACAAGACAATAGACAATAGGTGCACGAGCAGGCCATTTTCGGCCTTTCGAGCCAGCACCGCCATTCACTGTTTTCACGGCTGATCATCCACAATCAGTGCCCCATTCCTGCCTTCTCCTCAAATCCCTTGACTCCGCTATCTTTCAGAGCTCTATCCAACTCGTTCTTCAAAGCATCCACAGAATTGGCCTCCACTGCCTTCTGAGGCAGAGAATTCTTCAGATTCACAACTCTCTGGGTGAAAAAGATTTTCCTCATCTCCGTTCTAAATGGCCTACCCCTTATTCTTAAACTGTGGCCCCTGGTTCTGGACTCCCCCAACATTGGGAACATGTTTCCTGCCTCTAGCATGTCCAAACTCTTAATAATCTTAATAATCTTATATGTAATCTTAATCTAGCATGTCCAAACTCTTAATAATCTTAATAATCTTAATAATCTTATATGTTTCAATAAGATCCCCTCTCATCCTTCCAGAGTATACAAGCCCAGCCACTCCATTATATCAACATATGACAGTCCTGCCATCCCGGGAATTAACCTGGTGAACCTGCGCTGTACCCCCTCAATAGCTCATGAATGGGAATGGTATAGGCACAAGTTCGATGGTCAGCATAAGCATGGTCGACTTAAAACCTTCGACTTTAAAGATACAGCGTGGCAGCAGGCCCCTTCAGCCCACCAAATCCGCGCCGACCAGTGTATACCAACGTGAGGGACAATTAACAATTTGACCAAAGCCAATTAATCTACAAACCTGTACGTCTTTGCAGTGTGGGAGGAAACTGGAGCACCTGAAGAAAACCCACACGGCCAAAGGGGGATCGTTCAAGTTCCGTCGACGTAGCCCCCACAGTCAGGATCAAACCCAGGTTGAATTAAAGATAGACACAAAAAGCTGGAGTAACTCAGCGGGACAGACAGCATCTCTGGGGAGAAGGAATGGGTGACGTTTTCGGGTCGAGGCCCTCCTTCATCCTTCAAATGTTATTCCCTCTATTCTGTATCTGTACACTGCGAATGATTCGATTGTAATCATGTATAGTCTTTCAACTGGGGGTTACACAAAAGGCTGGAGAAACTCAGCGGGTGCAGCAGCATCTAAGGAGCGGAGGAGATAGGCGACGTTTCGGGTCGAGACCCTTCTTCAGACTTCTTTCAACTGACTGGATAGTAGGCAATGCAAAAAGCTTTTCACTGTACCTCGGAGCGCGTGCCAATAAACTAAAATAAACCAAGCTTGGGAAGGCTGCCTGCCATCACCTTTTGGAAGACAATTTGACTTTGCTCGCAATGCCCAGATATGATCAGGGAACGGAAGCTGCAGCAAGCAAGAATTCAATTGTCCTATCTGGGACACATGACAATAAACTCTCTTGACTTGACTTGACTTGACTTGACGTGTAAGGATTAATCGAGGCTGGATCCCAAGAAATCACTGCAAAGAGTGATACAGAAGATGGAGCAGTGAACAAAACGTGCATTTATATTGTACATTTCCCGGGAAGAAGCCCAGGCACCAACTGCAAATGCATTTCGGGTGTGTAATCACACTAGTAATGCAGGAAAACAAAGCAGCTATTGTAGTCGCAATTCCCATTAGCAGCCTTGAAATAAGCAATCTATTCATCAGCTTCTTGTGCTGGTGCAGAGATTAATATTGGCTGCAGCGGTAGTTGGCAGCCTGCTCCTCTGTGAATGCTGCAGAGGGATTTATTTTCACACAGATTGGGCCGACTAACGTCCCATCCAAGCACAGCATGTGGAGCGATCTCTCAGTGCGTTGCGTGGGAATGGGAAAGGAGATAATGGATGCACTAGAGTGAAGCCAGCCATTCTCTGCTATCCACAAGGCTTGCACTAAAATCTCGATGCGGAAATGCAACAGGGAGCAGTCGGTAGGGGGGTTGATATCAGATGGCAAGCCACAGTCTCATCCATGCAATTGCAATATCAACTTGATTAGTACAGGTGTCAGGGGTTATGGGGAGAAGACAGGAGAATGGGGTTCGGAGGGAGAGCGGGATCAGCCATGATTGAATGGCAGAGTGGACTTGAGAGGCCGAATGGCCTAATTCTGCTCCTATCACTAATGAACATGAACCTATGCAGCTTCAGGGCTTCAAGCAGGAACATTTATTTTATCAAGCTGGCTTGATATCAAGGAGGGCCTGGATAAAGTGAATGAAAGGCCTGGATAGAGCAGATGTGCAGAGGATGTTTCCACTTAGGGGAGAGTCTGGGACCAGCCATAGCCTCCGAATTTATTTAGTCAGAGGGTGGTGAATCTGTGGAACTCATTGCCGCAGACGGCTGTGGAGGCCAAGTCAACATATTTTTCAGACGGAGATAGATAGACTCTTGATCAGTACGGGTGTCAGGGGTTATGGGGGGAAGGCAGGAGAATGGACTTGAGAGGGAAAGATAGGTCAGCCATGATTGAATGGCGGAGTAGACTTGATGGGCCGAATGGCCTAATTCTGCTTCTAGAACTTATGAACGTATAAGCTGCAGGAAGACATTCTCTCATTAGATGTTATAGTGAAACACAAACTAATGAGAGGTTTTGATAGAGTTGAGAAGAAACTGGCAGATGGATCGATAACAAGACGACACAGATGTAAATCAATTGACAGAGTAATCAAGGGAGATGGAATCAAAATTTTGTTGCACACTGAGCTGTTAATTGAATCAATTAATAAGACCGGTGCAAACAGATATCAACTTATTCAAATAATCGTATAAAACACTTAACATATTTACTGGGCTAATGGAAAATAACTGGAACAATGGAATTGTTAGGAGAATTCAAACTGTTCTACAGTTATAATGGGTTGAATGAGATTATTCTGAACTGCAATAAATTCATGTTCATAAGTGATAGGAGCAGAATTAGGCCATTCGGCCCATCAAGGCTACTCTGCCATTCAATCATGGTGGATCTATCTCTCTCTCTCCTAACCCTATTCTCCTGCCATCTCCCCATAACCCCTGGCACCAAAGGTGTCATGGGACAAGATGCCCCATTTAAGCTAATTCATAATAGTGGAGTTTCATAGATCTGAACAATCATTCATTCCTTGTCTGCGTCTTCCTTTGTTTGTAGACTGCTTAGAGTCATAGAGTCATTGAGTCATAGAGTGATACAGTGTGGAAACAGGCCCTTCGGCCCAACTTGCCCACACTGGCCGACAATGTCCCAGCCACACTACTCCCACCTGCCTGCGCTATGTCCATATACCTCCAAACCTGTCCTATCAATGTTCCTGCCTTACTGTTTCTTAAACGTTGCGATAGTCCCAGCCTCAACTACCTCCTCTGGCAGCTTGTTCCATACACCCACCACCCTTTGAGTGAAAAAGTTGAGGGGGGATCTTATAGAAACTTACAAAATTCTTAAGGGGTTGGACAGGCTAGATGCAGGAAGATTGTTCCCGGTGTTGGGGAAGTCCAGAACAAGGGGTCACGGTTTGAGGCAGATCCGGAAGTGGCCGCGCTGGCTGGCAGCTGCGGCTCACCTGCAGTCTGTCTGTTTTTTTCCTTTTTTTTGTGTCTTTTGTGATTGTTCGGTAGAATTTTGTTTTATTAGGTTGTGTATGTGTATGTGTGTGTGTGGGGGGGGGGGTGGTGGGAGAAACAGAGTCTTAGTCTCTCCCTTCGGGGGGATGCGTGTCCCCCATCACCGTGTGTGCTGAGGCCTAATGGCGGAGCAGTGGCGGCGGCCTGGTTTGGAGCTGCGTTGCTCCAGCTGCGGCGGCGGGCTGCTTTGGAGCTGCGGTGCTCCAGCGGCGGCGGCGGCCTGGATCGCCTCAGCGCAGAGGGAGAACTAGGAGGGAGGAAGACAGGGACTTAAGACTTTTGCCTTCCACCACAGTGAGGAGGTGCCTGGTGAACACATTGTGGTGGATGTTGGATACGTGTTTATTGTGTGTTTTTTTTTTATTATATGTACGACTGTATGGTAACAATTTTGTTCAGACCGTAAGGTCTGAATGACAATAAAGGAATCTAATCCAATCTAATCTAATCTTAAGGATAAGGGGGAAATCTTTTAGGACCGAGATGAGAAAAACATTTTTCACACAGAGAGTGGTGAATCTCTGGAATTCTCTGCCACAGAAGGTAGTTGAGGCCACTTCATTGGCTATATTTAAGAGGGAGTTAGATGTGGCCCTAGTGGCTAAAGGGATCAGGGGGTATGGAGAGAAGGCAGGTACAGGATATTGAGTTGGATGATCAGCCATGATCATATTGAATGGCGGTGCAGGCTCGAAGGACCGAATGGCCTCCTCCTGCACCTATTTTCTATGTTTCTACGTTTACCCCTCAGATTCCTATTAAATGTTTTCCCCTTCACCTCCAAAAAATGTCCTCTGGTCCTCGATTCCCCTGCTCTGGGCAAGAGGCTCTGTGCATCTCCCCGATCTATTCCTCTCATGATTTGATTCCTTTATCTTATGTCTTTTATTCTTATTGTCCACCACACCTTCTTGTCCACAACTGCACTGCCGAGCCGAGCTATCAGGTACGTCAAAGGGTCTTAGTAGGATCTTTAATTTGGTATGTATGGATGTATTTTATATGGACGCTTAGGAAGTACACAGTAATGTACCAGAGAGAGAAGTAAAGACAATGTAACTAAAGTTCGTGCAACTAAATAACTGAACTAGATTAAAAAAAGATGGATTATTCAATAAAGAAGGTAATAGATATGCACTCTTGTTGCAATTGCCATGTCTCAAAAATTCTATGATGGTGCCAGAACAAGTGATTATATCTATTAATGGATTTAAGATAATAAATTATACAGCACAATATATTTGTGTTTACCAACGGCCGAAAGGTGAATTATATGCTGCGTGTTACAGATAAGATTAAAATGTACAACAATATATTGACATCCCAAGAGAAGACTGCAGAGGAAGGAATTGTGATGTTCTTCATTTGTCAGAGACACAGCGTATTGAGATAAATTAAAAAACACTGGGAACCATGCTGAATGAAGGAGATGTGGGGGTAAATAACGAACAAGGGGTTGCAGAGAATTTTGGACGCAGCCCAGACGATCACACACACCAATCTCCCTCCTATTGACTCAGCGGGTGTGGCAGCATCTCTGGAGGGAAGGAATGGGCGACGTTTCGGGTCGTGACCCTTCTTCAGACTGATGGCAGGGGAGGGGGGGGGGGGCGGGACAAAGATAGAAAGTAGGCAGAGACAGTAGGGGATGGAGAGAGAAAGCAAGGGCTATCTGAAGTTAGAGAAGTCAATGTTCATACCGGCCGGGGTGTAAACTACTCAAGCGAAATATGAGGTGCTGTTCTTCCAATTTGCGCTGGGCCTCACTCTGACAATGGAGTTTCCAGTTCTCCCACTAGTCTCCTCTCTACCTTCAGTCTAAACTCATTCATCATCGTTGAAAACATTAGCGACGCAGTGGTGCTGGTTTCCGACGGGCACGGTGACGGACGCAGCGCACATCGCTGTCCTCCTTGCAGCTGGCAAACTCCTCATTTTTGTCTTCATACACATGCGTCTTCCATCAACGTCCTCAGCGTTGCCTCGATTGTCCGTCCGTCTTCCAAGGGGGTGGGTTCCCACAGCACGACCCTGTTTGCTGGCATTTCTGGGTGGCGGTGGCAGTGACCAGCGAGCCTCATCCTTCTCCACCTGATCTTCTCGGTCAGAGGCGGAATCTCCCCGTAGAGCTGGGCGTTGGTGAGGTGGTCCCCCCAAATGACATTTTGAACTTTTCTGAGCATTCGCGTGTAGGTACCATCGAGAGACTTGGAGAGTGCTTGAGTGAGAGCCCATGCGTCACGCCCTTACAATAATATGGTCTCTACAGTTGTTTGGAAGAATCGCAGTTTGAGACGCTTAGACATCCAAGACGCCCAGATTTATCCCCGTGTTATTGAGGGCTTTCCTTGCGAGCGCTTTGGTGTCTAAAGAAGGGTTCCAACCTTAAACATCACCCATTCCTTTTTCTACAGAGATGCTGCCCGACCCACTGAGTTACTTGAGCACTTTGTGTCTGCAAATTAAACAGACAAGGCCTGAAAGTGCAAAAGCTTCAAAGATCCAGAGGCCTAGCTAATTGAAAAATCAGTTTAGTTTATTGTCACGAGTACCCAGTCTCAGTGAAAAGCTTTTGTTGCGTGCTAACCAGTCAGCGGAAAGACAATATATAATTACAATCGAGCCGTCACACAGTGTACAGATACATGGTGAGGGAATAACGATTGGTGCAAGGTGAAGCCAACAAAATCAGATCAAAGATAGTCCTACGGTCACCAACGAGGTAGATTGTGGTCTGGCGCTGCTCTCCGGTTGTGGTAAGGATGATTCAGTTGCCTGTTAACAGCTGGGAAGAAACTGTCCCTGAATCTGGTGGTGTGCGTTTTCACACTCAGTTCACAGGGAGAACATGCAGACAGCACCCGTAGTCAGGATCAAATCCGGGTCTCTGGCGCTGTAAGGCAGCAACTCTCCCGCTGCGCCAGCATGCTGCACTTCTCCGGCTGGGAAATACAGCTGACTATTCAAAGGAATGGGAGAAGGCAGCTGCTCAGAATAAAAAAAATGCTGCGTTGAGTCATCTTTCATTTCATTGAAGCCATCCGAGCATTTTTATGTTCGTAAGGCTCAGAGTAAGGAGAGTACTTAATGTTCGTAAGGAGCAGAATAAGGCCATTCGGCCCATCGATTCTATTCTGCCATTCCTACACGGCTCATCTATCTTTCCCTATCATTTTCAAGAATGTGTCAATCTCCGCTTTAAAAATATCCAATGGTATCCACAGCCGTCAAAAGCAATGAGTTCCACAGATTCACCATCCTTTGACTAGACAAATTCCTCCTCGTGTCCTTCCCAAAGGTATGTCCTTTTATTTTGAGACTGTGCCCTCTGCTCCTAGACTCTCGCACTATTGGAAACACCCTCAGTTTAACTTTGACTTATTTTACAATTCTACACGTATAGTTTCTTTAACGTTTTAACATTTGGTGAAAGAAAATCATCATTTGAATGTGTTCGAAATACTTTTATTTTTTGAACTGGTTGTCAAACATTACAGCACGATCTTCATCAAACGGGAGCGGGCTGAGAAATAGTTCATGGAGTTTTAATGCAGATAAGTGCAAGGTCAACCCCGGGCAGGATGTTCACAGCGAATGGCAGGGCCCTAGAATGGAGAGCGTTGCAGAGGAGAGAAAACTCGCAGAGTCATTGAATCATAGAGTGATACAGTGTGGAAACAGGTCCTTCGGCCCTGATTGTCCTCGCTACACTAGTCCCACCTGCCCGTGTTTGGTTAATATACTTCCAAACCTGTCCTATCCATGTACCTGTCTAACTGTTTCTTAAGCAATGCGATAGTTCGTGCCTCAACTACCTCCTCTGGCAGCTTGTTCCATTCACCCACCACCCTTTGTGTGAAAAATGTTACCCCTCGGATCATTGCCCCTCTAGTCCTGGCAACATCCTCGTGAATCTCTTCTGAACCCTTTCAAGCTTGACAATATAATTCCTATAACATGGTGGCCAGAACTGAACACAATATTCTAAAGGTAGACACAAAATGCTGGAGTAACTCAGCGGGACAGGCGGCATCTCTGGAGTGTTTAAGAAGGAACTGCAGATGCTGGAAAATCGAAGGTAGCCAAAAGTGACGGAGAAACTCAGCGGGTGCAGCAGCATCTATGGAGCAAAGGAAATAGGCAACTTTTTGGGCCAAAACCCTTCTTCAGACTGATGTCAGGAGAGGGGGGGGTGGAACAAATCTAAAATGTAGGCGGAGACAGTAGGACTGGTGGGAGAATTGGGAATGAGGAGGGGATGGAGAGAGACAGCAAGGGCTACCTGAAGTTAGAGAAGTCAACGTTCATACTGCTTGGGTGTAAACTACACAAGCGAAATATGAGGTGCTGTTCCTCCAATTTGCGCTGGGCGTTTCCTACACAATATTCTAAATGCGGTTTCACCAGCGTCTTATACAACTGGAATATGACCCAACTTCAATGCTCAATACTCTGACTGATGGAGGCCATTGTGCCAAAAGCCTTTTTGACCACCCTATCTACCAGTGACTCGACCTTCAAGGAACCATGCACTCCTAGATCCCTCTGTTCCTCAACACACCCCTGAGGCGGACCATTCACTGTGTCGGTCCTGCCCTTGTTAGACGACCCAAAACGCAACACATCACACTTCTCTGTATTAACTACATGCCACATCTTCTTGGCCAGTGACCCCACTCTCTCTAACTCTGTTCCTCCTTCCATCAAACAGCACTACTGCCCCCCTCCCCCCCCCCCCCCCCCCCCCCCCCCCCCCCCAATCTCTCTGATCAGCCTCGTCTGAAGGGCTTGTGGCTGTGTTTCCTGGAGCAGTCTTTGCTAACCATTACGGAGACACCACGGACAGGCACAAAATGCTGGAGTAGGTCATCGGGACAGGCAGCATCTCTGTAGAGAAAGAATGGGTGACGTTTCGGGTTTTGTTAAACCTTGGGATAGTCCCTGCCTCAACTACCTCCTCTGGCAGCTCGTTCCATACACTCACCACCCTTTGTGTACAAAAGTTGCCTATCAGATTCCTATTAAATCTTTTCCCCTTCACCTTAAACCTACGTCCTCTGCTCCTCAATTCCCCTACTCTGGGCAAGAGATTCTGTGCATCTACCCAATCTATTCCTCTCATCATTTTGTACAGCTCTACACGATCACCTCTCATCCTCCTGCGCTTCAAGGAATAGAGACCCAGCCGACTCAACCTCCTCTCACAGCTCAGACCCTCTAGTCCTGGCAACATCCCCGTAAATATTCTCTGTACCCTTTCCAGCTTGGCAACATATCTCCTACAACCTGGTGCCCAGAGCTGAACACAATACTCTAATTGAGAACTCACCAACTTCTTATACAACTGTAACATGACCTCCCACGGGGAACTAGAAATGCAGATACATAGTTCCTTGAAAATGGCATGACAAGCAGATAGTGTGGTCAAGAGGCTTTTGGTACCTTGGCCTTCATCAGTCGGGGTGTCGAGTATAGCAGTTGCGATGTTATGTTACAGTTGTTCAAGTAATTGGTGAGGCTGCATGTGGAGCATTGTGTCCAGTTTTGATCACCCTACTGTAGGAAGGGCGTTGTTAAGTTAGAAAAAGTGCAGAGAAGATTTACAAGGAGGTTGTCCAGACTTGAGGGCCCAAGCCACCTGGAGAGAGGTTATTCTTTGGAGCGCAGGAGGCTGAGGGGTGATTTCATAGAGATGTATCATATCATGAGGGGAATAGATAGGGTGAACACACAGAGACTTCTACCAGGGTAGGAGAACCAAGAACCAAAGCACAGAGGTTTAAGGTAAGAGGGAAAAGGTTTAAAAAGTAGTTGAGGAACATTTTGTTTTTTCACACAGCGTGTAGTAGGCATATTCAGTGAACTGCCAGAGGAGATCATTGAATCAGATGCAAAAACAACATTTAAAAGACATTTAGATGGGCGCATTGAACGGATAGATTTAGAGGGATCTGGGCAGGTAGGACTAGTATAGATTGGCAATAGGCCGAGAATTTAAAATTTCTCTGCATGCCCAACTTAGATGCAGTAATACTTGGCAGATTATGCTCACTAGTTGTAAATTAACATTTCCACAAAATCCCAGAAGTTTTAATATTCTGAACTGCTCAATGCTGAAAATGTAATCCCCAAAAGCCAAACGTCAGCCCAGCCTCTGCCTGAGATGTGAAAACCACATTTTAATTAACACTAAATGACGGACCATCGTTTCGCCAGCTCTTACATTCCACATGTTATTGAATCAAATGCGTTGCCAGCGGGTTACTTTGTTCAGAATTATAATTTACATTCAAAATAAATTAATTCTGCTTTCTAACTGCCTACCATCAAACCTTGCATTCAAGGGAGAGTTAGATTTAGCTCTCAGGCCTAACGGAATCAAGGGATATCGGGAGAAAGCAGGAACGGGGCACTGATTTTAGATGATCAGCCATGATCATATTGAGTGGCGGTGCTGGCTTGAAGGGCCGGATGGCCTACTCCTGCACCTATTTTCCATCTTTCTATGTTTCTATCCTTGATTGTTGGTAAGGAAGGCAAATGCAATTTTGTTTAGTTTAGTTTAGTTTAGAAAAACAGCGCGGAAGCAGGCCCTTCAGCCCACCGAGACCACACTGACCAGCGATCCCGCACATTAACACTACCCTACACACACTATGAACAATTTACATTTAGACCAAGGCAACTAACCCTCAAACCTGTACGTCGTTGGAGTGTGGCAGGAAAGAGTTGGATAGAGCTCTAGGGGCTAGTGGAGTCAAGGGATATGGGGAGAAGGCAGGCACAGGTTATTGATAGCGGACAATCAGCCATGATCACAATGAATGGCGGTGCTGGCTGGCCTCCTCCTGCACCTATTTTCTATGTTTCTATGTTTCTATGAAACCGAAGATCTCAGAGAAAACCCATGCAGTCACGGGGAGAACGTATGGACAACGGTACGGGCGGGACGGGCATCTGTTGTCGGGATCGAACCCGGGTCACTGGCGCTGTAAGGCAGCATTCATTTGGAGAGGGCTAGAATATTAAAGCACGGATGTAATGCTGAGCCGTTGCAAGTCGCAATTTGGGCCACACTTGGAATATTGTGAGCAAATCTGGGCGCCATATATGAGCAAGGAAGAGCTGGCATTGAAGAGGGTCCAGAGAAGGTTTGTAAGAATGATGATCCTGGGGATGAATGGGTTAACGTCTGATGACATTTGTTGGCTCTGGGCCTGTACTTACTGGAGTTTAGAAGGATGCGGGTGATCATATTGAAACCTGCTGAATAATGAAACGCTTGGATAGAGTGGATGTGGAGAGGATGTTTCCATTAGAGGTAGAGTCCAGGATCAGAGGCCATAGCCTCTTAAAACAAAAAGAACATACATTTAGAATGGAGATAAGGAGACATTTATTTAGCCAGAAGATAGTGAATCTATGCAATTCATTGCCACAGATGGCTGTGGAGGCCAAGTTATATTCTTAAATATTTCATTTGGGTAGTTTTGTTTGGCATCTCATATTTCGTTTGGGTAGTTTACACCCCAGCGGTATGAACATTGACTTCTCCAATTTCAGGTAGTCCTTGCTTTCTCCCTCCTTCCCCTCCCCTTCCCAGCTCTCCCTCCGCCCACTGTCTCTGCCTCTTCCTTTCTTTTTTCCCGTTTCACCCCCCCCCTCCCCCCCCTCCCCCCGAGATCAGTCTGAAGAAGAGTCTCGACCCGAAACGTCGCCTATTCCTTCGCTCCATAGTTGCTGCCTCACCCGCTGAGTTTCTCCAGCTTTTTTGTCTACCTTCTTAAAGCAGAGATAGTTAGGTTCTTGGTTCATAAGGGTGCCAAAGCTTATGGCAAGAAAGCAGGAGAATGGGGTTGAGAGCGGAAAAATGGATCAGCCATGAGGCAGACTCAAAGGGCCGAATGGTCTAATTCTGCTCCTATGAATTGCGGTCTCATCACAATTGGTCCATCGTATACTTACAGCCCACCCAATGTCAACAGCACACTTAAAGTAAAATAGAAACATAGAAAATAGGTGCAGGAGGAGGCCATTCGGCTTGTCGAGCCAGCACACCCATTCATTGCCATCATGGCTGATCGGCCCCTATCAATAACCCGTGCCTGCCTTCTCCCCATATCCCTTGATCCTACTGGCCCCTAGAGCTCTATCTAACTCTCTCTTAAATCCATCCGGAGATTTGGCCTCCACTGCCCTCTGTGGCAGGGAATTCCACAAATTCACAACTCTCTGGGTGAAAAAAGCTTTTTCTCACCTCAGCCTTAAATGGCCTCCCCTTTATTCTATGACTGTGGCCCCTGGTTCTGGACTCGCCCAACATTGAGAACATTTTTCCTGCATCTAGCTTGTCCAGTCCTTTTATGATTTTGATGACACAAGTTGCAGCTAAACTGAACGTTTGCTTCACATTACTAAACAAAAACGATTCTCACTCAAGGCAGAGACGAACAACAGGTTCTGGATAAGGACCATTCTCAGAATTGAAGAAAGACGTTGATTTTTATAATAAAAGGTTACCTCAACCATCCTCAAATGGGCAACTGACAGGAGCTTTTGTTGGTAAATAGGAATCCTTGAAAGAGCAAATATAATTGAAGTCTGTTGACATTGCATTGGCGAAGAGACACAATCCTTTCATCACTGCCAGTTCGAAACATTGACTGCATGCAAAACAAATGCACTTCCCCTGCTTTAATTCATCCAAGCATAAAGATGACCAGGTTTACATCTTTTCCATCCTCTTTTCCACTCAGTGTGATTCCATGTGCTTATCTAAAATTCTCTTCAACGCCACTATCACATCTGCCTCCACCACCACCCCGGCAATGCATTCCAGGCCCCCATCACCCTCTGTATAAAAAAAAACTTGCCCAGCACATCCCTATTACACTTCCCCCTTCTCACCTTGTAGCTACACGTTGCTGGATTTACCCTTGCACTTAACGCTATTCCCTTATCATGTATCTGTACACTGTAAAATGGCTCGACTGTAGTCACGCATAGTCTTCCCGCTGACCGGTTAGCAGGCAACAAAAGCTTTCCCACGTGACAATAGACCAAACTGAACTGAACCCTGGTCGTGTTGGGACATCTCTGCCCCGGGAAAAAAAGGGTTCTGGCTTTCCACCTGACGAAGAAAGGTTTCGCCCCGAAACCTCACCTTGATGTTTTCAAGAGAGTTAGATTTAGCTCTTAGGGCTAACGGAATCAAGGGATATGGGGAGAAAGCAGGAACGGGGTGCTGTTTTTGATGGTCAGCCATGATCATATTGAATGGCGGTGCTGTCACAAAGGGCCGAATGGCCTACTCCTGCACCTATTTTCTATGTTTCTATTTTTTTACCGATTCAAGTTCTCTAGGGGTGCTGCCTGGTATATATGACGTTATTTTAAGGTAGAGATACATCAGAAATGTAAGAAGTGGGTGAAAGCACACTACTCTTTATGCTTTGAATAGTTAAAAGAAGGGCAGAGGTTATTCCCAGTGTAAATTTAAAATGTGCTGGAAAAGCTCAGCAGATCAAGCAGCATCTGTGGAGGCAAAGGGGCAATCGACATTTCGGGCCCAGAATGGGTTTAGTCTAGTTTAGTTTAGAGATACAGCGTGGAAACAAGCCCTTCGGCCCTCCGGGTCTGCACCGACCAGAGAACCCCGTACACTAGCCACACATACTAAGGACAATTTACAATTTTTACCAATGCCACATTAACCGACAAAACCTGCAGGTCTTTGGAGTGTGGGCGGAAACCGGGGCACCCGGGGAAAACCCACGCAGGGCACAGGGTGAACCTATAAAATCTGTACAAACTGGATCCCGATCCTAAATTAATAATATTGGGCATATCTGAACAATACCTAAAACTAACAATAAACCAAAGAAATTTCCTGGATTATAGTATAATAACTGGGAAAAAACATATTAAAATTTTGGAAAAATCCTGCATTCCGTACAACTAAAATGTGGATTATGGAGATGTCGGAGACTTTAAATCTGGAAAAAATTAGATTTGTTTTAATTGACAAACCTGAATTATTTATTAGAATATGGTCCCCGTTCATAGATTATTTGAAGGGGTAGAATGGGCCAGCGCTGAGGCTCGCCGGAAGCTTGAACCCAGGACTAGACGAATAGTTTTGTTTTCTGTACCTACGGACCTATCTCATAAGTTCTATTATAAAATTAAAAAATAAAAATAATAAATTAAAAAAAAAAAAAAAAAAAATCTGTACAGACAGCACCCATGGTCAGGATCGAACCCGGATCTCTGGCGTTGTGAGGCAGCAACTCCACCGCTACGCCACTATTCCAACCCAACTCGATTCCACTTGAAATGTCAAACCACCCTCGACTATCACACGCGCCACTTGAACCTTTGAATGCTTTTGACACTTTATCTTTTACTCTAGATTCCAGCATCCGCAGCCTCATGTCTCCAAGTTATCCCTTTTGTCCATCCCGCTATATACGTATTTTAAACAATGTCACTAAAGTGAACAATCATCTCTTTGGTGGGGGCGGCACGGTGGCGCAGCGGTAGAGTTGCTGCCTCACAGCGCTGGAGACCCCGGTTCGATCCTGGCCAAGGGTGCTGTCTGCACAGAGTTTGTACGTTCTTCCCGTGACCGCCTGGGTTTTCTCCGGGTGCTCCAGTATGCTCCCACACTCCAAACACATGCAGGTTTGTAGCTTAATTGGCTTCAGTAAAAGTTGTAAATTGTCCCAAATGTGTAGGATATGCTAGCGAGGTCTCGGTGGGCCGAAGGGCCTGTTTCCATGCTGTATCTCTAAAGTAAACAAAACAGCAATGGCCTTCATCATCGTTACATTTCGCACATCTTTCATTCATTTGTTCTATCTCTCTCTTCATCATTCTCTATATCTCTTGTTTCCCTTTCCCTTGACTCTCAGTCTGAAGAAGGTTCTCGAGCCGAAACGCCACCCATTCATTCTCTCCAGAGATGCTGCCTGTCCTGCTGAGTTACTCCAGGTTTTTCAGTCTAATGGGCCAGTCCCACTTAGGCTGAAAAGCCGGCAACTGAAACGGCGACTGTCAGCGTGGAACACGCACACACACACACACACACATCGCTTCCTTCACCAGCCCGTTATGTAGGCGGGAGACAGGGCAAGCAGGGGGAGCGCCGTCTGAGTGAAATTCACACGGTGCAAAGCCAAGGTGATACCGCAATATACAGGAAGGTTGGCGCTGTAATTAAGATGGCTACAGCGCAGTGTACGGTAAGTGCTTAACAAAAGGGGGGGAGAGGGGGGAGAAGGGGGGAGAAGGAGCGGGGGCAACTTTTAAGAAGCCAGAGATACACGGCTGTGAATCTCGGCGGACATTTAACATCACCGGTCGGTTATCCTTGGTTCTGAAAACTACTGCTTACGTTTTTTTCCCAATGAGCCAATGAAATTCACCGGTCAGCACCGGCTACAACCTACGAGAACCTTCAACCTCCTGGCGACCCACTAGGACCCCCTGGCGACCCACCTACGGCTCGAGAATTCTCGCTACTCTCCATGGCGGCTTAATTCTGGTCGCCGCCAATACTGCAACAAGTTGAAAAATCCGCGGCCACCATAATGAGGGCGCGACTAGTTCCCAGAATGCGGGAACTCCTCACGGCCATGAAGGTGACTCCCCGGCAACCACCCGCGAACGTGCGGCAACCGCAGAGCCTCCTGCAGTCGCCTAAACAAGTCGCCAAAGTGGGACTGGCCCATCTATCTGGCCATTATTATTTTGCTGCATACGTGAGCCAGCCGGGCGTAGATTGGCTTTGCATTTCCAACATCAACCTGTCACGATATTCCAATACACTGCATTGGTTGGAAAGCATTTTGCACCACTCAGCGGTCCTGGAAGCTTTTATAGAAATACTGAGTCACTTCCCTTCAAAAGTCATCTTTAAAAGCAAACAGATGTGACCACATGAAAGCCTCCATCACATTTTTATCAAAAGGCTACAGCAAATTGACCAATCAATCACACACAAAATACAACATTTCTTCCTGTTGAAGGCAACAGAAAGGAAAATCCAGTGAGGGGAATAATAACACAACATTATAAAACAATTCATCGCAGTAATAAATTGGCGGCGCAGCGGTAGGGTTGCCGCTTTACAGCGCATGCAACGCCGGAGATCTGGTTTCGATCCCGACTGCGGGCGCTGCCTGCACAGAGTTTGCACGCTCTCCCCGTGACCTGAGTGGGTTTTCTCCGAGGTCTTCGCTTTCTTCCCACGCTCCAAAAACGTACAGGCTTGTCGGTTAATTGGCTTGGTATAAATGTAAAATTTCCCCAGTGTGTTAGGATAGTGTCAATGCGCGGGGATCGCTGGTCGGCGCGGACTCGGAGGGCCGAAGGGCCTGTTTCCACGCTGTATCTCTAAACTACACTAAACTTAACCTCAAAAAGGAGGCTATTTGGCCCAGTCTGCCAGTGCCGGCTCTTTGAATCAGCTACCTAATTAATAGCTGATAGACACAAAAAGCTGGAGTAACTCAGCGGGTCAGTCAGCATCTCTGGAGAGAAGGAATAGATGAAGTTTTGGGTCGAGACCCTTCTTAATAGCTTTCCATATTTCAGTGGCACTCAGGCCCAGCTGGTAGAGCGACAGCTTCACAGTGCCAGAGACCCAGGTTCGATCCTGACCTTGGGTGCTGACCATGTAGAGTTTGCACGTTCTCCTTTGACCGTGTATATTTCCTCCTGTTTCCTCCCACATCCGAACAACTTGCGGGTTTGTGGGTCAATGAGCGTCTGTAAAACTGCCCCCTGATATGTGTAGGGAGCAGATGAGAAAGTGGGATAACATTGAGTTATTGTGAATGGGAGATTGATGGTTGGCGCGGACTCAGTGGGCCAAAGGGACTGTTTCAATGACGAATCGTTCATTCAATCGATAATAACAGCTTTATTTTGGTCCATTCCCCAAAATAAACTCTGGGTGGCATGGAGGCGCAGTGGTAGGGTTGCTTCCTGACAGCGCCAGAGTCCCGAGTACGGGTACTGTCGGTATGGAGTTTGCACGCTCTCCCTGTGACCTCATAGTCTTTCTCCGGGACCTCCAGTTTCCTCCCACATTCCAAAGACGAGCATGTTTGTAGGTTAATTTACGTCAGTAAATTGTTGCGATTGTGCAGGATAGAACTAGTGCACGAGGTGATCGCTCGATCAGCATGCACTTGGTGGGCCGGAGGGTCCGTTTCCACGCTGTATTTCTAAAGTGTAAGGTCTAAAGTGTGGCCTTTGATGTGTGCTAACTTGAACTTCTTACTCCCCCTTCAGTCGTGGCTGACCACGGGTGTCTCCAGGGTGCTATTCCCTATATGGAGGACGCCTGTGCGTGACTTTGTTTAACGTGGGGAGACTGGTGCACAGACAGCCATCCCACGGTCCTCGACAGATCTGGGTCAGGATCCAGTGGCATGGAGTCTAAGAGGACCGGAGACCCTTTTCTGCTGCAGTCTTCATCCGCCTTCCCAGCCGTTGTGACGCTCCACTAAGGGCAGCCATCGTCCTCCGCCTGTTCCACCGTTGAGGTCTTGGTGGAATTGCTCTTTGTCCGAGACCTCCCCCTCGACCTTACCGCCACGGGTGGCCCTACCAGGAGCATAGCTCCAGACGGCATCGCTCTCAGGATCTCAGGACCACACAAGCTCCTCCACCACGACAAGGTGACAATCCACGGAGAACTTGAATTATGCCTGCTTTTATCCCGAGTATGTGTAGGAGAGTGCTTGTGTACGGGGATCACTGGTCGGCGTGGCCCCAGCGGGCTGAAGGGCCTGTTTCCGCGCTGTATCTCTAAACTGAACTAAACTAAAAACCTCATTGATGGTTTCTCACATAATTTGCTGAAATACTTAATACAGTGTTGTTGAGATCCTTGCTTAGCCTCCCTCAGCTCTTTGCTCTCAGCCCATACGCCTCTGCTTGCCATATCTGATAGCTTCTTCTCAAGAACAAGTCGCCCTTTGCTCATTAATATATTACTGCAGACGGAGTGCATTATCGGTTCAGCTACTGTAGGCGATCTTCTTCTCCCACATCGATTTATTTGACATTACAAAGCTCCGAATAATTTTTTTTTTTTTTTTTGCTTAAATTGCGCAGAATAGCCTTGGGGGGTCAAGTTAGATGCGATTTTTAACTCAGCTGTAATTTCATCCTATCAAAAGTACAGGACAAAATAAAGAAAAAATTGAGCCCAAAAAATTAACTAACTCTTTGCAAGCGTAATAGGAGTGGAGAAGGCTATATCAAGATTTATACCATTGATTGCCAGGAGTGCAATTCATTCACGAGTAATGCTAAAATTTCGATGTGAATAATCTTTACTTGAAGCCATTTAATTATTTTATACGCCCATGCACACCCAGGTGAGGGCAGCAAATCAAGAGAAAATTGGCAGCAAGGCAGTAACAACTATAGACTTCTTATAACTCCTAAAAACTTAAACTCATTTTTTTAATTAAGGACAAGTGTCTTTAATGGTCTACAATTCAAACTTTGTTATATAAAAAAAAAATTGTTGGGAATATTTGGTGGATCAGGCATAATTTTGTAACTCCTTCCAGGATGGCACGGTGGCGCAGCGGTAGAGTTGCTGCCTCACAGCGCCAGAGACCCGGGTTCGATCCTGACCACGGGGGCTGTCTGTACGGAGTTTGTACGATTTCCCCGTGACCTGCGTGGGGTTTCTCTGGGTGCTCAGGTTTCCCCCGCATTCTGAAGACATGCGGGTTTGTAGGTTAATTGGCTTCTGTAAATCGTCCCCAGTGCCAATAGACCAAAGACAATAGGTGCAGTAGGAGGCCATTTGGCCCTTTGTGCCAGCACCGCCATTCAATGTGATCATTCCCAATCAGTACCCCGTTCCTGCCTTCTCCCCATATCCCCTGATTCCACTATCTTTAAGAGCCATATCTAGCTCTCCCTTGAAAGTATCCAGAGAACCGGCCTTCACCGCCCTCTGAGGCAGAGAATTCCACAGACTGTGCAGGATGGAACAAGTATGTGGGTGAACCGGACTTGGATGGCCGAAGGTGTCTGTTTCCATGCTGTATCTCTAAAACGATGTCTAATCTTTCCCTATATTCCATCAGGTAAAGAGTGAAAACTGGACCATGCTCACATCCTGAAAGAGTCGTGGAAGCAAACGTTAATCCTGATCCCCATTGAAGTGGACATTAGGTTTCTAGCACCAGAGGTCATCGCCTCAGAATTAAACGACGTTCCTTTAGGAAGGAGATGCGGAGGAATTCCTTCAGGTCAGAGGGTGGTGAAACTGGAATTCATTGCCACAGATGGCTGTGGAGACCAAGTTAATGGATATTTTTAAGGCATAGATAGATTCTTGATTGATACGGGTGTCAGGGTTTATGGGGAGAAGGCAGGAGAATGAGGTTAGGAGGGAGAGATAGGTCAGCCATGATTGAATGGTGGAGTAGACTTGATGGGCCAAGTGGCCTAATTGTGCTCCTGTCACTTATGAATTAGTTGTGAAAGTGCTTTATCTTCAGTAAAAGGAATCCAGAGGTGGGGGTGAAGTGAAGGCAGGTCCGACAGTGGCATGTAAGAATATTTTAGATAAACACGTGGGTGTGCAGGGAATGGAGGGATATGGACCAAATGCAGGCAGAGAAGATGAATTTTAAATGACATCATATTCAGCACAAATAATTTGGGCTGAATGGCCCTCTTCCTGTGCTGTACTCTTTTACATATGTTCAGAATGATAAGAGGCACACTTAAAATGCCATAACATTAGAGCTGGGTGATTTAGGAGGTAAACTAACAAACAATTTTTCACCCAATTGATTATGGAAATTTGGAATGTAGCCTTTTAAATGGAATACTTAAGATATTTATTGTGTATACCAAAGATATTCCCTGAGGGGGGGGGGGGGGGGGGAGGGGCGCAGCCGTGAAGTTGCGGCCTTCCAGAGCAAGAGACCCGGGTTCCATCCTGAGTACAGATGCTGTCTGTACGGAGTTTGTACGTTCTCCCCGTAACCGCGTGGGGTTTTCCCCAGGCGCTACGGTTTCCTCCTGCACTCCAAAGACGTACAGGTTTGTAGGTTCATTGGTTTTGGTAAAAGTTGTGAATTGTTCCTAGCGTGTAGGGTAGTGCTAGTGCAGGGGGGTCGCAGGTCGGCCGCGCTGTATTCGGCTTGTACTCGCTAGAATTTAGAAGATTGAGGGGGGATCTTATAGAAACTTACAAAATTCTTAAGAGATTGGACAGGCTGGATGCAGGAAGATTGTTCCCGATGTTGGGGAAGTCCAGAGCAAGGGGTCACAGCTTAAGCATAAGGGGGAAGTCTTTTAGGACCGAGATGAGAAAAACATTTTTCACACAGAGAGTGCTGAGTCTCTGGAATTCCTTGCCACAGAAGTTAGTTGAGGCCAGTTCATTGGCTATATTTAAGAGGGAGTTGGATGTGGCCCTTGTGGCTAAAGGGATCAGGGGGTATGGAGAGAAGGCAGGTACAGGATACTGAGTTGGATGATCAGCCATGATCATATTGAAAGGCGGTGCAGGCTCGAAGGGCCGAATGGCCTACTCCTGCACCTATTTTCTATGTTTCTATGTATCTCTAAATTAGAGATACTCTAGTGTATATAATCCAATATACTTCTAAATGTGTATAAAATTATGAGGGGAATAGATTGGATAGAGGCACAGAGTCTCTTGGACTAGAGGATCTGAGCGATAGGGATAAATTGAGTTGGCTGGGTCTCTAGTCCTTGGAGTGCAGGAGCATGAGGGGTGATCCTATAGAGGTGTATACAGTCATGAGAGGAATAGATCGGGAATATGCGGAGTTTCTTGCCCAGAGTAGGGGAATTGAGGACCAGAGGACATAGGTTTAAGGTGAAGGAACAATAGGTTTAATAGGAATCTGAGGGGTAACTTTTTCACACAAAGGGTGGTGGGGGGTATGGAACAAGCTGCCAGAGGAGGTAGCTGGGACTGGGACTATCCCAACATTTAAGAAACAGTTAGACAGGCATATGGATAGGACGGGTTTGGAGGGATATGTGCCAAATGCTGGCAGGTGGGACTAGAGTAGCTGGGGCATGTTGGCCGGTGTGGGCAAGTTGGGCTGAAGGGCCTGTTTCCACGCTGTATTACTCTATGGCTACACTAAACTAAGTTGGGATGGGAGGTAAATGGAGTCATCACTCGCTTGCAAGTAAATGTCTTGGGAGCCGGATAGCTGCGTTCTGGAATCCCAGCAGTTTTTGCCTCTCAACACTGCGGATAAGTGGAATAGCCTTCCAGTTTAAAGTACATCATTGAACATTGATTAACTTCTTTAAGAAAAAAAGCAATTCATCTGATTCTGATTGTCGGAACAAGGACAGACCAAGGAGCGCAAAGCCTCCACTGAAACTCGTGCAGTGAATCGCTTTTGAATCGCTGCGGACCGGTGTTATGGGGTTGAGAGATTACTAAGTATCTTTGCTTGATTAACTTCCATAGAGCTTTATCGTATTTTAACTTTGTCTCTGGACGGTTATCTCCCTGAGCAGATTGAAAGGATCAGATCCTAAACAGGGCACATTAATCACCGTCTACTGATCCAGCGAGCCTGTTCGGGGGAGCGACCTAATCCCATTCAGTACTGAGGCTTCAAGGAGAGTTATTCCCTGCATTTCCCTTGCATCTGTGCCATTTTCATGATTAGCACGGGTGTCAGGGGCTCTGGGGAGAAGGCAGGAGAATAGGGGTTGGGAGGGAGGGAAAGATAGATCAGCCATGATTGAATCGATGGAGCGAAGGAAATAGGCAACGTTTCGGGCCGAAACGTTGCCTATTTCCTTCGCTCCATAGATGCTGCTGCACCCGCTGAGTTTCTCCAGCACTTTTGTCTACCTTCGATTTTCCAGCATCTGCAGTTCCTTCTTAAACAGCCATGATTGAATGGCGGAGTAGACATCAAAAGACAATAGAGTCAATAGACAATAGACATCAGTCTGAAGAAGGGTCTCGACCCAAAACGTCACACGCTCCTTCTCTCCAGAGATGCTGCCTGTCCCGCTGAGTTACTCCAGCATTTTCTGTCGATGGCGGATTAGACCTGATGGGCTGAATGGCCTAATTCTGCTACACATCACTTATGTTGGGCAACAAAGTTATTTTCCTGCAGGTTTGTCCTTTCCACATGTACAGTCTCCAAACCCTTCATTACTTTGAAACCCCTCTACTAGACTTGACACTGCCTCCCCCAACCCATCCACCCAAACACAAAATCTTTCCCAGTTCCGCCAAAAGTATTCCCATTTACGTATTTTGCACCTTTGGTTTAAACCTGAAGATAGACGCAAAATGCTGGCACAGCTCAGCTTTTGGACAGGCATCATCTCTGGAGAGAAGGAATGGATGACGGTTCACTTGCACCTCCTCCAACCTCATCCAGATGTATCCGTTGTTCAAGATGTGGACTCTTATACATCGGCGAGACCAAGCGTAGACTGGGCGATCGTTTCGCTGAACACCTTCGCTCAGTCCGCCTGGACCTACCTGATCTCCCGGTTGCCAAACAATTTAATTCCCCTTCCCATTCCCACACTGACCTTTCTGTCCAGGGCCTCCTCCATTGACAGAGTGAGGGTAAACGCAAATTGGAGGAACAGCATCTCATATTTTACTTAGGAAGCTTACAACCCAGTGGTATGAATATTGACTTCTCTAAGTTCGTAACCCCGGCATGCTCTCTCTCTCCAGCCCTCCCCCACCGAAGTCACACCAGCTTCTCGTTCTCACCCAACAAACAGCGAACAATGGCCTGTTTCCTTTATCATCATTTTTTTTTGCATACCTTTCATTCATATGTTCCATATCTCTCTATGTCACTGTCTATATCTCTCGTTTCCCTTTCCCCTGACTCGTCTGAAGAATGGTCTCGACCCTAAACTTCAATTCCTTCTCTCCAGAGACGCTGCCTGGCCCGCTGAGTTACTTGGGTTTCCCCCGAGATCTCCGGTTTCCTCCCAACACTCCGAGACGTACAGATTGTAAGCTTAAATGGTTTGGTGTCAATGTAAACAAATGTCCCTAGTTTGTGTGGGATAGTGTTAATGTGCGGGGATTGCTGCTCAGTGCTGACTCGATGGGCTGAAGGGCTTGTTTCCGCGCCATATTTCTAAACCAAACTAAAATTTGAACTTGAAGGATGTAAAATGGTGCTGGACATGTGGCGACTCTTAATCTGTGGAGCATTATCCCATCAGATTGGACAGCACGCGAAACAAAGCCTTTCACTGTACCTCGGTACACATGACAATAATACATTTAATCCTAATTTTGATATACTGAGTATTTTCAGCATCTTCTGAGTGTTTCTCTGAGATTTCGATGGTGTGGAGATACAGCATGGAGACAGACCCCTCAGCTCACTGATTCCATGCCGAGCATTGATCCGTTTAGTTTGTTGTCCCGTGCACCGAGGTACAGGGAAAAGCTTTTGCCGCGTGCTAACCAGCCAGCGGAAAGACAACACGTGATTACAATCAATCCTTTGATCCGTTCCTCACCAGTTCCGTGTTATCCCACTTTCTCATCCTCTCCCTACGCACCAGGGGAACATTTACAAAGGCCAGCCCGCTTGTCTTTGGGACGTGATAGGAAACCAGAGCACCTGGAGGAAACACTGTGCGGTCAAGCGGAGAACATGCAAACTCCACATAGGCAGCACCCGAGGTCAGGATTGAACCCGGGTCTCTGGCGCTGTGAGGCAGCAGCTCTACCAGCTGCACCACGGTGTCGCCCTGAGTGAGTAAGTTGGAGGTGATTTTATTTTTGAAACAGAAACATCTTAAACCCTGTATTTATTTTCTCTATTTTAGAAACATAGAAACATAGAAATTAGGTGCAGGAGCAGGCCATTCGGCCCTTCGAGCCTGCACCGCCATTCAATATGATCATGGCTGATCATCCAACTCAGTATCCCGTACCTGCCTTCTCTCCATACCCTCTAATCCCTTCAGCTACAAGGGCCACATCCAACTCCCTCTTAAATATGGCCAACAAACTGGCCTCAACTACCTTCTGTGGCAGAGAATTCCACAGATTCACCGCTCTCTGTGTGAAAAACGATTTTCTCATCTTGGTCCTAAAAGACTTCCCCTTTATCCTTAAACTGTGACCCCTTGTCCTGGACTTCCCCAACATCGGGAACAATCTTCCTGCATCTAGCCTGTCCAACCCCTTAAGAATTTTGTAAGTCTCTATGAGATCACCCCTCAATCTTCTAAATTCCAGCGAGTACAAGCCAAGTCTATCCAGTCTTTCTTCATATGGAAGTTGTGCCATCCCAGGAATCAGTCTGGTTTTGTTATCACTGACAGCAGACAGCCTATGTCAAACAAACTGGCATAAATAGCAGATGCGTACAATTTTAAGCTGTAGTGACTTGAAAATTTACTGTCTGGTGGAATTGTAAAACAATTCATCATAGCTTTAGTTCAGTTTAGTTTATTGTCACGTGTACCGAGGTACAGTGAAAAGCTTTTGTTGCGTGCTAACTAGTCGGCAGAAAGACAATACATGATTGCAATCGGTCAGTTTACAGTGTACAGATACATGATAAGGGAATAACATTTGGTGCAAGGTAAAGCCAGCAAAGTCCGATCAAGGATAGTCCGAGGGTCACCAACGAGGTCGATAGTAGTTCAGCACTGCTCTCTGGTTGTGGTAGGATGATTCAGTTGCCTGATAGCAGCTGGGAAGAAACTGTCCCTGAACCTGGAGCTGTGCGTTTTCACACTTCCATACCTTTTGCCTGATGGGAGAGGGGAGACGAGGGAGTGACCAGGGTGCGACTCGTCCTTGATTATGCTGCTGGCCTTGCCGTGGCAGCCTAAGGTATAAATGCAGTCCATAGCAGGGAGGTTGGTTCGGGCTGCGCCCACAATTCGCTGCAAATTCATAGCAGCTGAAATAGTACTTGATCGCATTTTTAAGTCAGGAAGTAAACATGTCTGGGAATCATGGTGGAATTTTTATATTACACCTGTTCACATATAGAAACATAGAAGATTGAAATGTACAGGCCCTTAGACCCACTAAGCCTGTGCTGAACATTAATCCATGCGAAACTGCCTGTGCCTGGTCCATGCCCGTCCACTCCTTGCACAACAATGTGTCGATCTGTGCACCTCTTAAATGCTACGATCATTCCGCCCTGGGAAAAAGGTTCTGACTGTCTACCCTATCTATGCTTCTCATAATTTTATTTAGTTCTATCGGATCTCTTCTCAACCTTCGGAGTTCCAGGGAAAACAATCCAGGTCCTTGTGGCTAATACCACCAAACCCAGGGTAGATAAAAATGCTGGAGAAACTCAGCGGGTGAGGCAGCATCTCTATGGAGCGAAGGAATAGGTGACGTTTCGGGTCGAGACCTTTCTTAACCCAGAGCCATTATCACACAGCCACGTTTGCTTTCTCGGGACTTGCCTGTGCCTCCATCGTGTACCTCATGGTTTCCAGCTCCAGTTTCCTACCTGCCAGTTCGGACCCAACCCGGGCCAAAACTCCTCAGCTGGCCCGCCGGCTGGGCTTTGTGTTCTGCTGCACGCAAAGTCCGGCACCCCATCCAACTCATGAACCGATGATCGGCCATGGGAAGGAGGGGTGGTGCTGTCAGCGGTAAGCGAAGGTCCCAAGGTCGGACAGCTGGCCGGGCTGCCGACCGATGGGGCCACGGGCGAGGCGCTGCTGCTGCGCTCCATGGGCTGCACTACCTCAGGACGGGTGAGGCGGGGCCGGACACGGCGCTCCGACCCGACAGTCCCCTCGACCCGAGCAGTAGCAGTCAAATACGGGACAAGGACGGTCCCATATGGGACGAACCAAGTTAGCCCAACATAGGGGATGTCCCAACCAATACGGGTCAGTTGGCAACCCTACGTACTAATCAAGAATCTATTCATCTCTGACTTAAAAATACCCATTGATTTGGCCTCCACAGCCTTCTACAGATTCACCACCCACTGGCGAAAGAAATTCCTCCTCATCTCCTTCCTAAAGGAACGTCCTTTAATTCTGAGGCTATGGCCTCTGGTCCTAGACTCTCCCACTAGTGGGAATATCCGCTCCACATCCACTCAATTGATCATTTCCCTTCACCGTTCCTCCCTGACCTAGGGAGTTCCTCCAGCCGTTTGATTCTCGCTGCAGATTCTCTCAAGGTCTGCGGGCTGGTATGCCTGCATCGTAAACCATTGATCTTGCTGCATCAAAGCAACCTGCGCTCCCTCACGCGTGCAATACGTGCGAGGTCAGTAGACCTCCAGCAAGCCGATTGCCCGCTGGCTTATTCAATGCATTGAAACACCAAGGGAGAATATCATTCTCTCAGTCTGTCCTGATATCAAACTCACGCATGCTTCCCAGAGATGGAAAAAAAACAACCGTGTACACCATCTCAGTAACAGTTTCCAGACGCCCAGCGTGAGAAAGCAAAATCAAAGGGCATTGATTAATGTGCATCCAAACAACAAGTATTTGGAAGGAACTTGCATTCATAAAGAGGTTTCCTCAGCCATGAAATGCCCTTCAGCACTTGGCAGGTGGTGAAATATTTCCGAATTGCTATCACTGTTCCAACACAAACGTGCTTGCAGAAGCTCACAAGTGGCGGTACGCTGGCGCAGTGGTAGAGATGCTGCCCTAAAGCGCAAGAGACCCCAGTTTGATCCCAACTACGGGTGCTGCCCGTCTGTACAGAGTTTGTATGTTCCCCCCCGTGACCCGCGTGGGTTTTCTCCGGGATCTTTGGTTTGCTCCCACACTCCAAAGGTGTACGTGTTTGCAGGTTAATTGGCTTGGTGTAAATGTAAAATTGTCCCTAGAGTGTGCAGGGAGGTGTTAATGTGCGGGGATCGCTGGTCGGTGTGGACTCGGTGGGCCGAAGGGACTGCTTCCCCTCTGTTTCTCGAATCTAAAGTAAACTAAACAGAAAAGGTAACCATGATCAATGTTAATATCTGTTTAAGAAGGAACTGCAGATGCTGCAAAATCAAAGGTAGACATAGAAACATAGAAACACAGGAAATAGGTGCAGGAGGAGGCCATTCGGCCCTTCGAGCCAGCACCGCCATTCATTGTGATCATGGCTGATCGTCCCCAATCAATAACCCATGCCTGCCTTCTCTCCATATCTCTTGATTCCAACAGCCCCTAGAGCTCTATCTAACTCTCTCTTAAATCCATCCAGTGACTTGGCCTCCACTGCCCTCCGTGGCAGGGAATTCCATAAATTCACAACTCTCTGGGTGAAAACGTTTTTTTCTCACCCCAGTCTTAAATAACCTCCCCTTTATTCTAAGACTGTGGCCCCTGGTCTGGGCTCGCCCAACATTGGGAACATTTTTCCTACATCTAGCTTGTACAGTCCTTTTATAATTTTATATGTATCTATAAGATTCCCCCTCATCCTTCTCAACTCCAGTGAAGACAAACCTAGTCTTTTCAATCTTTCCTCATATGGCAGTCCCGCCATCCCAGGGATTAATCTCGTGAACCTACGCTGCACTGCCTCAATCACAAGGATGTCCTTCCTCAAATTAGGAGACCAAAACTGTACACAATACTCCAGATGTGGTCTCACCAGAGCCCTACACAACTGCAGAAGAACCTCTTTACTCCTGTACTGAAATCCTCTTGTTATGAAGGCCAACATTCCATTAGCTTTCTTCACTGCCTGCTGTACCTGCACGCCAACTTTCAGTGACTGGTGTACAAGGATGCCCAGGTCTCGCTGCACCTCCCCCTTACCTAACCTAACCCCGCTGAGATAATAATCTGCCCCCTTGTTTTTCTCCCAAAGTGGATAACCTCACATTTATCTATATTATACTGCATCTGCCACGCATCTGCCCACTCACTCAACCTGTCCAAGTCACCCTGCAACCTCCTAACATCCTCTTCACAGTTCACACTGCCATCCAGCTTTGTGTAATCCGCAAACTTTGCTAGTGTTGCTCCTAATTCCCTCTTCCAAATCATTAATATATATGGTAAACAGTTGCGGCCCCAACACCGAGCCTTGCGGCACTCCATTCTCCACTGCCTGCCATTCTGAAAAGGACCCGTTCACTCCTACTTTTTGCCAAAAATGCTGGAGAAACTCAGTGGGTGCTTGGGTCCTTGAATGGAGTCAAGGTGGGAGGTAAAGCGACAAGTGTAGCGTTTCCTGCGGTTGCAAGGGAAAGTACCAGGAGAGTAGTTTGGGTGGGAAGGGACGAATTGACGCGGGAGTTACGGAGTGAGTGGTCTCTGCGGAAAGCCAAAAGGGGAGGAGATGGGAAGATGTGGCCAGTGGCGGGATCACGTTGGAGGTGGCGAAATGTCGGAGGATTATTTGTTGCAATTGACGGCTGGTCGGGTGGAAGGGACTAGGGGAACTCTGCCCTTGTTATGAGTGGGGGGATGGAGAGTGAGAGCAGAGTTACAGGATATAGAAGAGACCCCGCTGAGAGCCTCATCTATAGTCGAAGAGGGAAACCCCCGTTTCCTAAAGAATGTGGACATCTCCGATGCACTGGTGTGGAACACCTCATCCTGGGTGGAGATGCGGTGTAGACGGAGGAATTGGGAGTAGGGGGATGGAGTCCTTATAGGAAGCAGGGTGGGAAGAAGAGTAGTCCAGATAGCCATGGGAGTCAGTGGGTTTATAGTGGATGTCGGTCAGTAGTCTGTCACCTGCAATGGAGATAGTGAGGCCTAGAAACGGTAGGCAAGTGTCGGAAATGGTCCAGGTGTATTTGAGTGCCGGATGGAAGTTAGTGGTGAAATGGATGAAGTCAGTGAGTTCTGTATGTGTGCAGGAGGTAGCACCAATGCAATCATCAATGTAGCGGAGGTAGAGTTGGAGTAATATCTGTGTTAGTTCAGGCACAACCAATAATAAGAAACAATAAAAAATACTAAAGGACTCTAAGGGACACAAAGTTCTGGAGCAACTCAGCAGGTCGGGCAGCATCTCTGGAGAACATGGATAGTTTAGTTTAGTTTAGTTTAGTTCAGTTTAATTTAGTTTAGTTTAGTGATACAGCATGGAAACAGACCCTCTGGCCCACTGCGTCCAAGCTGACCATTGACCACACATTCACACTAGTTATCCTACAACACACCTGGGACAATTTACAGAGGCCAATTAACCTACAACTCCGCACATCTTTAGGATGTGGAAGAAATCGGAGCACCTGGAAGAAACCCATGCCAAACCTCAGGAGGTAGGTCAGGCAGTTACTATCAGAGACATTTAGACAGGTACATGGATAGGACAGGTTTAGAGGGATATGGGCCAAACGCAGGCAGTGTAGATGAGACATGTTAGTTGGTGTGGTCAAGTGGGCCGAAGGATCTGATTCCACACTGTATAACATCGTAGGATGGGGACCCACAGTCCTGTTTATATCAACGGGTCGATGGTTGAAAGGGTCAAGAGCTTCAAATTCCTGGGCGTGCACATCTCTGAAGATCTTTCCTGGTCCGAGAACACAGATGCAATTATCAGGAAAGCTCATCAGTGCCTCTACTACCTGAGAAGATTACGGAGAGTCGGTTTGTCAAGGAGGACTCTCTCTAACTTCTACAGGTGCACAGTAGAGAGCATGCTGACCGGTTGCATCGTGGCTTGGTTCGGCAACTTGAGCGCCCTCGAGAGGAAAAGACTACAAAAAGTAGTAAACACTGCCCAGTCCATCATCGGCTCTGACCTTCCTTCCATCGAGGGGATCTATCGCAGTCGCTGCCTCAAAAAGGCTGGCAGCATCATCAAGGACCCACACCACCCTGGCCACACACTCATCTCTCTGCTACCTTCAGGTAGAAGGTACAGGAGCCTGAGGACTGCAACGGCCCGGTTCAGGAATAGCTACTTCCCCACAGCCATCAGGCTATTAACCCTGGCTCAGACAAAACTCTGATAACTAATAACCCATTATCTGTTATTTGCACTTTATTAGTTTAATTAGTCATGTGTGTTTATGTTTATATATGGAATCACTGATCTGTTTTGTAGTCAATGCCTTCTATGTTCTGTGTGCTGAAGCAAAGCAAGAATTTAATTGTCCTACCAGGGACACGACAATAAACTCACTTGAACTTGAACTAGAACTCGATGAAAGAGTGTAAGGCTCTTCCTTATAGGGTCATAGAGTAATACAGTGTGGAAAGAGGCCTTTCGGCCCAACTTGCCCACACTGGCCAACATTCCCCAGCTACACTAGTCCCACCTGCTTGCGCTTGGTCCATATCCCTCCAAAATTATCCTATCCATATACCGAAGGTGGACAAAAATGCTGGAGAAACTCAGCAGGTGAGGCAGCATCTACGGAGAGAAGGAATAGGCGACGTTTCGGGTCGTGACCCTTCTTCAGACTCTTCTTCTGAAGAAGGGTCTCGACCCGAAACGTCGCCTATTCCTTCTCTCCAAAGCTGCTGACTCACCCGCTGAGTTTCTCCAGCATTTTTGTCTACCTTCGATTTTTCCAGCATCTGCAGTTCTTCCTTAAACTATCGATATACCTGTCTGTTTCTTAAACGTTGGAATAGTGACAGCCTCAACTACCTCCTCTGGCAGCTTGTTCCATACACCCACCAGCCTTTGTGTGAAAAGGTGACCCCTCAGAATCCAATTAAATCTTTTCCCCTTCGCCTTGAACCTATGTCCTCTGGTCCCTGATTTCCCTACTCTGGGCAAGAGATTCTGTGCTACGCTGAAGTAGGGTCTCGACACGAAACGTCACCTATTTCTTCTCTCCATAGATGCTGCCTCACCCGCAGTGTTTCTCCAGCATTTTCATCTGCCTGTGCATCTACACGATCTATTCCTTCTCATCTATTCCTCATATTATCTCTGTACCTCCCCCTCCCCTGAATCTCAGTCTGAAGAAGGGTCTCGATCAGGAACGTCGCCCATTCCTTCACTCCAGAGATGCCGCCTGTTCCACAAGGTCACCCGGTGCTCAATCCAATTTGAGTTGGGCGGGCAGGAATGGGGGAATCAAATCAGTGGCTCGGGAATGCAATTTGATGAGGTGGCAGAGAGGAATTCAATACCAGCGCTTTAACTGTTTGCTGAATAACAATGATATCCAAATCACCTTATTTAATAAGACAAGAGTACCTCTACCGAGAACGAAATGGGCTGTTGGTATATCTGTTTAATTGCATCATAAAACAAAATTGTCATCTTTTCTCCCTTTTGATTACATGGAAATGGAAACAAGGGTAAGATAAGTTGTGTGCAGAATAATGAAACAAAGAACCCATTGACTAGGGCAGGGTCAGATCACAGGAGCGCAGATGCAAACCATGGTGTGGAATGAATCAGTACTGATTAACATACAAACATCTGGTGCTGTGCAATAGCTGGCAAATCTTTTCCTCCTGCTCTCAAGCAAGTCACTATCGTTGCAGAGGTTTGGGCTCTGGTAAATAATGCATACGGCGTGAATGAGTAAGATTCTCATGAATGCAATCACTTCCTACAAGGCGAAACCAGGAGGCAGAAACATCACTCCCTGACGAGCTCAATGCATTTTACGCACGCTTTGATAGGGAGAACACCGATGTGCCTTCCCGAGCCCCCATTCGCTGTGATGGTATTTCAGTCTCAGTCACAGAGGCGAACCCTCGAAAAGTGCCTGGACCTGATGGTATACCCGGTCGTGTTCAAAAAACCTGTGCGAACCAACTGGCTGGAGTTTTTTCGATGGAAGGAAGGTCAGAGCCGATGATGGACTGGGCAGTGTTTACTACTTTTTGAATTATTTTCCGCTCCAGGGTAATCAAGTTGCTGAACCAAGCCACGATGCAACCGGTCAGCAAGCTCTCTACTGTGCACCTGTAGAAGTTAGAGGGAGTCCTCCTTGACAGACCGACTCTCCTTAATCTTCTCAGGAAGCAGAGGCGCTGATGAGCTTTCTTAATAATTGCATCTGTGTTCTCGGACCAGGAAAGATCTTCAGATATGTGCACACCCAGGAATTTGAAGCTCTTGACCCTTTCAACCATCGACCCGTTGATATAAACAGGACTGTGGGTCCCCATCCTACTCCTTCCAAAATCCACAATCAGTTCATTGGTTTTGCTGGTGTTGAGGGCCAGGTTGTTGTGCTGGCAGCATTTGGTCAGTCGCTCGATCTCTCTTCTATACTCTGACTCATCCCCATCAGTGATACGTCCCACTACAGTGGTATCGTCAGCGAACTTGATGATGGAGTTCGCACTGTGACCGGCTACGCAGTCATAAGTATAGAGTGAGTACAGCAGGGGGCTGAGCACACATCCTTGAGGTGCACCCGTGCTGATTGTTATCGAGGCTGACACATTTCCACCAATACAAAGAACTGCAGATGCTGGTTTATAGCAAAGAAAGACACAAAGTTCTGGAGTAACTAAGTGGGTCAGGCAGCATTTCTGGAGAAAAAGGATAGCTAATGTTTCGGGTCAGGGCCCTTCTTCAGACACTCTTTATTTTACCTTCCATCTACAATTGGTGAACTCAACAGCTAGTTAAGAGTCAATCACATTCGTAGGTCTTGAGCCACAGATAAGAGTCTCAGTTTAGTTTATAGATACAGCATGGAAACAGGCCCTTCGGCCCATTGAGTCCATGCTGACCACTGATCATCCAATCACACTAGTTCTATGTTATCCCACTTTCTTATCCACTCTCGACATATTCGGGGCAATTTACAGACGTCAATTAACCTACAAACCCGCACACCTTTGGGATGTTGGAGAAAACTGGAGCACCCGGAGGAAATGGCCATGGTCACAGGGAGAACATGCAAACTCCACACAGACAGCACCCAAGGTTAGGATCGAACCTGGGTCCGTAGCGCTGTGAGACAGCACATCTACCAGCTCTGCCACTGCACCACCAAAGAGTTATAAAGTCATAGAGAAGTGTGAGGTGTTGCATTTTGGGACATCTAACAAGGGCAGGACCTACACAGTGAATGGTAGGCCTCTGGGGAGTGTTGTAGAGCAGAGGGATCTAGGAGCGCAGGTGCATGGTTCCTTGAAGGTGGTCGCAAGTAGCTAGGATGGTCAAAAAGGCTTTTGGCACTTTGGCCTTCATCAGTCAGAGTATTGAGTATAGAATTTGGGAGGTCATGTTGCAGTTGTATAAGACGTTGGTGAGGCCGCATTTAAAGTACTGTGTTCAGTTCTGGGCGCCATGTTATAGGAAAGATATTGTCAAGCTAGAAAGGGTTCAGAGATTTATGAGGGTATTGCCACGACTAGAGGATTTGAGCTATAGGTTGAGCAGGCTGGGTCTCTATTTCTTCGAGCGCAGTAGGATGAGGGGTGATCTTATAGAGGTGTATAAAATCAGGAGAGGAATAAATCAGGTAGATGCACAGAATCTATTGCCCAGTCTGGGGGAAGCGGGGACCAGAGGACAGGTTCAAGGTGAAGGGGAAAAGATTTAATAGGAATCTGAGGGGTAACTTTTAAAACACAAAGGGTGGTGGGTGTATGGAACAAGCTATCAGAGGAGGTAGTTGAGGCTGGGACTATCCCAACGTTTAAGAAACAGTTAGACAGGTAGATGGATAGGACAATTTTGGAGGGATATGGACAAAACGCAGGCAAGTGGGACTAGTGTAGCTGGGACATATTGGCCGGTGTGGGCAAGTTGGGCCTGTTTCCACACCGTATCACTCTATGACTCTATACAACATAGGAACAAACCCTTTGGCACAACATCCCTATTGAAAAGATACCCCAACTAAGCGCGTCCTATTTTGGCCCACATCCCTCGAAACCTTTCCTATCCATGTACCTCTCCAAGTGTCCTTTAAATGCTGCTACAGTACCTGCCCCAATCACCTCCTCCGATAGCTCTTTCCACATACGCGCCACCCTCTGAGTGAAAATATTGCCCTTCAGATTCCTATTAAATCATTTCCCTCTCACCTTGAATGTATTTCCTCTGTTTCTTAATTCCCCTACCTTGGCTAAAATTCTCTGTGTACTCATCCTATCAATCCCCTACGAGATCACCTCTCAGTTTCCTGCACACCAAGGTATAAAGTCCTAGCCTGCCGAACCCCTCCCTATAGCTCAGGCCCTCAAGTCCTGGCAACATCCTTGTAAATCATCTCTGCACTCTTTCCAGCTTAACAACATCCTTACAGCAGGGTGGCCAAAACTGACCACCATAAGGGCCTCGGCCCAAAACGTCACCAATTCCTTCTCTCCATGGATGCTGTCTCACCCCCTGAGTTTCTCCAGCATTGTTTGTCTACCTTCGATTTTTCCAGCATCTGCTGTTCTTTCTTAAACAATATTCCAAATGCAGGTTCACCACATCCGTACAACTGTAACACAACAGTTAAGTGTTTCTTAAAAGGATTCCCTGTGATTTACAAGACTTCGTATATTGAGTAGAAAGGGACTACAGATGCTGGTTTGAACCAATGATAGACGCAAAAACCTGGAGTAACTCAGCAGGTCAGACAACATCTCTGGAGAAAAGGAATAGGTTACGTATCGGCTCGAGACCCTTCTTCAGTCTGGATAGGATAATGGAAAATAGAAAAATGGATAGGAAGGGATTAGAGTTTAGATTTTATTATTGTCATGTGCACTGAGGTACAGTGAAAAGCTCTTGCATTGCATGCTCTTCAGTCAGCGAAAAGACTATACATGATTACAATCGAGCCATCCACAGTGTATCGACACACGATAAGGGAATAACGTAAAGTTTAGTGCAAGGTAAAGTCCGATCAAGGATTGTCCGAGAGTTGCCAAAGAGATAGTTGGTAGTTCAGGACTGCTCTCTGGTTGTGGTAGGATGATTCAGTTGCCTGATAACAGATGGGAAGGAACTGTCCCTGAATCTGGAGGTGTGCGTTTTCACACTTCTATACATATTGCCTAATGGGAGAAGGGAGAAGAGGGAGAGGCCAGGGTGCGACTCGTCCTTGATGATGCTGCTGGCCTTGCCGAGGCAACGTGAGATATAAATGGAGTCAATAGGAGGGGGATTGGCTCGTGTGATGGTCTGGGCTGCGTCCACAATTGGCTGCAATTGCTTGCGGTCTTGGATGGAGCTGTTCCCCAGTGTCGAGGGTTAGGGGTGGGGGAAATCACATGGCCAATTATAACAGAATGAGGTCTGTGGCAGAAACAAAACTCTAGGAATAATAACTGGATATTAAAATTATTTTCAATTCGAGACACCATAGTAGTTATGTTACCGGACTAATAACCCAGAAGCCTGCAATCATGATCCAACAATATAAAATCCCATTTTAGCAGCCAATGACATTAAATTCAGTTAATGAAATAAATCTGCTATAAAAAGCTAGGATCAGTAATGGTGAGTGAAAATACTAAATAATAATAATAATAATAATAATAATAATAATAATAATAATAATAATAATAATAATAATAATAATAATAAAGCTCTCTTTAGAATAAGGGGTAGGCCAAGTAGGACTGCGATGAGGACAAACTTTTCATCCAGAGTTATGAATCTGTGGACGAAATGTTTAAGAAAGAACTGCAGATGGTGGTAAAATCGAAGGTGGACGCAAAATGCTGGAGAAACTCAGCGGGTGAGGCAGCATCTATGGAGAGATTCCCTCTGCTTTCATCATGCCTTTTCGAGTTGCTGTGCTTGTGCAGTCTGGCATATATACGTATGAGCTCGGGAGGGAAACCAACAAGCTAATAATGGATTCCAAATCTTTCCAGATATGTTCGAATACTTTGATACAAATTGTTATCGGTGATGAAAGGGCACAAAATGCTGGAGAAACTCAGCAGGTCAGGCAACATCTTTGGGGAACATGGATAGGTGGCGTTTCGGGTCGGGACCTTTGTTCAGAATGATATTTTGGATCAGGGCACTTCATCAGACTGACAGCAGAAGCATGATTTAGTTTAGTTTAGTTTAGAAATACAGTGCGGAAACAGGCCTCTTATCCTCAATCTGTACAAGACAGGTTGGGTGAGATGGACAGGTTGGGTGACTGGGCAGATGCATGGCAGATGCAGTTTAATGTGGATAAATGTAAGGTTATTCACTTTGGTAGCAAAAACAGGAAGGCAGATTATTATCTAAATTGTGTCAAGTTGGGAAAAGGGGAAGTACAACGGGATCTGGGGGTCCTTGTTCATCAGTCAATGAAAGTTAGCATGCAGGTACAGCAGGCAGTGAAGAAAGCGAATGGCATGTTGGCCTTCATAACAAGAGGAGTTGAGTATAGGAGCAAATAGGTCCTTCTGTAGTTGTATAGAGCCCAGTGAGACCACACCTGGAGTATTGTGTGCAGTTTTGGTCCCCTAATTTGGGGAAGGACATTATTGCTATTGAGGGAGTGCAGCGTAGGTTCACAAGGTGAATTCCCGGGATGGCAGGACTGTCATAAGCTGAGAGAATGGAGCGGCTGGGCTTGCATACTCTGGAATTTAGAAGGATGAGAGGATATCTTATTGAAACATATAAGATTATTAAGGGTTTGGACACAGTAGAGGCAGGAAACATGTTCCCGATGTTGGGTGAGTCCAGAACCAGGGGCCACAGTTTAAGAATAAAGGGCAAGGTATTTAGAACGGAGATGAGGAAACACTTTTTCACCCAGAGAGTTGCGAGTCTGTGGAATTCTCTGTCTCAGAGGGCGGTGGAGGCCAGTTCTCTGGATACTTTCGAGAGCTAGATAGGGCTCTTAATGATAGTCAAGTCAGGGGATATGGGGAGAAGGCAGGAATGGAGTACTCATTGTGGATAATCAGCCATGATCACATTGAATGACGGTTCTGGCTCGTGGGGCTGAATGGCCTACTGCACCTATTGTCTATTGGGCTAGGTTGAGTGCTTAACCTGGTGTTCTAGCACAAGTACTTTGTGTTTCAATAGGAATAATCGATGAAGTTCCTGAAACAGTGCCTGTACACTGTGGACAGTTTGATTGTGATCATGTATAGCCATCCGCTGACCGGATAGTAATGGAATGCCACAGAGTTGGTGTTCGAAGTTACATGGCGATTTATTAAAGCTGGTGCGTACCAGGAGACCCGTCAAATCTGATCTCGTGAGCGTGACTTTGGTACAGAGTTTACATTCTCAGCTGACACGATTACACAGAAACTTGATTAAGAGTAAAACTAGGTCTTAAATACAGAATAGAGGTGACGAATTGATCACCCCAATAACATACTGGCATCGACACGGCTAGTTTTTGTCGTCCCATACTTTAGTTTAGTTTAGTTTAGAGATACAGCGCGGAAACAGACCCTTCGGCCCACTGAGTCCGCACCGACCAGCGATCCCAGCACGTTAACAACTATCCTGCACGCACTAGGGACAATTTACACTTATACCAAGCCAAGCAACCTACAAACCCTGGACCTCTTTGTAGTGTGGTAGGAGACCGAAGATCCGGGAGAAAACCCACGCGGTCACGGGGAAAACCTACAAACTCCTTACAGACAGCACCCATAATCAGGATCAAACCGATGTCCCTGGTGCTGGAAGGCAGCAACTCAACCGCTGCACCACCGTGCCACCATTTTAACAGTGTAAAGGCATTTAGATCTTCGATTTGCATTGGAATATGGTTAATTTGTTAAACATTTAGCTTGTGTGTTTGTTAACATGTAGATAGCTTATTACTGAATATGAACTTAGTTATTGTTCTGTAGCATTAGGGTGTATAGGTCCTTTAGATAATACTTTGGCATTCAGAACCAGGGGCCCGGTATATTGGCAGACATGGGCATATAACTAACATAGTCACTGTTATATTTGAGCGTATACTTAATGTTGGATTTTTTTTAAGATGCATTCCAATAGTTAGATTTGAAATGCATTTTATCTTATATATAGTTTTTTATTTTGAACCGGCCTCTCTTCCTTTTAATAATAATTGGTCAAGGGGGCAGAGCGAAATGTAGAACAACATCTACGGAAGTCGACAAGAATTTTTCTACCACCTTTTGGTGTTTTTTTAAAAATTATAATATCCCTATTTTTAGATATTATAATATCTCTTTTCGTTTTTCAATTACCTTTTCACCACTTTACACCTTCTGGTCTTTTCTAAGGTCTATTTTGAAGGGGAGATGCCAACAAAATTTAATAGCTGTGGATGACCACCCATCACCTAGAGTTCTGAGGTACTTGGTTGCACCATATGACTTAAAGGTATTAACATGATTTACAATGCAAGACGATAAACAAAAGTAAACTGGAGGAATCACGTTCTGTAGCTGGAATATACGGGGCGCGAATGAACCAATTAAAAGGGGTAAGATTTTTGCCCAATTAAAAGCACTCAACTGTGACATAATCTTCTTACAAGAAACACATCTGAAACATCAAACACAGATAGGTTTGAAGGCAAAATGGATTGGGCAAACATACTGCTCTTCATTTACTTCTAAATCTAGATGCACGGCTATTATTATTCGTAAAGGTATACCATTTAAATTAAAGAATACCACAGCAGATAAAGAGGGGAGGTATGTCATAGTTACAGGAGAAATTCATTCTACCCCACTTACTTTGATAAATATTTATGCTCCCAACTTTGATAACCCCCAATTATTTAGTAAAATTCTGGATATAATTTCAGAATTTAACTACCAAAATGTGATAATAGGGGGAGATTTCAATTGCGTTCTAGATCCATATCTGGATAAATCAGCAAAACAAAAAAGGATTAACATAAAATTTAAAACTAGTGAACTCCTAAATACTACATAAAAAAAACACAAACATAACAGATGTATGGAGAATCGCTAATCCAGTAGATAGTGAATACTCATTTTATTCAACGGTACATAAAACATATTCACGTACTGATTATTTTTTAGTGGAGACAAAATTAACTTCCCTATACATACAACTCTAAATATCATAATAGTATTATTTCTGATCCCCGTTAACTTATTTTTTTATTTAGAAGGAATGTCTGCTAAAAAATCATTCTGGAGGTTTAACCCCCAAATGTTAAACAACTCACAAGGTTGTACATATTTAAAACAGCAGATGATATTCTTCTTTGAGACAAATGATACACCAGATTTTTCACCCTCCTCATTATAGGAAACTTTTAAGGCATTTATTAGAGGAACTATAATTTCATTTCAAGCTTTCCAAAATAAAAAGAACAATACTGAACAATTGCAGTTAGAACAAGAAATTAGAAATGTCAAGGATCCCGATGGAACGTTGGTTAAGAAGGTTCAATCTTTGGGTGTTAATGGCGGAGTAGCAAGAGGGATTCAACAGTGGCTGAATGGGAGATGTCAGAGAGTAATGGTGGATGGCTGTTTGTCAGGTTGGAAGCCGGTGACCAATGGGGTGCCTCAGGGATCTGTGTTGGGACCACTGTTGTTTGTCATGTACATCAATGATCTGGATGATGGGGTGGAAAATTGGATAAGTAAGTATGCAGATGATACTAAGATAGGTGGTGTTGTGGATAATGAAGTAGACTTTCAAAGTCTACAGAGAGATTTGGGCCATTTGGAAAAGTGGGCTGAAAGATGGCAGATGGAGTTTAATGCTGATAAGTGTGAAGTGCTACATCTTGGCAGGACAAATCAAAATAGGACGTACATGGTAAATGGTAGGAAATTGAGGAATGCTGTGGAACAGAGAGATCTAGGAATAACTGTGCATAGTTCCCTGAAGGTGGAATTGCATGTAGATGGGGTGGTAAAGAAAGCCTTTGGTGTGCTGGCCTTTATAAATCAGAGCATTGAATATAGGAGTAGGGAAGTAATGTTAAAATTGTACAAGGCATTGGTAAGACCAATTCTGGAGTATGGTGTACAATTTTGGTCGCCTAGTTATAGGAAGGATGTCAACAAAATAGAGAGAGTACAGAGGAGATTTACTAGAATGTTGCCTGGGTTCCAGTAACTCTGTTACAGAGAAAGGTTGAACAAGTTAGGTCTTTATTCTTTGGAGCGCAGAAGGTTAAGGGGGGACTTGATTGAGGTCTTTAAAATGATGAAAGGGATAGACAGAGTTGACGTGGATAAGTTTTTCCCATTGAGGGTAGGGAAGATTCAAACAAGAGGGCATGACATGAGAATTAAGGGACAGAAGTTTAGGGGTAACGTGAGGGGAACTTCTTTACTCAGAGGGTGGTGGCTGTGTGGAATGAGCTTCCAGCAGAAGTGGTGGAGGCAGGATCGATTTTAACATTTAAGAGTAAAGTGGATAGGTATATGGACGTGAAGGGAATGGAGGGGTATGGTCTGAGTGCAGGTAGATGGGAATAGGGGAAAACAAATGGTCGGCACGGACTGGAAGGGCCGAGAGGGCCTGTTTCCGTGCTGTAATTGTTATATGGTTATATGGTTATATGGTTTAAAATGATGAATGGGATAGACAGAGTTGACGTGGATAAGCTTTTCCCATTGAGGGTAGGGAAGATTCAAACAAGATGGCATGACATGAGAATTAAGGGACAGAAGTTTAGGGATAACGTGAGGGGGAACTTCTTTACTCAGAGGGTGGTGGCTGTGTGGAATGAGCTTCCAGCAGAAGTGGTGGAGGCAGGATCGATTTTAACATTTAAGAGTAAAGTGGATAGGTATATGGACGGGAAGGGAATGGAGGGGTATGGTCTGAGTGCAGGTAGATGGGACTAGGGGAAAACAAATGGTCGGCACGGACTGGAAGGGCCGAGAGGGCCTTTTTCCATGTTGTAATTGTTATATGGTTATATGGTTATATGGTTATAGACAATTAGATTTAGAAAATGCCTAAGAACCAAACATAGATAAACATAATAAGATAACAATATTAAAATACAAATTAAATACAATTTTATCGGCAAGAATAATAAGATTATTTCAAATTACAAAACAAGAAAATTTCGAATTTGGTGATAAACCACATAAACTCTTAGCACGCCAACTGAAAAAACGGGAAACAGAACATCCAATTACTAAAATTAAATCAGATAAAGGTGAATTACTAACACTACCCAAAGACATTAATAAAAGATTTGCTCAATTTTACCAAAATCTATATACATCTACAACTTCTGCAAACAATATTAAAATTACAAACTTCTTAGACAATTGTAATCTTCCAAAACATAATACGTTGGAACAAGAGGAATTAGGAGCTCAGATTACACTTTAGGAAATAGAAGAAACAATAAATTCATTGAAGAATGGTAAAATGCCAGGACCAGATGGTTTTAGTAATGAATTCTATAAAAGATTCTACGAGACAATTTAATCACCCTTACAAAATTTATATATAAATGCTTTTAAAGAAAACATATTACCAGAAACACTAACCGAGTCAACTATTACACTTATACCTAAAAAGGATAAAGATCTAGAAGACCCAGGCTCATATAGAGCCCTAGCACTCCCAAATACAGATTAAAAAATATTAGCAAAGACCCTTGCAAGAAGATTGAGTAAATATGTTAGCAAACTAATAAATCCGGATCAAACGGGGTTTATACCCAAGAGATACTCAATCAACAATTTGAGACAGCTGTTTAATATAATGTACTCACATAAAACTGAAGAGGAGGACTTAGCAATTATTTCATTGGATGCAGAAAAAGCTTTTGATCAAGTAGTATGGCAATATCTATTCAAAGTATTGCAAACATTTAATATGGGAGATAATTTTATCTCATGGGTAAAATTATTATATGATAAGCTGACGGCTAGAATACTGACTAATAATATATTATCCCCAAAAATGTCAATTATCAAGGGGCAATAGACAGGGGTGTGCATTACCGCCCCTGCTATTTGCACTAGTGATAGAGCCTTTAGCAGAAAGTATAAGAAGTCATCCGAATATTCATGGATATAATACCAAACACTCAAATAATAAAATGTCATTAAATGCAGACAACATATTATTAAATATTACAAATTCGCAAATTAGCATACCAAATATACTAAATTTGAGAGGAATTTGGTTCTGTTTCGGGATATAGAATAAACTGGAACAAAAGCGAAATTATGACGATAAAACCTCAAGAGCCGACACATCTGTTGAAATTCCCTTTTAGAATTGCAACAGAAAAATTCAAGTATTTGGGTATTCAAATTATTAGGAAATATAAATCATTACTCAACACAAACTATGTGCCTTTATTAACTAAATTGAATGGGTTGATTAAATTCTGAAAAACACTGCCGATGTCCTTAATAGGCAGAATAAATGCTATAAAAAATATCTTTTTACAACAAATACTGTACCTATTTCAATCAATACCAATATATTTACCAAAAACATTCTTTAAAAAACTAGACTCTGATATTACAAACTTCATATGGGACTATAAATCACATAGATTTCAAAGAAAACATTTGTGTAAATCTAAAGAATTAGGGGGACTGACACTCCCTAATTTGTTGTACTACTATTGGGCAGTGAATATTAAAAATATAATTTATTGGTTGGACAGTTCTGCCCAACAAGTAGATTGGATAAGAATGGAGAAAGAGGATTGTTCCCCTTATAATATAGGAGCGATTTTTCTTTCCCCGATGAAACCGAACAATATAATATATAAGAAGAATCCAATTATTCACAGCATAATACAAATTTGGAAACAAATAAAATTAACTTTAAAATTAAGAAACTTATCGCTTCTTTCCCCAATATCTAACAATCCCTCATTTAAACCATCTATTATTGATAAAATGTTTATCCATTGAGAAAGAATAGGAATTAAAATGATTGGAGATATGTATGAAATGGGAAATATTCTATCATTCCAACAATTACAACTAAAATATAACCTGAAAAATAACCAATATTTCAAATACCTTCAAATTCAAGTTTATTTGAAAAAATATATACAAGGACATCAAACTCTAACCTCAGATTTATTAGAGGAAGGAATGAACAGAAAGGCAGAATCAAGCAATTTAATATCTTATTTATATAATATAATTTTAAATACAGAAACACCAACCACAGAGGCAATTAGAAGGGACTGGGAACAAGAGTTATTGATAACAATCCCGAAAGACAGGTGGGGAAAAAACCTATTATATGTACATAAATCTTCGATTAATGTAAGGCATAACTTAATTCAATTTAAAATTTTACATAGGTTATATTATTCAAAAACCAGATTGAATAAAATATTTCCAAATGTTTCCCCCATTTGTGACAAATGTCTAACTCAAAATGCCACTTTAGCACATTCCTTTGTCTCTTGTACAAAACTTCATAAATTTTGGAATGAAATCTTTAGAACTTTTACAAAACTATTCAACACAAAATTGAACCCCAATACAGAACTGATTATCTTCTGACCAATGGAAGAGGGACGTAAATTAACTACGTTCCAAGAAGCTCTCTTTAATTATGGTTTAATAACAACAAAAAACATACTTAAATTTTAGTTTAAAATTAAAAAAAAACGCAACCACACCAACGTTCAAAATGTGGATTTCAAATATGTCAGAAACACTACATCTTGAAGAAATGAGATTCCTCCTACTAGGCAAAAGACAATTCTTAACGATTTGGTCTCCTTTTATCGACTTCTTACAAGCATATGGTGCAACATAACATAAACTTAGAAATTAAATGGTTCAGAACCGGGTGATGGATGGGTAAAGATACTAAATAGGTATATCTCTCCTAATTTCTTTTCTTTCTATTTTTTCTTTTTTTCTCAATCTCCTTAGCTTTTTATTTCTGCTCTCTGTCTCTCTCGCTATCTGTTTCTACTCGCTTGTCTATCTATCTCGACACCCTTTATTTTCTTTCTTCTATAACTGCTCTTTTATTATTAAATTAAAAATAAGAAGTTGTACAAGAATGGTAATGTGTATGTACGTATCAGGTACTTACGTACCACATCACTGTACTTACTTCTAACAAAAATAAAACATTTAAATTAAAAAAAAAAAAATTAAATAAAAGAACCTGGGGCCACAGTTTAAGAATAAGGGGCAAGCCATTTAGAACCAAGATGAGGAAACACTTTCTCACAAAGAGAGTGAGTCTGTGGAATTCTCTGCCTCAGAGGACAGTAGAGGCCGGTTCTCTGGATGCTTTCAAGAGAGAGCTAGATAGGGCTCTTAAAGATAGCGGAGTCAGGGGATACGGGGAGAAGGCAGGAACGGGGTACTGATTGGGGATGATCAGCCATGATCACATTGAATGGCGGTGCTGGCTCGAAGGGTCGAATGCCCTACACCTGCATCGATTGTCTATTGTCTATTGGGCTAGGTTTTCTTGGCTGAACGCTTAACCTGGTGTTATAGTACAAGTACTTTGTGTTTCAATAGGGATAATCAATGAAGTTCCTGAAACATGGCTGTCGACACTGCTGCATTTGGTTTCACTCTTAAGCTTTGTCTGCGGTTCCCTGTCACCACACTAGCACAAACCACATCCCTATTTGCTAGCCTTCACTATTCTTTCCCCTACAACACCCTTTGACCCACTTTGTCCATGCCAACCAAGATGCCCCAACTAAGCTAGAACTTGCCCGCATTTGGCCCATATTCCTCTAAACCTTTCCTACCTGTGTGCATGTGCTGTAAGACAATGACCAGCGCTTCGCTCAGTCCGCCTTGCCCCACGCTTCGCTCAGTCCGCCTTGCCCCACACGATCCCCCAGTTGCCAAACACTTTAACTCCTCTCCCCGTTCCCACACTGACCTTTCCGTCCTGGGCCTCCTCCACTGTCAGAATGAGAGCAAACGCAAATTGGAGGAACAGCACCTCATATTTCGCTCGGGCAGCTTGCAACCCAGTGGTATAAATATTGGTTTCTCTAACTTCCTCCCTCGCTCCATCACCCCCCCCCCCCCAACCAAGTCTTTGTACTAGTTTTCACTGTTGAGTTTCAGTGTCTGTATAACCCATTATCACCTAGCCCACAGCCAACAATGGACCATTGTGGGCTCCACCTTTCCTTTATCATCGGTGCTTTTTTGCCTATCTTTCATTCATTTGTTCACTTTACCTTCTATATCTCGTTTCCCTTTCCCCTGACTCTCGGTCTGATGAAAGGTCTCGACCCAAAAACGTCACCGATTCCTTTTCTCCAGAGGTGCTGCCTGAGTTATCCCAGCTTTTTGTGTCTATCTTTGGTGCAATCTAGCATCTACAGTTCCTGGCTACACAACGGTGGCGCAGCGGTAGAGTTGCTGCCTTACAGCGAATGCAGCGCCGGAGACCCGGGTTCAATCCTGACTCTGGGTGCTGTCTGTATGGAGTTTGTACGTTCTCCCCGTGACCTGCGTGGGTTTCCTCCGAGATCTTCAGTTTCCTCCCACACTCCAAAGACATACAGGTTTGTAGGTTAGTTGGCTTTGCATAAATGTAAAAATTGTCCCTGGTGTGTGTAGGGTAGTGTTAATGTGTGAGAATCGCTGGTTGCCGCGGACCCGGTGGGCCGAAGGGCCTGTTTCCGCGCTGTATCTCTAAACTAAACTAAACTACGAGGGCATTTTCCATGAACTCACAAGTTGTGTTTGCCTTGGGTTGGTCCAGCTTTTAATATACATCCATAATTATTTTGGATCTGAATGGTTTGGTGACCAATTTCCGGGAGAGATTGAGAGCCATGGCCAACGGTGTGGGACTGGGAAAGGTTGGCAGACTTCCTTTCCTACGGGATATCACTGAAGCAGATGGGCTTTTATGACCATTAATGATACGCTCCATTTATTGCGGATTTAAATTCTTCGGCTGGCGCAGAGGGCCTCAAACCTGCCTCTGGAGTATTAGTTTAATGTTGTCATGTTATGGTCCTGTTATGCTATCTTGTTACATTTGGGTTGTAAGAACTATATTTCCCTTTAAGCCCTTGCATGTCAAGTATCTGACGTATGGCAAAATATTCCATGGGTCTATCCTTCATGAACAGCAATGATTCTACACAATTATGCCTTAATTAGTCAAAAACCTCCGGTTTCAGCTTGTGTTTTACTTTTAGAAATATACGCGAGGAAACACGCGGCCCACGGCGTCCGCACCGATCAGCGATCCCCGCACACTAGTACACTATCCTACACGCACTAGGGACAATGTTGTACATTGATACCAAGCCAATTAACTTACAAAAGCTGTACGTCTTTGGAGTGTGGGAGGAAACCGAAGATCTCGGAGAAAACCCACGCGGTACAAACTCCGTACAGACAGCACCCGTAGTCAGGATCGAACCTGGGTCTCCAGCTCCTCCGTATCGCCGCCATGCCGCCCACTTGTTCAGGGATACAGCAAGGAAACAGGCCCTTCAGCCCACCGAGTCCACCCCAACCATCGATCACCCGTTCACACAAGTTCTATGTTTCTCATACATGCCCTACACACAAGGGGCAATTTACAGAGGCCAGTCAACCTACAAATCCCCAGGTATTTGGGATGTGTGGGGAAACTGGAGCACCCGGAGAAAACCCACGCGAGCAGAGGGAGAACGTGCAAGTTCCACGCAGACAGCAGCCAAGCTCCGGATCAAACCCAGACCCAGAGGTTTAGAAGGATTATGGGCTGAATGCTGGCATGGGAGACTCTTTGAATAGCAAAGTACACAGTTGTCAACACATTCTCTGCACCATCGCATAATTCCTGCCCAATGTCCTTTTGCCATTGGGGCCGTGAGCAGAGTAATGCTGCTCTTCAGACATTACAAAGGAACCACACTCCAAAGCATTATTCTCTGCTCTTGTTTTGCGCCTCCAGTAGCTTACGTTCTCTGTTTGCTGTTGGCTTCACTTTCAGTCATACCAAAGATAATACTTCATAAGTGTAACTGCGGCAACTGATAAGGAAAGTGAGCACACATCACACGTAAGAAGTGAGGGTGGCACGGTGGTAGAGTTGCTGCCTTACAGCGCCATAGACCCGGGTTCGATCCTGATTGCTTGGGCTATCTGTACGGAGTTTTTCCGTACTTCCCATGACCGCATCGGTTTTCTCCGGGATCTCCGGTTTCCTCCCACACCCCAAAGACATACAGGTTTGTAAGTTAATTGTCTCGGTATAATTGTACATTGTCCCCAGTGTGTGCAGCATAAGTGTTAGCGTGCTGGGATCGCTGGTCGGCGCGGACTCGATGGGCCGAAGGGCTTGTTTCCGCGCTGTATCTCTAAACACAACTAAACTGATAAGAAGTGAGCAAATATCAAATCCAGCAGCCTTCATCCAAATAGGTCAAGATTTAAACAAAAATGTTGTTCAATTAATTTTAACATGGGTCTTGTCTTCGGATTCTTAAGGGCCTGTCCCACTTGGGTGCAATTCACATGCTGGTGGCGCGCGAGGATTTTTGAGAATTCCAAAATCCTCTGCGCGTCACTGCCTACATCACCACGCGGCATGCGCACGTAATGCACGCCATGTGCGCATCACGCGTGCGTTGCGACGTGCGTCGTGCGTGGTGACGCGTAAATGATGTCGCGGAAATGACGCGCAATAGTGGGACAGGTCCTTTACTCAAAAAAGTACAGTGACGGCTCTCTGAAAGATATTGCTAATGTTTTTTGAAGTACCCGATATCCTTGGGAGAAACTGCAACTTCATTTCAGATAACACACCTTAGACAGACATATGTGATATGCTGGAGCACAGATTTGATTGACTTATAATGCTCAGTGCAGAAAAAAAAATGAATGACAAATGTGTACACACAGTCTCTCACCCAGCAAGATAGCTCAAGACATTTCTCAGAGGTACTGCCAAACAAAACTATTGTTGAATCACATAAAAGGTTTTTTTTTAATGTCAGCAACAATAAGGTGTAAGAGTATGTATGTATTATAGATATAAGTATTCACTTTATTGTCATACACAGAAGAAATTAATAATTTTATCTCATCAGTTTTTGTCATCAGTGCAATTAATAAAAACAGAAATAAATACTTACAATTACCATCTCTAAAATAGAACTAAAATAGAACTAAAACAGACATTCAGACAGAACAATCGATCCCTAACATAGGAACAATTTAAAGTGCAGTTCAGTAGCTTCACCTTGACAGGTGACTAGCTGTCAAGATGTTGGGGGGGGTGGGGGGGGGGGGGTTAGATGTGGGTGTGTGTGTGTATGAGGAGGGGACACAGTCTGTTAACCATTTTTATTGCTTGTTGGAAGAAGCTGTTTAGCATCCTGCTGGTTCTACGGAGGTACTCCTGTACCTCTTCCCAGATGGCAGGAGGGATAGGATGTAGTGGGAGGGGTGGTTAGGTTCCTTAATGATGGATATGGCTTGCGGATGCAGCGCTTCTGGTAGATCTCCAACAGGAAAGGGACGGGGGGGGGGGGGGGGGGGGACACCAATAATCCTGCTGGCTGTCTTCGCTGTCCTGTATAGCTGTCTTTGTTCGTAGGCCTTGCGTCTCCCAAACCAGGAAGTGATGCCGTAGGTCAGTATGCTCTCGATGGTACCCCTGTAGGTGGTAAGGTTTTTCTGAGTCTCCAGAGGGGGTGGAGCCGCTGCTGTGCTCTTTTGATGACTGCGGTGGTATTGGTCGTTGAGGTCAGGTCGTCCGCCAGGTGAACTCCCGCGATCTTCACGCTGCTGACCCTCTCCACAGCAGCACCGTCAATGTATGGTGGTGTTTGCCAGCCCTCCTGAAATCATCTCCTTCGTCTTGTCCACGTTGAGGGTGAGGTTGTGAGATCTGCACCACTCTGTGAGCAGCTGCACCTCCATCCCATATGCCGACTCATTACTATCACTGACGAGACAAGATTGTTAAGGGCTTGGACAGGCTAGAGGCAGGAAACATGTTCCCGATGTTGGGGAAGCCCAGAACCAGGGGCCACAGTTCAAGAATAAGATGTAAGCCATTTAGAACGGAGACGAGAAAACACTTTTTCTCACAGAGAGTGGTGAGTCTGTGGAATTCTCTGCCTCAGAGGGCAGTGGAGGCAGGTTCTCTGGATGCTTTCAAGAGAGAGCTAGATAGGGCTCTTAAAAATAGCGGAGTCAGGGGATATGGGGAGAAGGCAGGAACGGGGTACTGATTGGGGATGATCAGCCATGATCACATTGAATGGCGGTGCTGGCTCGAAGGGGCGAATGGCCTACTCCTGCACCTATTGTTATTGTCTATTGTCTATTGTGATTGATGCAAAGTTGATTTTGTCCCTTGTATGCCTGGAACCGATCACGGTCTCAAACTACTGGTGGCACAGAGGCACAACTGGTAGAGCAGCTGCATCACCATAACTCAGGGTCCTGAAGTACTCAGTCTGAAGAAGGGTCTCGAACCGAAATGTCACCCATTCCTTCTCTCCAGAGATGCTGCCTGTCCCGTTGAGTTACTCCAGCATTTTGTGTCTATCTCAGAGTCCTGGGTTCAATCCTGGCCTTCCACTTCAGTGCCATTGATGTTGACTGGAGCTTGTACTCCAACACACTTCCTGAAGTTAATACCTTTGTCTTGCTGACATTGAGAGAGAGGTTGTGAGTAAGAAGGGAACTGCAAGCTGGTTACCAAACTCGCAGAACTGGGTCTCTGTGCATCCCTCTGCAATTGGATCCTCGACTTCCACATTCACAGACCACAGTCTGTTCGTATTGGTGGAAATGTGTCAGACTCAATAACAATCAGTACGGGAGCACCTCAAGGCTGCGTGCTCAGCCCTCTGCTGTACTCACTCTATACTCATGACTGCGTAGCCGGTCACAGTGCGAACTCCATCATCAAGTTCGCTGACGACACCACTGTTGTGGGACGTATCACTGATGGGGATGAGTCGGAGTACAGAAGAGAGATCGAGCAACTGTCCATATGGTGCCAGCACAATAACCTGGCCCTCAACACCAGCAAAACCAAGGAACTGATTGTGAACTTTGGAAGGAGTAGGATGGGGACCCATAGTCCCGTTTATATCAACAAGTCGATGGTTGAAAGGGTCAAGAGCTTCAAATTCCTGGGCGTGTACATCTCTGAAGATCTCTCCTGGTCCGAGAACACTGATGCAATTATCAAGAAAGCTCACCAGCGCCTCTACTTCCTGAGAAAATTACGGAGAGTCGGTTTGTCAAGGAGGACTCAAGAGCTTGCTGACCGGTTGCATCGTGGCTTGGTTCAGCAACTTGAACGCCCTGGAGGGGAAAAGACTACAAAAAGTAGTAAACACTGCCCAGTCCATCATCGGCTCTGACCTTCCTTCCATCGAGGGGATTTACCGCAGTCACTGCCTTAAAAAGGCTGGCATCATCATCAAGGACCCACACCATCCTGGCCACACACTCATCTCCCTGCTACCTTCACGTAGAAGGTACAGGAGCCTGAAGACTGCAACGACCAGGTTCAGGAATAGCTACTTCCCCACAGCCATCAGGCTATTAAATCCTGGCTCGGACAAAACTCTGATAACTAATAACCCATTATCTGTTATTTGCACTTTATTCGTTTATTTATTCATGTGTGTATATATTTATATATGGAATATGGACACACTGATCTGTTTTGTAGTAAATGCCTTCTATGTTCTGTGTGCCTGATGCAAAGCAAGAATGTCATTGTCCTATCAGGGACACATGACAATAAACTCACTTGAACTTGAACTGCAGATGCTGGTTTACACCGAAGACAGACACAATATGCTGGAGTAACTCAGCGGTATGAGATGGAGGCGCAGGCAAGCCCCGAGGAAGCAGATGTGGCTGTGGTATCGAGTCTGGGTGAGGATGTGGTCGTAGAGTTGGAGGGAAGGGGGTATCACAGAGGGGGGGAGCAGTTAGAGAGGAGGTTGTGAAACTGTCTCCGTAGGGAGGAGGAGAACTTCTTCAAAGTAGGCATGCCTTGAGGAGATATCGCAGTGGAGTAGACAAAGTGTTAAAGACGGAACTGCAATGCTGGAGAATCGAGGGTACACAAAAGGCTGGAGAAACTCAGCTGGATGGGTAGTTCTGGATTGCTCTCCAGTTGCGCTAGGATGCTTCAGTTGTCTGATCACAACTGGGAAGAAACTGTCCTTGAATTTGAGTATAGGAGTAAAGAGGTCCTTCAGCGGAGCCCTGAGGAGACCACATCTGGATTATTGTGTGCAGTTTTGGTCTCCTAATTTGAGAAAGGACATCCTCGCTATTGAGGCAGTGCAGTGTAGGTTCACGATATTGATCCCCGGGATGGCGGGACTGTCATATGAGGAAAGATTGGAAAGACTGGGCCTGTATTCACTGGAATTTAGAAGGATGAGGGGGGATCTTATAGAAACATATAAAATTATAAAAAGGACTGGACAAGATAGATGCAGGAAAAATGGTTCCAATGATGGGCGAGTCCAGAACAGGGGCCACAGTCTTCGAATAAAGGGGGAGGCCATTTAAAACTGAGGTGAGAAAAAACCTTTTCACCCAGAGAGTTGTAAATTTGTGGAATTCTCTGCCACAGAGGGCAGTGGAGGCCAAATCATTGGATGGATTTAAGAGAGGGTTAGATAGAGCTTTAGGGACTAGTGGAGTCAAGCGATATGGGGAGAAGGCAGGCACGGGTTATTGATAGGGGACGATCAGCCATGATCACAATGAATGGCGGTGTTGGCTCGAAGGACCAAATGGCCTCCCCCTGCACCTGTTTTCTGTGTTTCTATGTTTCGATGCATCTGTGCATGTGCAGTTCCACACGTCTGTACCTTGGAAGAGGTGATTAAGAGTGGGATACAGGGATACGAACAGTGGAACTAGTAGGATGGTTGATGATTAGTAAAGGTGTCAGGGGTTATGGGGAGAAGGCAGGAGAATGGGGTTAGGAGGGAGAGATAGATTAGCCATGAATGAATGGACTAATTCTGCTCCTAGAACTTATGAACTAGGATGGGGGTGGGGGGGGTGGGGGGGGGGGTGGTGGGTGTGGGTGAGAGGAAATACAGGTTACATGTTCTCTGTTTATCATAAGTATTTCTTCCATCTGTAAGGAGACCACCCCTACACAATATTCTAGACGAGTTCTTACCAATGCTTTCTATAATTAAAGCATGATATCTTGACGTTATAGTCAAATCTGTTTATACTAAAGACCAATGTACCGTTTGCTTTCCTAATTGCTAACTAGACCTGCATATTAATTTTCATGCTTCGCGTACACCCAGGTCTTTTGCACCTGGCATTATTCTATATCTCATGATTTATATAATATTCACCCTTTCTACTTGTTCTAACAAAATTTGGATGATCGCACAATTCTCCGCATTATATTTAATTAATCACAAAATATTCATTTATTTCAAGAGTCAAGAGTACAGGGCCGGAGACCCAGGTTTGATCCTGACTACGGGTGCTGTCTGTCCGGAGTTTGTACGTTCTCCCCGTGGGTTTTCTCCGGGCGCTCCGGTTTCCTCCCGCACTCCAAAGACGCACAGGTTTTGCAGCTTAATTGGCATTGGTAAAGATAATAAATTGCCCCTAGTGTGTAGGATCGAGCTAGTGTACAGGGATCGCTGGTTGGCAAGGACTGGGTGGGCCAAAGGCCCTGTTTCTGCAATGCATCACTGAAGCTAAACTAAACTAATCAAGAATCAAGAGTGTTTTATTGTCATATGTGCCAGACAGCACAATGGAAATCTTACTTCCATCTTATCCTCTCTGCAACTTTCAGCTTTTCCATATCCTCCTGGATATCCTCCTTGGTTTAATTGTAAATTGTCCCGACTGTGTGTAGGTTAGCATTAGTGTGCGGGGTTCACTGGTCATTGCGGACTCTGTGGGCCCAGAGGCCTGTTTCTATGCTGGATCTCCAAACTAAACTAAACTAAACCTGCTGAGTTACGCCGGCACTTTGTGTCTATCTTCGGTGTAAGCCAGCACCTGCAGTTCCTTCCAAAGCACCAGCAAGCACTATCCTACACACAAGGGGAAATTTTACAATTTTACCGAAGGCAATTAACCTACAAACCTGCATGCCTTTGGAGTGTGGGAGGAAACCCGGGGCACTCAGGGGAAACCCACGCAGGTCACACAGAGAACGTACAAACTCCGTACAGGCAGCACACGGAGTCGGGATCGAACCCGGGTCTCCGGCGCTGTAAGGCAGCAACTCTACCGCTGCGCCACCGTACCCGTCCTTAGATTTTATTTCACAACATTGCTTCAACCTGTAACCAATTATTGCATAGCCCTCCTTTAGACATTTGAATCTTAATGTTACAGCCCTGGATGGAGAAAAAAAATGTCCTCTAACTCTTATGCTAAACGTGTAATGTGCAAGCTGCTGACTATTCAAAATATAATTCCATTTTATTACCTCTGGTTGTTTTATAATGACACGACTTATGCAAATTAAATCTATTTTCCACAGCGACTACAATGGGCAGAATCCTTCCTCGTACTTACAAAGTACAAACGTGGGCTCGATGAGTTGTCATCATACGCATGCCTTTGAACTAAAAGTTGGAAAGTGGGAGTGAGTTACATAGCTCAACATTTGGACGCAGACCAAATAGCTTCCATCGAAATTCTTGGTCCTCTTATTCTGCAGCAGTCGTAGTTTAGTTTAGTTTAGTTTGAGAGACACAGCTCAGAAACAGGGTCCTTCGGCTCACTGAGTCTGCGCCAAACAGTAATCCCCGCCCGTTAGCACTATCCGACACGCCGGGGACAATTTACAGTGTTTGACGGAGCCGATTAACCTCCGTCTACGGGGTGTGGGAGGAGTCCGGAGCACCCGGAGAAAACCCACGCAGGTCACAGGGAGAACGCACAAACTCCGCACAGACAGCCGTCCGTGGTGAGGGTCGAACCCGGGTCTCTGGCGCTGCAAGGCAGCAACCCTACTGCTGTGCCACCGTGCCGCCCTCTAGAAATCGATTCGTTTCCTCGTCACAATCATCAGCTACTTTGTAAGCTGGTCTTGCTCTTTTGTCTTCGTGCTTAACATTTTCCAACGAAAGGCTTGTATTTTTACGACGATTTTTACATCACTTTCAGGACAATTCAACGTCCCTTAGCAACCAATAAAATAATTCTCTTCTACGAGTTCTACTGTCCTCCTGATTAAATATTACTGATTGTAAGCCTCGTTGTCACCTTCCCCTCAGCTAACAATGAACCATTCCACATCTCCTTATCACATCTGCTTTGACTTGCCATTTTCACACCTTCTATTTCTCAAGGCTCCCTCTCCCCTGACTCTCAGTCTGAAGGGTCTCGGCCCGAAACGCCACCCATTCCTTCCCTCCAGAGATGTTGCCTGTCCCGCTGAGTTACTCCGCCATTTTGTGTCTGTCTTCGGTGTAGACCAGCGTCTGCCGTCCCATCCTACACAAATCATTTTTTTTCGTTACTGTTGCAATCTGTAAAATGCAGCAGGCAGCTTTTTCACTGAAATACCTTGCAATGTGAAAACAACAAGTTTCCAGGACAAGGTGACTCTAGGCCAGTTCATTGGCTATATTTTTCTGTGGTAAGATCAGAGGGTATGTACGGGATACTGAGTTGGATGATCAGCCATGATCATATTGAAAGGCTCGAAGGGCTGAATGGCCTACTCCTGACCTAATTTCTATGTTTCTATTTTCTATGTTTCTATTTATTGATTGGGGACGATCAGCCATGATCACAATGAATGGCGGTGCTGGCTCGAAGGACCGAATGGCCTCCTCCTGCACCTATTTTCTATGTTTCTATGAATATTAGGCTGAAAGAAATTCAGGCCATCAGGTGGAGGAATTCAGCTCATCTAGACTGTTTTGGCATTCAGAGAGAGATCATGGCTGACCTTTTTTTTTTTATGGTTTTTGATCTTTGCTAGAATCCGTTCAATCTTTCATTCAAAAATGCCTTTGATTTCTTTAGTCTTTCATCACATATATTCCCATTTTGAGGTCAGGTCAGCTAGCGGAAGATACAACCGTTGCATCTCAGCAAGGTCATTGGAAGGAGGGAAACCTCACGGCGCCAGTTGTGTAATCACACTTTGAAGATGTTCCAGGATTCCCCCTGTTCCTTCATAACATATCGAGATGGTCGTCACATCAAAGGCTGGAGACCTGGAGCTTCGGTCATCAGAAATTCTGAGCTTCATTTGATGGCACAGCATCACTGGAGAAGGTTTCATCGCATCATAACATCATAAGCCACATGACATCTGCTCCGCCATTCAATCATGGCTGATCTATCTCTCCCTTCCAACCCTATTCTCCTGCCCTCCATTACCTCTTGACACCCGTACTATCTATCTCTGCCTTACATTATATCCACTGACTTGATCTCCACAGCCTTCTGCAGCAATGAATTCCACAGATGCGCCACCCTCTTGAGACAACAACCTGGCTGCTCAGCACCCGGCTTGAGATCTGACTATTCCTTTGGTTTATTGATGTTTCCTTCGCAAGAAGAAGAAGATGAAGATGAAGAAGAAGACCACTCTTTGACTAAAGAAATCCCTTCATCTAGGTTTCACTGTCGTCCTGTGGAGTATCGGTCTGCGTAACCCGCTATCGCCTAGCCCAGAGCCAACGATGAACTCTGGAGAGTGTTGTAGAGCAGAGGCATCTAGGAGTGCAGATGCGTCAGTCACGGTGGCGCAGCGGTAGAGTTGCTGCCTTACGCGAATGCAGCGCTGGAGACCCGGGTTCGATCCCGACTACGGGCGCTGTCTGTACGGAGTTTGTACGTTCTCCCCGTGACCTGCGTGGGTTTTCTCCGAGAACCTCGGTTTCCTCCCACACTCCAAAGACGTACAGGTTTGTAGGTTAATTGGCTTGATTAAAAAAATGTAAAATTGTCCAAGTTGGCGATATGCAGAGTACTGCCCTGCCGACCACAAAAAATTCAGAAGGTTCAGAAGGTTCATCGTTCCTTGAAGGTTGCGTCACAAGTAGATAGGGCGTTCAACTCGCTTTCAGCACATTAGCCTTCATCAGTTAAGAGCACTGAGTATAGAAGTTGGGAGGTCACGTTACAGTTGTACAAGACATAGGAGAGGTCATATTTAGAGTGCTCAGTTTTGGTCACCATGTTATCAGATAGATTTTCTCAAGCTGCAGAAAAGATTTACCACGATGTTGCCTGGACCCGAAGGCCTGAGCTATAGGGAGAGATTGAGCAGGCTAGGACTGGGCATTCCCTTGGAACACAGGGAAATGAGGGGTGATCTTATGAGAGGAATAGATCAGATAAATGCCCATTCACTATTTCATTCACAGTAGCCGAATTAAGACGAGGGGGGAAAGAACTTTTTATACAAGTAAGGTCGTAAGTCTAGAAGAGCTGCCGGAGAAGGTAGTTGAGGCAGGCACTATCACAACCATACAGTCAAATCATGACTAGTGCAGATGGGGCATCATAACTCATGCAATGAATCTGTTTCATTCCAGCCGGTTCACTATGTCCTATCATGTATTCTTAGTTATATAAAATATATAACCTTGAAATTTATAATTAAGAACAATACAAATAATATTAATAGTATGAATTTATCATTAATATTATGTATTTTCACTATAGTAAAATAATGTACTCTGTTATTATTTTGTTTCTATAATAAATAAAATTAAAAAAAAAAAAAAAAAAGATGTCCTCTCATCCTTCTAAATTCCAGTGAATATTAGTTCTCAGTTTTTGTTCCGCTTTCGCATCCACTCCCAGCAGACGAAACCCACACCGGTCACGAGGAGAACATACAAACTCCACACAGGCAGCACCCGAGGTCAGGATCAGCGCTTCGGTCTGTGAGACAGCAGCTCTACCAGCTGCACCACTCTGCCACCCTTTATTGAAATGAAGTGAATTCCTTATCAACTTGTCCCAAAGTCATGATGCAGTCACACTTGACTGGAGTTAAAACTAAGTTAAAATTGACTCTAAATCAGAGTGGAAGATTAAATGTCAAGATCTCATTTTAAATCTCTGAACTAATACCTTGACTTTAAAAATAAGCAGGAAAGCCATCGATAAATAAGTGGGTTGGAGGATCCCAAAGCTATCATTCAATTTGAATTGATAATGTTAAAGTATTTAAGTAACATTCATTTCTATATAACATTCTCAATTTTGTTCAATGACTCTGTTGAATAAAAAATGAGATTACGTTTGTACCGAGTGGTACAGTTGATATTTGAGATTTCACAGTTGCTAATTACTGCCAAAGAAATCTTCCAGGTTAATGTTCCTCTCGCTAAGAGTGGCACGGTGGCGCAGTGGTAGATTTGCTTCCGTACACCGCCAGAGACCCGGGTTTGATCTTGACCGCAGGTGCTGTCTGGATGGAGTTTGTGCGTTCTCACTGTGACCACGTGGGTTTTCTCTGGGAGCTCCGGTTTACTCCCACAATCCAAAGGTGTACAGGTTTGTACTTGGTAAAATTGTAAATTGTCCTTAGAGTGTGAAGGGTGGTGTAGGTACGGATTGACACAAAATGCTGGAGTAACTCAGCGGGACAGGCAGAGTCTCTGGAGAGAAGGAATGGGCGACACCGTTCGGGTCGAGACCCTTCTTCGGACTGATGTCAGGGGAGACGGCGGGTCAAAGATAGAATGTAGTTGGTGGCAGTAAGACTGGCGGGACTCGATTAGTACGGGTGTCAGGGGTTATGGGGAGAATGGGGTTGAGAGGGAAAGATAGATCAGCCATGATTGAATGGCAGAGTAGACTTGATGGGCTGAATGGCCTAATTCTACTCCTATCACGTATGAACTTGGTGTGCAGGGATCGCTGGTCAGCGCAGTCTTGGTGGGCTGAAGGGCCTGTTTCCACGCTGCATCTCTAAACTAAACCAAAACCTCAACCTTTAGGAAAAAGTCACATTTACCCAAACACTGTGGGGGTGAGATGTCCCTGTTGTTAATAATGACAAATTAATGTGAGAGTGTGGGTTATTTCCTAATATTCGCTTCAATTAACCATAGATTTAACCAAATGGTGGGTTGCGAGCATATTATGCAGCTAATGTATGTGGAAAAGACACATCATCCCCCCTCTGAGGTGGGAACTTGTTCAATTCAAAAAGGGATGTGATCTGTAAAGGCAATTCATCATACTTGAAGAGGATTCTTCCAATGTCAAAAAAGCCAATGCAATAACGGGTTCTTGGTTTAGTTTAGTTTCGCGATACAGTGCAGAAACAGGCCCTTCGGCCCACCGAGTCCGAGCCGACCAGCGATTACCCCGCACATTAACACCACCCTACACACACGCTGGGGACAATTTTTTTAAACATTTTATACCAAGCCAATTATCCTACAAACACGTACGTCGTTGGAGTGCGGGAGGAAACCGAAGATCTCGGAGAAAACCCACGCAGGTCACGGGGAGAGCGTACAAACTGCGTACAGACAAGCACCCGTGGTCAGGATCGAACCCGGGTCTCTGGCGCTGTAAGGCAGCAACTCTACCGCTGTGCCTTGTTATCTTTTTGCACTATATTGTTTTTTTTTTTAAAATTTATTAGGAACTGGAGGACAAAGGTTTAAGGTGAGAGGGGATAGGTTTAATAGGATCGTGGGCGGCAACCTTTTCACTCACAGGGTGGTGGGTATGAGGGATGAGCTGTTACAGGGCATGCCAGTGGTCGGTGCTATAATAACATTTCAAAGACGTTTACATGGATTGTCTTGGATTGGGAAGATTCGAACATGGGCAAGTGGGACTAGTGTAGATGGGGCATCTTGGATGGTGTGGGCAAGTTGGGCCAAAGGGCCTTTTTCCAAGCTGAATGACTCCATAACTATCTCAAACATTTTCTGCTTCGTCTCGTAATTTCCAGCACTTGCAGGTTTTTTTTTTTTTTTTTTTTGCTTGTCAATGAGAATTAAATATGATTTCCATAACTTGAATAAGTGCATTGGCTTGTACAATCTATTTGAAATATTAGTGTTTTTATTCCCCATGCATTATACAACATCTCATCACAGTCTCAACAAGCGTAATTAAATCTTCATCCCCACTCAGAGTGCTCTCACTAAGCAAGATTTGCATCTATTTCAAGCTCTTTCATCTCGCAAAGTGTCTTGGAGTCAGCGAATTACCTCTTGAAGTGTGGTTACATTGACAGAGTCTGGAACAGCATGGAAATAGGCCCGTCCGCTCACCTTGTGCATGTCGACCAAGTTCGCAAAAATCAGCTAAGTCCCATCTTTTTGCTGTTGGCCCATAGCCATCCAAACATAACCAAGGAACCAGAGGACATAGGTTTAAGGTGAAGGGGAAAAGATCTAATAGAAATCTGAGGAGTAACTGTTTCACGCAAATGATGGTGGATATATGCTATAAACTGCCAGAGGAGGTAGTTGAGGCAGGGTCTAGCCCAACGTTTATGAAACAGTTAGACGGGTACATGGTTAGGACAGGTTTGGAGGGATATGGGCCAAACCATATAACCATATAACAATTACAGCACGGAAACGCAGGCAGGCAGGACTAGTGTAGTTGAGACATGTTGGCCGGTGTGGGCAAGTTGGGCCGAAGGGCGATATCGCTCTGTGACTCTATGACCCTAAGGACAAATCTCGCCCCAGTCACTCCCTCTTCTCCCCTCTGCCATCAGGCAAGAGCGACAGGAGTGTGAAAACGCACACCTCCAGATTCAGGGACAGTTTCTTCCCAGCCGTTACCACGCAACTGAACCATCCTATCACCAACTAGTGAGCGGTCCTGACCTACCATCTATCTCATTGGAGACCCTAGGACTGTCTTTAATCGGACTTTACTGAACTTTATCTTGCACTAAATGTTATCCCTTTTATCCCGTATCTGTACTTGATTGTAATCATGTATAGTTTTTTTCGCTGACTGGAGAGCATGCGACAAAAGAGCTTTTCACTGTACCTCGGTACACGTGATGATAATAACTCCACCGCCCTCTGGAATCCTCTGCCTCAGAGGGCGGTGGAGGCCGGTTCTCTTGATACTTTCAAGAGAGAGCTAGATAGGGCTCTTAGAGATAGCGGGGTCAGGGGATATGGGGAGAAGGCAGGAACGGGAGTACTGATTGGGGATGATCAGCCGTGATCACAATTAATGGCGGTGCTGGCTCGAAGGGCCGGATGGCACCTATTGTCTATTTTCTATAAATTCTAAACCCTTCCAGTCCATTTTTCTGTCCAAATGTCTAAAAAACGTAACTGTATCCGCTTCTATAGTTTCCTCTGGCAGTTCATTCCACACACGGACTACCCTTTGGGAGAAAACATTGCCTCTAAGGTCCCTCTTCATAGGTTCATAGATGATGGCAGAATTAGGCCATTCTGCCCATCAGGTCTACTCCGCCATTCAATCGTGGCTGATCTAGCTTTCCCTCTAAACCCCATTAAATGTCTCTCCTCTTATCTGAAGTGTACGCCCTCCCGTTTTTTGGAATCCTCTATCTTGGGGAAAAGATGATGAGTGTTCACTGTATAATTGCCCCTCATGATCTCGTACACCTCAAGAAGGTCACCCCTCAATCTCCTACTTTCCAAGGAAACAAGTCCCAACTTATCCAAACCCTACTCAAAGCTCGTCCAACTTAAGATCAACCACAATCTTGATGAATGGCAGAGCAAACTCAAGAGATAATATATATAAGCATCTGGATGAACAGGGTCTGATCAGGAACAGTCAACATGGATTTGTGCCTGGAAGGTCATGTTTGACAAACCTTCTTGAATTTTCTGAAGCGGTTACTAGGGAAATTGATGAGGGTAAAGCAGTGGATGTTGTCTATATGGATTTCAGTAAGGCCTTTGACAAGGTTCCCCATGGAAGGTTGGTTAAGAAGGTTCAATCTTTGGGTGTTAATGGCGGAGTAGCAAGATGTATTCAACAGTGGCTGAAGGGGAGATGTCAGAGAGTAATGGTGGATGGCTGTTTGTCAGGTTGGAAGCCGGTGACCAGTGGGGTGCCTCAGGGATCTGTGTTGGGTCCACTGTTGTTTGTCATGTACATCAATGATCTGGATGATGGGGTGGAAAATTGGATAAGTAAGTATGCAGATGATACTAAGATAGGTGGTGTTGTGGATAATGAAGTAGATTTTCAAAGTCTACAGAGAGATTTGGGCCATATGGAAAAGTGGGCTGAAAGATGGCAGATGGAGTTTAATGCTGTTAAGTGTGAAGTGCTACATCTTGGCAGGACAAATCAAAATAGGACGTACATGGTAAATGGTAGGGAATTGAGGAATGTTGTGGAACAGAGAGATCTAGGAATAACTGTGCATAGTTCCCTGAAGGTGGAATCACATGTAGATGGGGTGGTAAAGAAAGCCTTTGGTGTGCTGGCCTTTATAAATCAGAGCATTGAATATAGGAGCAGGGAAGTAATGTTAAAATTGTACAAGGCATTGGTGAGACCAATTCTGGAGTATGGTGTACAATTTTGGTCGCCTAATTATAGGAAGGATGTCAACAAAATAGAGAGAGTACAGAGGAGATTTACTAGAATGTTGCCTGGGATCCAGCAACTATGTTACAGAGAAAGGTTGAACAAGTTAGGTCTTCTTCATTCTTTGGAGCGCAGAAGGTTAAGGGGGGACTTGATTGAGGTCTTTAAAATGATGAAAGGGATAGACAGAGTTGACGTGGATAAGCTTTTCCCATTGAGGGTAGGGAAGATTCAAACAAGAGGGCATGACATGCGAATTAAGGGACGGAAGTTTAGGGGTAACGTGAGGGGGAACTTCTTTACTCAGAGGGTGGTGGCTGTGTGGAATCAGCTTCCAGCAGAAGTGGTGGAGGCAGGATCGATTTTAACATTTAAAAGTAAAGTGGATAGGTTTATGGACGGGAAGGGAATGAAGGGGTATGGTCTGAGTGCAGGTAGATGGGACTAGGGGAAAACAATTGATCGGCACGGGCTGGAAGGGCCGAGAGGGCCTGTTTCCGTGCTGTAATTGTTATATGGTTATATGGTTAAGAGACCAGATAACCGATTTGAAGAAGGGTCTCGACCCGAAACGTCACCTACTATTCTCCATAGATGCTGCCTCACCCGCTGAGTTTCTGCAGCATTTTTTGTCTACTATTAATGTTCTTAAACATCATTTAAATTTATATATTTTTAATAACTATCAAATTTATTTTATTTATCTAATTTATTTCTGTCATGTAAAAACCTTAAGAGTCAAAAGTGTTTGATTGTCATAGATACTGCCAACAGAACACTACCTTAATGGACCTATTAGCATAATAACACACGAATAAATTTACAATAATTTATACATTTATAAATTAATAATCAGTAATACTAGGTGACCATATTTGTGCAAAACTGATTCTGCAGTGCGAATCAAAGTCCATTAAACAAAGTCCATAAAAACAAAGTCCATAGAAAATCATGTTCTAGTTGCTAAGGTAATGGTTAGTGTTCAGTTTAGCTCAGTTTAGAGATACAATGTGGAAACGGTACCCGGACGCGCCGTCTCAGGACGAGAAGCTGAAGCAAAGAAGTGGAAGGCAAATAACCGAAAGCGTGTGAAGCTTAAACGGCAACTAACCAAAAGGGCGGGACAACTAAAAGCAAACTCACCAAAAGGCCACTCTGCCAAAATGCCAGCTCACCAGATGGCAGCTCTGCCGGAAAGTCAAATAACAGACATGACGTTGCCGGGGGGGGGGGGGGGGGGGGGGGGGGGGGGGGGGGGGGGGGCTTGTCAGCGATTGATCCAGACCCCCGTGTCCATCACATCACTGGCCGATGGAGACGAGAGGGTGGGGGTCGTTATCCCACACAAGCCATAGGTGGCTGGGCATAGGTGGCAAGGATAGTGCTAGTGTACGGGGTCATCGCTCGTCGCCACAGACACGGACAGGCCACGCGGGCACAGGGAGAGCATAAAAATTCTGTACAAACAGCACCTGTAGTCAGGATCGAACCCGGGTCTCTGGCGCAGTCAGGCACCAACTCTCCCGCTGTGTCACCGTGCTGCCACATTTCCCCCCATTTACCCCCGAAAAGTGTTTACATTGAACGTGTCCTTGCCCTTATGTGGTGACTATTTGCATACCTTAGGTATACAAGCAAAGACGTTCACTGTGACTTCTCACATGTGACAATAACATTTAGTTTAGTATTTATTTTAGTTACAGACGGCACAGAAACAAAGTCCTTCGGCCCACCGTCAATGCCGACTGTCGGTCACCCGTTCATCCTAGTTTCGCTTAGTTCAGAGATACAGTGTGGAAATAGGTCCTTTGGCCCACCGGGTCCGCGCCGACCAGCGATCCCAGCACACTAACACTATCCTACACCCACTGGGGACATTTTTTACATTTACCAAGCCAATTAACCTACAAACCTGTACGTCTTTGGAGTGTGGGAGGAAACCGAAGATCTCGGTGAAAACTGACCCAGATCACGGGGAGAGACGTACAAACTCCGTTCAGACAACACCCGCAGTCGGGAACGAACCCGGATCTCCGGGCACTGCATTCGCTGTAAGGCAGCGACTCTCCCGCTGCGCCACCGTGCCGCCCAGAAACGTATCAAATAATCAATTCATTCCTTCAGGGCCGCTAAACTCCTCTTCACTCTCATCTAAAGGAAGGCGAACAGGCTGGTTTCTCATAGTCACAGCCCCCAGCGCTGGTCCCATTCCTTTTGGGAAGGCCGTTGGATTTTCCGTTTACAGCGATTGGTGCCATTAATCACAGCACTCAGAAACTCAGGGAGCGACACGTAAAAGCTGCACAAATGGCCATTTCAACCGCTTGTCCCAAAATTAAATCAGATGTTTTCTTGCAGTTGCTTAAGTGCTGACTGTGACGAGCAGCTGGCTGCATTCACTCTGTCAATTCTACTGGAACCACTAAAAAATATCTCGCAGCGAGTAAGCAAAGATAGCTCAATTATCAGTGGCTGTGCGTTCAAAGTCTTGGATCCACCTGCATCGCATTCTCTTTCCACATCTAGAATCATCGAACAAAAAAAAAGAGGCCTCTGCTAGCTCCCATTACAGTTTCCTATCAGCATCATAGAGTTATACATCCCTTTAAGGAATCATAAATCCCTTTAAGGCAGAGATAGACAGATTTCTTGATTAGTCCACATGACAAGGGTAATGGGGAGAAGGCAGGTGAATGGGGTTAGGAGGCAGAGATGGATCAGCCATGATTGAATGGTGGAGTATACTTGATGGGCCGAATGGCCTAATTCTGCTCTTGTCATTATGACCTTATGGAAACAGGCCCTTTGTCCCAACTTGCCATGCCAACCAAGATGCCCCATCTACATTAGTCCGACTCCCCGCATTTGGCCCATATCCCCCAAAGCCTTTCCTATCCATGTACCTGTCCAAATATCTTTTAAAATGCTGTTCTTGTATCTGCCTCAACTACCTCCTCTGGCAGCTCGTTCCATTTACCCACCATCTTCTGTGTGAAAAAGTTGCTCCTCAGATTCCTATTCAATCTTTCCCTCTCACCTAAAACCCATGTCCTCTGCTTCTTGATTTCCGTACATGCCTTCACCCTATCTATTCCCTCCCATGATCTTATGTACCTCTATAAGTTCCATCCCCCTGCCCTTTGGCCAAGGCTCTGCATTGAGAAGCAGCGGACACAGGTTTCAGGTGAAGGGGGAATGCTTTAATAGGGATGTGAGGGGTAACTTTTATCACACAAAGAGTGGTGAGTGTATGGAACGATCTGCCAGAGGACTTAATTGAGGCCAGGACTACAGCAACATTTAAGAAACAATTGGACAGGTACATGGATAGGACAGGTTTAGAGGGATATGAGAACAAGTGCGGACCCGTTGGGCCTGTCCCCCAAATCAATATTCCACCACTCACCCATAGCCCCCGACTGCGCAGTCACGGCAGTGATAATCATATTGAATGGCGGTGCTGGCTCGAAGGACTGAATGGCCTACTCCTGCACCTATTTTCTATGTTTCTAACCCACCCCCAACTGCGCAGCCACGGCCGGCAAGTGGGAGCGCGACTGCGACGTTTTTACAGTTCAAAATGGCAATAACTTGTAAATAAGATCAATGTGAACGCATCTCACTCTCCCTCTTCGGTCCCCTATTCCCCTCCTTCATTATCCTCCCTCTCCCCACCCTCCACCAACCCTCCTCTGCCTCCTCCCCTCACTCCCTCTCTCTTCCCCCTCCCCTCCTCGCCACCCCTCTTCCTACCCCTCCCCCCCTCCCTCCCCCGTCCTCTCCCGCTATCCCCCCTCCTCCCCTCCCCACCTCCCCCACTCTCCCCCCCCCCACCCACAGAACATTGGTGAGTAAGGTGGGCCAAAACCTATAGCGCTATCGTGAACGTTTTTGCGCAAATATAGGTACAACCTACAAATATAGAAACAAATATAGAAACAAACAAGATGAGAGTTTTGGTAACAAACACACGCGAGCAGGTGGGACTAGTGAAGATTGGACATGTTGGTTGGCGTGGGCAAGTTGGGCCGTGGGGCCTGTTTCCACAACTCCAATTAAGGGCTCCATTGAGAACGCAATTATGGCTAACAATAGTTTCACCTACCTGGTGCATTCAGGAGACGAGAGTTCTTGCACTGGTAATCAATCTCCTGCTCGCACTGTTCCACACTGTTGATCATGGTCCGTAGCTGATCCAAACTCGCAGTGTAGTTGAAGAACGCCATGTAGGGACGGACCACATTGGGAGACCCGTGCAATTTTGTTTCTCGCATGCTGCTGTGCTGAATAATCGTCCACGTTTTATCTTCTGTCAGAGTAACGAGTACAAAATGTTGATGGAATATAACAGCCCAGTGTTCAGCCTGGCTCAAAAGTGCTATACGGTGAAAATCAATTGCCGTTTCACTTGTGCACCAATCTATCCTCATTATGATTAGGCACTTAACATTTGAGCCGTTGCATGGTGAATTTAAACTGGCATTTATTCATGGCATTAAATCCTGGAGTAACTCAGCGGGACAGGCGGAATCTCTGGAGAAATGGAATGGGGGACGGTTTCGGGTCGGGTCCCTTCTTCTGAAGCGCCACCCATTCCCGGATTGTCAACCATTCCTTTCCCCCAGGAATGCTGCCTGTCCTGCTGAGTTACTCCAGCATTGTGTGCCGATCTGCGGTTTAAACCAGCACCTGCAGTTCCTTCGTACACATTTATTCATTACACATCCTTTCAGTTCATTAGTGGGAATAAGACATTGCCTTCAGCATAACCCCACAGAACACGCTCCTATAGTCAGCCTTAAACACTGTTTCCCCAAAATACTGCATGCTGCTAATACATAGCATAAATCAGTTTATTAGCTCCGAAGGCATGAAGTGCACTTCGTACTGCGTAGAATTTAAGGCAGAGAAATAGGCCATTTGAACCGAGACATTTATTGCAGTGGTTATGCTCTGACTAATGACAGAACTTCCTTTTTTCATTGTCCACAAATTAACAAAGCTTTTTTTTTCTCTCCCTTAATCTTTTATTTCGGGCTGCGAGCATTGGTGGTGAGGCTAATATCTATTGTCAGCCCTAATCGCCCTTGAGAAGGTGAGTTGGCTTTGTGGATCGCAGTCCATTGAGTCAATTAGCATGGAAAGAGGAGAAATTGGCTAAGCCAAGGGTACTTTTGCCTGGAACGTTAAAGATTAAAAGAAGGTTTGATCGAGGTGGATAAAATTATGAGGAAGGTGCTATTTCTCCAGCCAAGGAGCTTGATAACTAAGGGATTTAGGTTTAAGGTAATTACTGGAAGGATTAGCATGGAGTTAAGGATTATTCTTTTTTACTGAGAGTGTAATGAGGCCATCATATTGCTCGCTCTTCTCATTGAACTGGACAAGAACTTAAAGAACCGTCCTCTCACCAACTAGAGTGCGGTCCTGATCTCCCATATACCTTATTGGAGACCTCTGAACTATCTTTAGAAACATAGGAACATAGAAAATAGGTGCAGCAGTAGGCCATTCGGCTCTTCGAGTCAGCATCGCCATTCAATGTGATCATGGCTGATTATCCAAAATCAGTACCCTGTTCCTGCTTTCTCCCCATATCCCTTGATTCCGTTAGCCCTAAGAGCACGATCTAACTATCACTTGAATACATCTTTAATCGGACTTTACTGGACTTTATCCTGCATCTTATTTGCCTCCCTTACTACCGATTCGACTTGCAAATTAACGTTTTGGGAGTCCTGCACCAACATTCCCAAGTCCCTTTACACCTCTGACTCAGTGGGCTTGAATGTGCATATTGCACTAACTGGGGCGATTGCCATAGAGGGGGTACAGAGAAGGTTCCTGGGATGTCAGGACTTTCATATGAGGAAAGACTGGATAGACTCGGCTTGTACTCGCTAGAATTTAGAAGATTGAGGGGGGATCTTATAGAAACTTACAAAATTCTTAAGGGGTTGGACAGGCTAGATGCAGGAAGATTGTTCCCGATGTTGGGGAGGTCCAGAACAAGGGGTCACAGTTTAAGGATAAGGGGAAATTCCTTACGGACCGAGATGAGGAAAACATTTTTCACACAGAGAGTGGTGAGTCTCTGGAATTCTCTGCCACAGAAGGTGGTTGAGGATAGTTCATTGGCTATACTTAAGACGGAGTTGGATGTGGCTCTTGTGGCTAAAGGGATCAGGGGGTATGGAGAGAAGGCAGGTACAGGATACTGAGTTGGAATGATCAGCCATGATCATATTGAATGGCGGTGCAGGCTCGAAGGGCCGAATGGCCTGCTCCTGAACCTATTTTCTATGTTTCTATGTTTCTATGATTACGTTTATGTCCGGGGATATTCTTGCGGTTCTGAAGGCAAAAATATATTTCACTGCATGTGACAATGAAGAAACCATTGATATGGCACAGCTGGTAGAGCTAGGGTTCGATCCTGACCTCGGGCGCTGTCTGTGTGGAGTTTTCACGTTCTCCCTGAGAACGCATTGGATTTCCTCCGGGTGCACCGGTTTCCGCCCACGTCCCAAAGACGTGCGGGTTCGTAGGCTAATCGACACCTGTAAATTGCCCCCAGGCGTGTAGGGAGTGGATGAATAAGTGGGATGATGTAGAACTAGTGTGAGGAGGTGATTGGTGGTCAGCATGGATTTGATGGGCTGAATGGCCTCTTTCCAAGCTGCGTCTTGCAGTGAATCAGTTCAGTGGACCTGGTCTTGGATATCTCACGCAACAAACCCGTCAAAAATCGCAAGGACATTAGTATTGCGCTAGTCCACAATATGACTGAATTATCACTTTGAGCATAGCAAACGAGGACAGCAGAAGAATTAATCAATATCTAATTTGGCACGGATCGGATCTTGTTAACAATCGCTTCAGTTATTGCCTCTTCTGGCACTTTGGCGATACATTTCCCAATCACTTTGACCTAATGCAGTTTATGGATTCATAATGTATTTACACTGACTGCCATTTCTGCTCTGCAGGCAAGACACAAGCAAACAATATGGAGCCCTAGATTAGAAACATAAAAACATAGAAAATAGGTGCAGGGGGAGGCTATTTGGTCCTTTGAGCCAGCACCACCATTCAATATGATCATGGCTGATCATCCAATATCAGTGCCCCGTTCCTGCCTTCTCCCCATATCCCTTGATTCCTCTAGCCCAAAGAGCTAAATCTAACTCTCTCTTGAAAACATCCAGTGAATTGACCTCCATTGCCTTCTGAGGCAGAGAATTCCACACGTTCACATCTTATTTCTTAACTTTTGAGGAAAATATTTCTGGGTGAAAAAGGTTTTTTCCTCATCTCAGTCCTCAATGGCCTCCCCTTATCCTTAAACGGTGACCCCAGGGTCTGGACTCCCCCAACATGGGGAAGCATTTCTCCCGCTTCTACCCGATCCAATAGGAAGGATGAGCTCACCTGTCATGTTACAGTAAACAAGCAGTGGCGATCGAGGCCCGCTTCCGTCGGGATCAATGGAGAAGAAACCTGAGGTGTTCCCGGTATGTTTGTACGATTCGCAGGACTGCTTGTACCTGGCTGCGGAATGAAGAGGAAAGAAGTCCAACATTTGATCAGTACGGGCGTGATAACGTCATTAGGTCACAAGGTCTTAAGTGATAGGAGCAAAAATAAGCCAATCGGCCCATCAAGTCTCCACCGCCATTCGATCATGGCTGATCCACTCCTGAAGCCAGGAGGCTGAAGACTGCAACGAGCAGGTTCAGGAATAGCTACTCCCCCACAGCCATCAGGCTATTAAACCGGGCTCGGACAAAACTCTGAACATTAATAACCCATTATCTGTTATTTGCACTTTACCAGTTTATTTATTCATGTGTGTGTATATAATGGTATATGGACACACCGATCTGTTTTTTAGTCAATGCCTACTATGTTCTGTTGTGCTAAGCAAAGAAAGAATTTCATTGTCCTGTCAGGGACACATGACAATAAACTCACTTGAACCTGAACTTGATCTATCTCTCCCTCCTAACCGTCTTCTCCTGTCTAAGATAGACACAAAATGCTGGAGTAACTCAGCGGGACAGGCTGGAGAGAAGGAGTGGATGACGTTTCTAGTCGAGACCCTTCTTCAGACCGATGTCAGGGGAGAGGAAGACACATAGATTAGGAAGTGTGAAGGCGTGAAAACAGGACAAAGAGAATCGATGTCAAGGAAAATGTAGAATAGATCAATGTTAGCTGGTAGAATGTTAGCAACTAAGCAAGCAGAGGTAAACTGTAGTCGGAGACAGGAGGACTGGTCAGAGAACTGAGAAGGGGGAGGGATGGAGAGAGAGGGAAAGCAAGGGTTATTTGAAGTTAGAGAAGTCAATGTTCACACTTGCCCAACTTCTACCCTTGCATCGGTAGAGCATCTGCCTTAAAGCGCCAGATATCCAGGTTCGATCCTGGCCACAGGTGCTATCTGTACGGAGTTGGGACATTCTCCCGGTGACCTTCGCAGGTTATCTCCGGGTGCTCCACTTTCCCTCCCACACTCCAAAGACGTGCAGGTTTGTAGGTTAATTGGCTTGGTATAATTGTAAATTGTCCCGCGTGTGTCGGTGCGGACTCGGTGGGCCGAAGGACCAGTTTCCGCGCCGTTGCTCCAAACCAAACTAAACCAAACCTTCAACGGCATAAATCACCTGGGAATTAGGTCACTGCAAGGAAGACGAAGCCCACTAGCTTCAAATCCACAATGGATATCATTTCTTGCTTACTCAGGCGGTTCGGGAGAGCTCGTTTACTTTTGCAGGTTTCATTTTAGCAACAGCGCACTTCTAACGTGTTATTTTTGGATTATTGATACGACTCCAAAAACGTAGTGCAGGAAGAGAGGGATTTTTTAAAAAAACGCGCTTCAATTAAGGATGTACAAGGGATGCTTTTGTGCACGTCGGATCACCACGATTATTAGCAGGGAACAAAATATTTGTTATCGTCATTGGCTTTGCTCTTACCAGCTGCACAAATGTTAACCTCCAGAATCAGAGACAATTTCTTCCCAGCTGTTATCAGGCATCGGAACCATCCTACCACAACTAGAGAGCAGTCCTGAACGACCCACCTCGTTGGTGACCCTCGGACTACCTTTGATCGGACTTTACTGGCTTTACCTTGCACTAAACGTCATTCCCTCGACTTGTATCCGCACACTGTGACTGGCTCAATTGTAATCATGCATTGTCTTTCAGCTGACCGGTCGGCATACAACACAAAGCTTTTTTCACTGTACCTCGGTGTATGTGACAATAAACTAAAGTGAACTTAAATAGAAGCTTCTGTCAATGTCAACGCCAACAGTGCCCGATTTAAGGGGAGGAAAACATTGAGAAAACCAAGGAGACTTTTGAGGTGGAGACCCTTCTACTGAAATCTGAAGAAGGGTCTCGACCCGCCGCGTCACCCATTGCTTCAGAGATGCTGCCTGTGGTGCTGTTACTCCAGCAACGTTGTGTCTAACTTCAGTGTAAACCAGCATCTACAGTTCCTTCCTTCACATAGAAAGAACCAATATATGTCCAGGACTAGCATTTCAAAATTGGAACCATGCCTCTCAGGCGTAAAATAAAATAGAAAATGGTGGGAAAACTCATCCGTTCAGGGACCAACTGTGGAAAGAGATCAGAGGTAACAATTTGAATCAATGACCTTTCATTGGACTGGGGTTTTTTTAATATATATATATACGTAATTCTGCTCCCCTCTTCAGTAATACTGGCCGACCTTTTGGGTATTTGGGTTACGAGGATCTGGCTAAGATTTGAGGCCTTGAGCTGTAAGGGAGAACATGGGCAGACCAGCAGTTTATTCCTTGGAGTGCAGGAGGCTGAGGGGGTGATCTCATAGAGGTGCACAAAATCATGAGGGGAATAGATAGAGTGATGCACAGCATCTTTTACCCAGAGTGAGGAAATCATTAACCAGAGGGCACAGATTTAAGGGCAAAGGTAGAATAGGAAACTGATGGGCGATTTCTTTTTACACAGTCGATGGTGAATACAGAGAACTAGCTGCCAGAGGAGGTAGTTGAGGCAGGCACTATAACACCATTTAAAAGACATTTGTACAAGGATGGGAAAGGTTTAGGGGGATATGGGCCAGGTGGGACCAACATAGATGGGGCATCTTGGTCAACATTGGCCAATGGCCCAATGTATAATTCTACATCATTATATTTGAATGTTCCAGTATCTAGCCATGTTTTGCTTTAAGAAGTGAAGTCAGGAAACAGAGTGATGAAAGTTCAAATCTTTTCACAAGAGGAGATTGTTTGGTTTAGTATAGTTTGGAAATACAGCGCGGAAACAGGCCCTTCGGTCCACCAGGTCTGCACTAACCTGCGATCCCCGCACACTAAAGGGGCTGTCCCACTTGGGCGACCTAATTGGTGAATTTAGAAGAGTTTGAAAAAATGACATGTTGAAGACCTCCTTCAACTATGTAGAAGACCTCCTTTGACCTCCTTCGACTATGTTGAAAACCAGCTTCGACCAGCTATGAGTAACTTCGGGTAAATTGGACACCGAATAGTGGAGAGTGAAAACGACCTCCTTCGATCTCCTTCGACCTCCGTTTGACTATGATGAAGACTACCTTCGACTACCTTCGACTGCCCTCGATTACCTACGACTAACATGCCGACCTACTACGACCTACTGTGACACACTACGACTAAATCTACGAGTAAGAAAAATATCAATTTTTCCATAGAGACCTGTGTAATGTATAATGGAAACAGTATACTGTGGATAAATGTGAGGTTATCCACTTTGGCGGCAAAAACAGGAGGGTAGACTATTATCTGAATGGTGGCCAATTAGGAAAAGGGGAGATGCAACGAGACCTGGGTGTCATGGTACACCAGTCATTGAAAGTAGGCATGCAGGTGCAGCAGGCTGTGAAGAAAGCGAATGGTATGTTGGCATTCATAGCAAAAGGATTTGAGTACAAGAGCAGGGAGGTTCTACTGCAGTTGTACAGGGTTTTGGTGAGGCCACACCTGGAGTATTGCGTACAGTTTTGGTCTCCTAATCTGAGGAAGGACATTCTTGCCATAGGGAGTACAGAGAAGGTTCACCAGACTGATTCCTGGGATGGCAGGACTTCCATATGAAGAAAGACTGGATAGACTTGGCTTGTACTCGCTTCAATTTAGGAGATTGGGGGGGGATCTTATAGAAACTTACACAATTCTTAAGGGGTTGGACAGCCAAGATGCAGGAAGATTGTTCCTGATGCTGGGGAACTCCAGAACAATGGGTCACAGTTTAAGGATAAGGGGGAAGTCTTTTAGGACCGAGATGAGAAAATCATTTTTCACACAGAGAGTGGTGAGTCTGTGGAATTCTCTGCCACAGAAGGTAGTTGAGGCCAGTTCATTGGCTATATTTAAGAGTTAGATGTGGCCCTTGTAGCTAAATGGATCAGGGGGTATGGAGAGAAGGCGGCTACAGGACACTGAGTTGGATGATCAGCCATGATCATATTGAATGGCGGTGCAGGCTCGAAGGGCCGAATGGCCTACTCCTGCACCTATTTTCTATGATTCTATGATTCTATGAGTCGAGGGCAAACTCGCCAGAAATCTCCCCCCATTCTCCTGCCTTCTCCCCATAACCCCAGACACCTGTAATAATCATGAATCTGTCTATCTCTGCCTTCAAAATATCCATTGGCTTGGCCTCCACAGCCTTCTGTGCCAATAACTTACACAGATTCACCACCCTCCGACTAACGAAATTCCTCCTCATCTCCATTTTCTTTGAATGACAGAACCTGTTCCGAGTTTAACTGGCCTAGGCCTGTCCACTGCTCTGTAATTCAACAAACTAGCATGCATCTCTTGGGCCAAAAGGTCACTCTTAGTGTAGTTAGCTGTCCGAGCTAAAATTACAGAACACTGTATTAAATCCTTGTTCAAATTTATCTCCGCAGTTGACCTTCCTTGCTCTCTCATTCAGATTATTATTACACTTCCCTGATATATTAGCACAATATCCTATTTAAACATTTATGAGATGTAACTCCAGCATTAAAATTTGGATTGCATGATAGAACTGATTTAAGTTAAGGGTGGTCTGGTATTTTATTTTTGGTATAATTGATAATGTTTTATTACTAATGTTTAATGTTTTATGGGTCATTCCTAATTGTCACTGGATGTCATGTTGCCACTTGCGGGCAGAGCACCGAGGCAAATTCCTTGTATGTGAATACTAGGCCAATAAACGTATTCATTCATTCATACATTCATTCTAGAGTAATGCCCCTGTCCCACTTAGGAAACCTGAATGGAAACCTCCGGAGACTTTACGCCCCACCCAAGGTTTCCGTGCGGTTCTCGGAGGTTCCCGGAGGTTTTTGTCAGTCTCCCTAATGGTCGAAAGTGGTTTCCATTTTAAAAATCGGTAGTTTTTTAGTCGAAGCCGGTTGCGATGCTAGTTGAAGGTGGTTGCCGGAGGACAAAAACCGCTGGGAACCTCCTGGAACAGCACGGAAACCTTGGGTGGGGCGCAAAGTCTCCAGAGGTTTCCGTTCGGGTTTCCTAATTGGGACAGGGGCATTAGTTAGAGAGCAGGGTTACAGCGGGTATAGTCTTTTCACTGAAGGTAGATACAAAAGTTGGAGTGAGGATGTTGCCAGGTCTCAAGGGCGTGAACTATAGGGGGAGAGGTTGTGCAGGCTGGGACTCTATTCCTTGGAGAGGACATAGGTTTAAGGTGGGGGACCGGAGGCGTAACATTTTTACACAAAGAGTGGTCGGTAAATGGAACGAGCTGCTGGAGGAGGAAGTTGAGGCAGGTTCTATCACAACGTTTAAGAAACATTTAGACAGGTACATGGATAGGACAGGTTTAGAGGGATATGGGCCAAATGCAAGCAGGTGTGGCTAGTGTAGATGGGACATGTTGGCCGGTGTGGGCAAGTTGGGCCAAAGGGCCTGTTTTCCTGCTGTAAGACTGTATGACCTGTTTAAATACAACTAAGGATGATGAGCGACCTACTGGAACCAAGGACAATTTAAATATTATCACAGATGGTCTATAGTCGACAAGTAATTGAAACGATATAAAGGTGTAAGCCTGAGAAGGAATGCTAAGCTTGTGTGAATTTTGTTATTCATTCATGGACTGCGACTATTTCTGGCAAGGCTCTTTTTTATCGTGTGATTTGATAGGCCATTTTAGCGCGCAGTTCAAAGTGACTTGCCGACACAGAAAGCTGGAGTAACTCAGCGGGTCAGGCAGCATCTCTGGAGAAAAGGAATAGTCTGAAGAAGGGCCTCGACCCAAAACATCACCTATTCCTTCTTTTCAGGGATGCTGCCTGTCCTGCTGAGTTACTCCAGCTTTTTGTGTCTATCTTCGGTGTAAACCAGCATCTGCAGTTCCTTCTTACCCTCTATGACTTGGCTTCGCCTCCGGAACTCACTATCAAACCCGCTCATCTACGAAAGTCGGCGGCACGGTGGCGCAGTGGTAGGGTTGCTGCCTTACAGCGCAAGAGAGCCGGTCTCGGTCCCGACTGCGGGCGCTTGTCTGTGCAGAGTTTATACATTCTCCCCCTGACCTGAGTGGATTTTCGTCGAGATCTTCGATTTCCTCCCACTCTCCAAAGATGGATTTAAGAGAGAGTTAGAGAGAGCTCTAGGGGCTACTGGAACCAAGGGATATGGGGAGAAGGCAGGCACGGGTTATTGATTGGGGACGATCAGCCATGATCGATATAGACAATAGGTGCAGGAGTAGGCCATTCGGCCCTTCAAGCAAGCACCGCCATTCAATGTGATCATCCCCAATCACCACCCCGTTCCTGCCTTCTCCCCATATCCCCTGACTCTGCTATTTTTAAGAGCCCTATCTAGCTCTCTCTTGAAAGCTTCCAGAGAACCTGCCTACACCGCCCTCTGAGGCAGAGAATTCCACAGACTCACCACTCTCTGGGAGAAAAAGTGTTTCCTCATGTCCGTTCTAAATGGCTTACTCCTTATTCTCAAACTGTGGCCCCTGGTTCTGGACTCCCCCAACATCGGGAACATGTTTCCTGCCTCTAGCATGTCCAAGCCCTTAACAATCTTATATGTTTCAATGAGATCCCCTCTCATCCTTCTAAACTCCAAAGTGTACAAGCCCAGCTGCTCCATTCCCTCAGCATATGACAGTCCCGCCATCCCGGGAATTAACCTTGTAAACCTACGCTAACAAGAATGTCCTTCCTCAAAAAACAATGAATGGCAGTGCTGGCTCGAAGTGTCGAATGGCCTCCTCCTGCACCTATTTTCTATGTTTCTATGTAGGTTAACTAGCGTGGTGTGAATGTAAAATTGCCCCAAGTGTGTGTAGGATAGCGTTAGTGTGTGGGGATCGCGGGTGGGCGCAGAGTCAGCGCAGTATCTCCAAACTAATCTAATAAAACCCAGTTCCCCGACTGCCCACCGTTGTGTCAACAGTATACCATGTTCAACCAGCAGATTCGTTGCGCACAGTAAGGTTAGTTTGCTGTTACTCACAGTTATGGCACGTGGCTCCTGTGTAACCCGTCCCTGTGCAGTCACAGAAGAAGCTACTCCAGGACTGAGAGCATTCTCCTCCATGTTCACAGTAGTTTGGTAAGCACCTGTTGCACAATGAAAGCACCTCGTGTTATAAGAAGATTTCAGTTTCAGTCCAGTCTATCGTCACGTGCATCGAAGTACAGTGAAAAGCTTTTTGCTGCCTGCCATCCAGACAGCGAAAAGGGCGGTCAATGTGGTGCAGCTGTGGAGTTGCTGCCTTACAGGGAATACAGCGCCAGAGTCCCGGGTTCGATCCTGACTACGGGTGCTTGTCTGTACGGAGTTTGTAGGTTCTCCCCGTGACCTGCGTGGGTTTTCTCCGAGATCTTCGGTTTCCTCCCACACTCCAAAGACGTACAGGTGTGGAGGTTAATTGGCTCGGTAAATGTAAAAATTGTACCTAGTGGGTGTAGGATAGTGTTGATAGTGCGGGGATCGCTGGTCGGCGCGGACCCGTTGGGTCGAAGGGCCTGTTTTCGCGCTCTATGTCTAAAATTAAAACTAAAACTAAAACTATACGCGATTCAAATCAACCGTTCACAGTGTACTGATATGGGATAAAGGGTATAACATTTAGCTCAATGTCAAATCCAATAAAATCCATTAAAGATGGTGTGAAGGTCTCCAATGAGATAGATGGAAGGACAGCATTCTAACTGGTGAGAGGGACAGTTGTTGCCTGATTACAGCTGTTCAGTTCAGTTCACTTTCAGTTTTAGTCGACACATGTACTGAGGTACAGTGAAAAGCTTTTGTTGCGTGCTAACCAGTCAGCGGAAAGACAATACATGATTACAATCAAGCCATTTTGCAATATACAGTTACATGGTAAGAGAATAGCGTTTAGTGCAAGATCCAAAACCATTCGATCCAAGTACCAGTCCAAATGTTTCTTAAACCTTAAGATACTAAGTGAGGTCAGAGATCGGACATGATCTCATTGAAAGCTGAAAACCTATAAAGGAGTTGTGGCCTTCATCTGATTCTGCGTCCTTCCATTTCACGTTTAGCTTATTTCACGTGCCTTTAGGCAATAGACAATAGGTGCAGGAGTAGGCCATTCAGCCCCTCGAACCAGCACCGCCATTCACTGTGATCATGGCTGATCATCCACAATCAGTGCCCCATGTTTCCTGCCTCTAGTGTGTCCAAACCCTTAATAATCTTATATGTTTCAATAAGAACCCCTCTCATCCTTCTAAATTCCAGAGTATACAAGCCCAGCTGCTCCATTCTATCAACATATGACAGTCCCGTCATATCGGGAATTAACCTGGTGAACCTACGCTGCACTCCCTCAATAGCAAGAGTGTCCTTCCTGAAATTTGGAGACCAAAACTGCACACAATGCTCCAGGTGTGGTCTCACTAGGGCCCTGTACAACTGCAGAAGGACCTCTTTGCTCCTATATTCAACTCTTGTTATGAAGACCAACATGCCATTTGCTTTCTTCACTGCCTGCTGTACCTGCATGCTTACTTTCAGTGACTGATGAACAAGGACCCCCAGGTTCCCTACAGTGCAGAAAACCTTCATATTACAGGGAGAACGTACAAACTCCGTGCACACGGCACCCACAGTCAGGATCGAACCTGGATCTCTGACGCTGTAAGGGAGTAGCTCTACCGCTATGTCTCTGTGCCACCCTCTGGCAGCTTGTTCCATATACCCACCACCTTCTGTGTGATACACTCCTCTGGTGCATTTGTAATCTTTCCCCTCTCTCCTTAAAGCTATGGACCGCTAGTTGTACCCAACCCTACCCTGAAGAAAAAAAGAGTATCCATTCACTTCATAATTTAATCTTAATATTTAAAAGGTAGTTAAAGATGGTGATTTTTCCTTTGTCTATAAAGGCTCTCCCCGACGTAGGTAATATGCGACTGACATAAACTTGCATATATGTAAGCTATTTTTTAAGCCCACTACTTTATTTCAAGTTGCATGTCTCGGGAATCTAAGTAACAGTGCGCTACTACAAATGCGGACATTTTCGCGAGCCAGTTAGCTGTTCTCCACATGGTCTCCATGTCGGAGTTCCACCGTGGACCCTACGACGGAGCTGCCTTGTGGTCTCCACGTCAGAGCTCCCCATGGTCTCCACTTCAGAGCTCCCATGTGGTGCCAAGATTGTTAAGGGCTTGGACACACTAGACTTAGGGAGAAAATGTGGATGAGTTATATCTGGACTTTCAGAAGGCTTTCGACAAGGTCCCACATAAGAGATTAGCATACAAACTTAAAGCATACGGTATTGGGGGTTAGTATTGATGTGGATAGAGAACTGGCCCTCCGGCAGACAGGAAGCAAAGAGTAGGAGTAAACGGGTCATTTTCAGAATGGCAGGCAGTGACTAGTGGGGTACCGCAAGGCCCAGCTATTTACTATATATATATTAATGATCTGGATGAGGGAATTGAATGCAACATCTCCAAGTTTGCGGATGACACGAAGCTGGGGGGCAGTGTTAGCTGTGAGGAGGATGCTAGGAGGCTGCAAGATGACTTGGATAGGTTGGGTGAGTGGCAAATGCATGGCAGATGCAGTATAATGTGGATAAATGTGAGGTTATCCACTTTGGTGGCAAAAACAGGAAAGTAGACTATTATCTGAATGGTGGCCGATTAGGAAAAGGGGAGATGCAACGAGACCTGGGTGTCATGGTACACCAGTCATTGAAAGTAGGCATGCAGGTGCAGCAGGCAGTGAAGAAAGCGAATGGTATGTTGTAATTCATCGCAAAAGGATTTGAGTGCAAGAGCAGGGAGGTTCTACTGCAGTTGTACAGGGTCTTGGTGAGGCCACACCTGGAGTATTGCGTACAGTTTTGGTCTCCTAATCTGAGAAAAGATATTCTTGCCATAGAGGGAGTATAGAGAAGGTTCACCAGACTAATTACTGGGATGGCAGGACTTCCATAAGAAGAAAGACTGGATAGACTCAGCTTGTATTTGCTGGAATTTAGAAGATTGAGGGGGGATCTTATAGAGACTTACAAAATTCTGAAGGGGTTGGACAGGCTAGATGCAGGAAGATTGTTCCCGATGTTGGGGAAGTCCAGAACAAGGGGTCACAGTTTAAGGATAAGGGGGAAGTCTTTTAGGACCGAGATGAGAAAATCATTTTTCACACAGAGAGTGGTGAGTCTGTGGAATTCTCTGCCAGTTGAGGCCAGTTCATTGGCTACATTTAAGAGGGAGTTAGATGCGGCCCTTGTGGCTAAAGGGATCAGGGGGTGTGGAGAGAAGGCAGGTACAGGATACTGAGTTGGATGATCAGCCATGATCATATTGAATGGCGGTGCAGGCTCGAAGGGCCGAATGGCCTACTCCTGCACCTATTTTCTATGTTTCTATGTTTCTATGCAAAACCCACGCGGGACATGGGGAGAACGTACAGACAGCACCCGTAGTCAGGATCGAACCCGGGTCTCCGGCGCTGCGAGCGCTGGTAGGCAGCAATTCTCCCGCTGTGCCACCGTGCCACACTTTCAATAGGAAGATATGCCCAATGAATAGGAAGCAGGATTACCTGTCCACGATGCCACACAGGTCGATTTGGAGGTCGCTGAAGTTACCTTGCAGACCCTGCTGCACCAGGAGGAGATTGGCTGGCTGGTGATCAATGGAGAATGCCTGCATGCACCCTTGGAATGGGCCGATGGGGTTGGAGCAGTCCGCATCAATGGCGTTTCCAGGGCAGCCTATAGAAAATAGAAACATAGAATATAGTTGTCGGAGTAGGCCATTCGGCCCTTTGAGCCAGCACCGCCATTCAATATGATCTTGGCTGCACATCCCCAATCAGTACTCTGTTCCTGCTTTTCCCCCGATATTCCTTCATTCCATTAGCCCTGAGAGCTAAATCTAACTATCTCTTGAAAACATCCAGTGAATTGCCCTCCACTGCCTTCTGCGGCCGAGAATTCCACAGATTCACAATTCTCTAGGTGCAAAATTGTCCCCTCATCTCAGTCCAAAATGGCCTTCCCCTTATTCTTAAACTGTGACCCTGGTTCTGGATTCTTAAACTGTGACCTCTGGTTCTGGAACACAGCAAGTGAGCAAGAAGTTAGAATCCTGACTCGGGGACCCTTCGACCCACCGAGTCAACGCCGTCCAGCGATCCCCATACATTAGTATCATCCGACACACCAAAGCCAAATAACCTTCAAACCTGCAAGTCTTTGGACTGTGGGAAGAAACCGGAGCACCTGGAGAGAACCCACACGGTCACAGGGAGAGCGTACAAACTCCGTCCTGACAGCACCTGTAGTCAGGATCGAACCCGGGTCCCTGGCGCTGCACGTCAGCAACTCTACCCGCTGCGTCACTGTGCCTCTGGTATCCATGTACCCACCACCATCTGTGTGATGCATTCCTCTGGTCACCTTTCAATCTTTCCCCTCTCACCTTAAAGCTATGTCCTCCAGTTGCGATCTACCCTACCCTGAAGAAAAAAGAGTATTGCTAAAAGAATTTAACAAGAGAAGAAAAGTAACCCTTGCAGCCCCTCGCTCTCCGTTCCTCCCCCCACCCAGGTCTTTGTCCTAGTTTCATTGTCGTCCTGTGTAGTTTCACTCAAGTCAAGTCAAGTCACTTTTATTTCTATAGCATGTTTTAAAAACAATTCTCGTTGGCCAACGTGCTTTACATTGGTGGAGGTACATTCATAAATACTTACATATAGCCCTCCCTCAGAGGACGCATAACTCAATGTCATGTGTAGGAAGGAACTCCAGATGCCGGTTATATGCCCAACATAGACACAAACCGTTGGAGTAACTTAGAGGGACAGGCAGCAGAGATGCTGGAGTTATTCCAGCATTTTGTGTCTAACTCATTACCACCTATCCCACAGTCAACAATGGACCATAGTGAGCTCCACCTCTCATTGATTATTGTGGCTTTTTGCATATCATTCATTACTTTGTCCTCTGTACTGTCTATATAAGGTCATGAGGTCATAAGTGATAGCAGCAGAATTAGGGCATTTGGTCCATCAAGTCTACTCCACCATTCAATCATTGGTGATCTCTCTCTCTCTCTCTCTCTCTCTCTCTCTCTCTCTCTCTCTCTCTCTCTCTCTCTCTCCCCCCCCTTTCTGTCTTCTCCCCATAACCCCTGACACCCATACTAATCAAGAATCTATTTATCTCTGCCTAAAAAACATCCATTGACCTCGCCTCCACAGCCTTCTGTGGCAATGAATTCCACAGATTCACCACCATTTGACTACAGAAATTCATCCTAATCTCCTACCTAAAGGAACGTCCTTTAATTCTGAGCCTAAGATCTTTGGTCCTAGACTCTCCCACTGGTGGAAACATCCTCTCCACATCCACTCTATCCAGGTTCACCGTCGTCCTGTTGAGGTTCTCTATCTACATAACTCGTTATCACCTCTCCCTCAGCCAACAATGGACCATTGTGGGCTCCACCTTTCCTTGATTATCGTTGCTGTTTCAGTCTTTCATTCATTTGCCCCATGTACCGTCCATAATCTCTCGTTTCCCTCTCCCCTGACTCTCAGTCTGATGAAGGGTCTCAACCCGAAACGTCACCTATTCCTTTTCTCCAGAGATGCTGCCCGAGCAATGTTCGCTTGAGTTACCCCAGCTTTTTGTGTCTCTCTTTGAATAAAAGGTTGAGACTGACAATAATACAATACAAAATCAAAATAAATAAGTGCTGCAGTGTTGATTATAGATATATCAAAATAGAAACCTTTTCTTCCCCAGAGAGAATGAACGTAATGCATCCACGCTTTTGGAATTTAGAAGAATGGGAGATGTTGTTGAAGCCTAAATATTAGTGAAAGACCTTCATTTGGTAGATGACGTTTACTCGTGCTTTTAGGGGCGGCACGGTGGCAGTTGCTGTCTTACTCCAAGCACGAGACTCGCGTTCAATCCTGACTACGGGTGCTGTCTAGGCGGAGTTTGCACGTTTGTACGGAGATTGCGGGTTTTCTCCAGGTGCTCCGGTCTCCTCCCACTTTCCAAAGATGTATGGGGTTAGTCGGTTAATTGGCTGGTGTAAATTGTCCCGGGTTCGATCCCTGACCACGGGCGCTGTCTGTACAGAGTTTGCACGTCCTCCCCATGACCTGCGTGGGTTTTTTCCGGGAGGTCCGGTTTCCTCCCACGCTACAAAAGGCATACGGGTCTGTACGCTAATTGGCTTGGTAAAATTGTTAATTGTCCCTGGTGTGTGTGGGATAGTGTTAGTCAAGTCAAGTCACTTTTATTTCTATAGCACATTTAAAAAACAACCCTCCTTGACCAAAGTGCTTTACATAGCTGGAGGTACTAACGTTATACAACAGTGGTTCATAGATTAAATACAAACATCACTACATACATATAGCCCTCCCTCAGAGGACATCAAGAACGGCTTGAGAGTAAAGATGAGTTTTAAGTCTCGACTTAAAGGAGTCGATGGAGGGGGCAGTTCTGATGGGAAGAGGGATGCTGTTCCACAGTCTAGGAGCTGCAACCGCAAAGGCGCGGTCGCCCCTGAGCTTATGCCTAGACCGCGGGATGTTCAGTAACCCCAAGTCGGCTGATCTGAGGGACCTGGAGGTGGTGTGGTGGAGCAGACTTTTGATGTGGGTGGGGGCAAGCCCGTTAAGGGCTTTGTAGACATAAAGAAGGATCTTGACATTTATTCGGAACCGCACAGGGAGCCAGTGGAGAGAGGCCAGGATCGGGGTGATGTGGTCCCTTTTACGGGTGCCCGTCAGGATTCTTGCTGCGGCGTTTTGGACCCAGTTGCAGGCGGGACAGGGAAGATTGGCTGATGCCAGTGTAAAGGGAGTTGCAGTAATCGAGGCGGGAGGAGATAAATGTGTGGATGATCTTTTTGAGGTTGTCAAACTGGAGGAGTTGTTTTATTTTAGCTGGAAGAAGCTAGCTTTTACCACGGCATTGACTTGTTTGTCAAATTTCACGCCAAGGTTTTTGACGTGAGGTTTGAGTAGTGGGGTAAGGCTTCCAAGGCTGCCTGCTATCGCTTTGATTGAGTCCGAGGGGCCGAGAAGGATGACCTCAGACTAAGTGTGCGGGGGTCGCTGGTCGGCGCGGACTCGGTGGGCCGAAGGGCCTGTTTCCACACTCTATCTCTAAACTAAACTGAAAGGCCAGCTGTTGGTCAAAGGCAATCCGAAGATATTTTTTGGGATATCCTCCAGTAAGTTCGAAAATCGCCAAATTCCTTCTTCAATCGTATTCTACGAGCTTCGTGACTGAACCTCTGACTGGAGGCCACCTTACAGCTGGGTGGCACGTTAAAAAATGACAAGTGAATCCATGCACAAAGCATATATAGAGACCCTCACCTCCAAAATAGTAGCGACTTCCCGAAGACACTGGTGTCCGCGTGGTCAAATGTGAAGCGGAGGATTCCTCGTCGTTCAACGAGACACTGAGGCGATTCCTCTTGATAGTCAAATGGATGGAGTGCCACTGGCCGTCATTCAGATTGGCCCCTGCAGGAGTAAAGCAGGCCTTGATTCACAGTTTTTTTTTTGTTTTTTTTTTCATAATCAAGAGTGTCGGAATAGATAGACAAAGAAAACCTGCCCATCCGTCACCCAGTTCTAAACCATTTAATTTCTAAGGTTATGTTATGTTGCACCATATGCTTGTATAAAGTTGATAAACGGAGACCAAATCTTTAAGAGTTGGTCTACTTTGCCTAGTAAGAGGAATCTCATTTCTTCAAGATGTAGCGTTTCAGACATGTTTGAGATCCACATTTTGAATGTTGGCGTAGGTGCGTTTTTCCAAAATTTAAGTATAAGTTTTTTCGCTATTATTAGACCATAATTAAGAAATTAAGTTTATTTCCCTCTTCCATTGATCCAAAGATAATCAATTCAGTATTGGGGTTCAATTTTGTGTTAAATAGTTTTGTAAAAATTCCAAAAATTTCATTCCAAAATGTATACAGTTTTGTACAAGAGACAAAGGAATGTGCTATAGTGGCATTTTGAGTTAGACATTTGTCGCAGATGGGGGAAACATTTGAAAATATTTTATTCAGTCTTGTTTTCGAATAATATAATCTATGTAAAATTTTTAATTGAATTAAGTTATGTCTTACATTCATTGAATATTTGTTTACACATAATAAATTTTTATCCCATCTATCGTTCGGAATTTTTATCAATAACTCTTGTTCCCAGTCTCTTCTAATTGCGGGTACACAAAAAGCTGGAGAAACTCAGCGGGTGCAGCAGCATCTAAGGAGCGGAGGAGATAGGCGACGTTTCGGGTCGAGACCCTTCTTCAGGCTGGTCAGCGAACAGGGAAACGAGAGATATAGACGGTGATGTGGAGAAATATAAGGAACAATGAATGAAAGATATGCAAAAAAGTATCGATGATAAAGGGAACAAGCCATTGTAAGCTGTTTGTGGTGTGAAAATGAGAAGCTGGTGCGACTGGGGTGGGGGAGGGAGATAGAGATAGAGGGAATGCCAGGGCCCGAGGGCTGAGGGAGAGGTGGGAAGGGGAGGAGAATTGAGAAAATTCTGATTCTTCTAATTGCTTCTGTCGTTGGTGTTTCTATGTTTAGAATTATATTATATAAGTAAGATATTAAATTGCTTGATTCTGCCTTTCTATTCATTCCTTCCTCCAGTAGATCTGGGGTTAAAGTTTGATATCCTTGTATATACTTTTTCAAATAATCTTGAATTTGAAGGTATTTGAAATATTGATTACTTTTCAAATTATATTTTAGTTGTAATTGTTGGAATGATAAAAGTTTTCCCATTTCCTTGATTCACAGTTACGTGCATTTTTGGAACATGCAACAGTACAGGCCCTTTGGCCCACAATGTCCGTGCCGAACATAATCGCAACACCAACTCTTCTCTGTATGAAGGAACCGCAGGTGCTGGTTTAAACCGAAGACAGACACAAAAAGCTGGAGTAACTCAGCGCGACAGGCAGCATCTCTGGGAGAGAAGAAATGGGTGACGTTTGGGGTCGAGACCCTTCTGCAGTCCGAAGAAGGGGTCTCGACCCAAAATGTCACCCATTCCTTCTTTCCCACAGATGCTGCCTGTCCCGCAGACCAACTCGTATCTGCCGGCACATGATCCACATCCCTCCGTAGATAGAGACACAAAGATCCAGAGTAACCCAGCTGGGTCAGGCAGCATCTCTGGGGAAAAAGGACGGGTGACGTTTCAGGTCGGGATCCTTTTCCAGACTGAGTCTGAACAGTACAGCACTGGAGGCAGGTACGATAGTAGCATCGAAGGGATTTTTGGAGAGGTGCAAATGGGCAGGAAAGAATGGGCAGGGCAGATGCTGCTTTACATTAAAGACAGACACAGAGTGCTGGAGTAACTCAGCGGGTCGGTTAGCATTCTGGGGAAAAAGGATGGGTGACATTTCAGGTTGGGACCCTTCTTCAGGCTCAGCCTATAGAAGGGTGTCTGTCCTACCTCTCTTCTATCTTTCACCCCCCCCACCCCCTCCCCTCCACCCCACCAGACTGCCGCACACCCCGACAATCTTGCTGAAGACAGTCCCCACCCTAAATATCACCTATCCGTATTCTCCAGGGATGTTGCCTGAACCGTTAAGTTAAGGGCCTGTCCCACTTGGGCAACATTTGCGCGTCACGCAGATGGCGTGAGAAGATATTGTACATCCCAAACTCCTGGGGCGCCGCGTGCGACCGTGTGTGACTGCCTACGTCATCACGCACCATGTGCGCGTAATGCGTGCATCACGTGCGCGTCATGATGCGCGCGACGTGCGTCGTGACGCGTAAATGATGTCGCGTAAATGACGCGCAAATGTGGCAGGCCCTATACTCCAGCACTTTGTCCTGGTTTTCAGTTTATTTAGAGATACAGCGCGGAAACAGGCCCTTTGGCCCACCGGGTCCGCGCCGACCAGCGATCCCCGCACAATAACACTATCCAACACCCACTAGGGACAATTTTTACATTGACCAAACCAATTAACCTACAAACCTGTACGTCGTTGGAGTGTGGGAGGAAACCGAAGATCTCGGAGAACACCCACGCAGGTCACGGGGAGAGCGTACAAAGCTGCGTGCAGACAGCACCCGTAGTCGGGGTCGACCCCGGGTCTCCGGAGCTGCACTCGCTGTAAGGCAGCAACTCTACCGCTGCGCCACCGTGATGCCCCAAATGTCACCGTCCAATCGAAGATGACATCTAAAGCCTTAAACGTCAAGTGCACACTTAAAGACACTGGGACAATCAGGCCACATTCATTTAATCCACATGTTAATGACTGCATAAAGGTAAACTGGTTTGGGAACAGCTCCATCCAAAACTGCATGAAATTGTATATAGTTGTGGACGCAGCCCAGACCATCACACAAGCCAACCTCCCTTCCATTGACTCCATTTATACCTCACGCTGCCTCAGCAAGGCCACCAGCAAAATCGAGCACCCTGGTCACTCACTCCCTCTTCTCCCCTCTCCCATCAGGCAAGTTGTACCATAAACTAAACCAAACTAATGAAAGAGTCATCAAGGGTGCCCGGAGCCCTTTTCTCTCTAGTGTAGGAAGGAACTGCAGATGCTGGTTTAAAACAAAGATAGACACAAAATGCTGGAGTAACTCAGCGGGACAGGCAGCATCTCTGCAGAGAAGGAATGAGTGACGTTTCAGGTCGAGGAAAGGTCTCAAAAGGTTTCTCCAGAGATGCTGCCTGTCCCACTGAGTTCCTCCAGCTTTTTGTGTCAATCTACCCTTTTCTCTCGTCCACCTTCTGGGAGAATATGCAGGATCTCAGACTTAAGAACAGCTTCTTCCCCATGTCTATCAGTCTCCTGAAACAATCATCACTAGCAATAGATAATCGACAATAGGCCATTCGGCCCTTCGAGCCAGCACCGCCATTCAATATGATCATGTCTGATCATTCACAATCAGTACCCCGTTTCTGCCTTCTCCCCATATCCCTCTGACTCCGCTATCTTTAAGAGCCCTATCTAGCTCTTTCTTGAAAGTATCCAGAGAACTGGCCTCCAGTGCCTTCTGAGGCAGAGAATTCCACAGACTCATAACTCTCTGAGTGAAAATGTGTTTCCTCACCTCCGTTCTAAATGGCTGACACCTTATTCTTAAACTGTGGCCCCTGGTTCTGGACTCCCCCAACATCGGAAACATGTTTCCTGCCTCTAGCGTGTCCAAACCCTTAATAATCTCATATGTTTCAATAAGATCCCCTCTCATCCTTCTAAATTCCAGAGTGTACAAGCCCAGCCGCTCCATTCTCTCAGCATATGACAGTCCCGCCATCCCGGGAATTAACCTTGTGAACCTACGCTGCACTCCCTCAATAGCAAGAATGTCCTTCCTCAAATTTGGAGACCAAAACTGCACACAAAACTCCAGGTGTGGTCTCACTAGGGCCCTGTACAACTGCAGAAGGACCTCTTTGCTCCTATACTCAACTCCTCTTGTTATGAAGGCCAACATGCCATTTGCTTTCTTCACTGCCTGCTGTACCTGCATGCTTACTTTCATTGACAGTCCCTTCCGAATGCTGGTGCCATGTACCCTTACTCTCAACTCTACGTTGGGCCAAGGGGCCTGTTTCCACACTGTATCACTCTATGACTCTATAACTTTTTGAGAAACTTAAGACAATTGGTGAAACAAGAAAAGAAATTTTTGACAACACAAGTCTTGTGGACAAATGTTGGCAGTTCCACGCTCAGTGTTTACACACAGAAATGCCACAAAGATGTGTCAGGGTGTCAGGGACATCACCGACTACAAGAGCAGCCCCGTCTGCCCCCACAGTGAGATCACACTGGCCAATGAATTAAACACCTTCTTCGCCCGCTTCGAAACTGGCAACACCACCAGGAGAGGAACAACCCCGGCTAGGGCGGAGGGACAGGCCTTAACACTGAGCACCCAGGAGGTACAGTGCGCTCTGCGTAGGATCAATCCACGCAAGGCTGCAGGCCCGGATGGAGTCCAGGGTAGGGTACTAAAGGACTGTGCTGTACAGCTGGCGGATGTATTTACGAGGATCTTCAACCTGTCTCTATCTCTGGCAACGGTCCCCAAGTGCCTGAAGACAGCTACCATACCAAAGAAGTCTAAAGTCACCAACCTGAATGACTACCGCCCGGTTGCCCTAACTCCAATACCAATGAAGTGCTTTGAAAGGCTGGTCCTCTCCCACATCAAATCCAGCATCCCTGCATCATTGGACTCTCATCAATTTGCATACAGGGCAAATAGATCCACAGAGGATGCCATCTCTGTGGCTCTTCACACTGTCCTGACCCACCTGGAAAGACAGGGTACCTACGTGAGGATGCTCTTCATTGACTATAGCTCTGCCTTCAATACGGTCATCCCCACCAAGCTCACCACCAAACTCCACCAGCTAGGCCTCAGCTCACTGATATGCGATTGGATCCTGAACTTTCTGACGGAGCGACCGCAGGCAGTGAGACTGGGGCCGCACCTATCCTTCCACTATCACCCTGAGCACCGGCACACCACAGGGCTGTGTACTGAGCCCCATGCTCTACTCCCTCCTCACCCACGACTGTGTCCCTGCATTTGACAACAACACCATTGTCAAGTTTGCGGACGACACAACGGTGATCGGGCTGATCACCAACGGTGATGAAACAAACTATAGAGCGGAGGTGCAGAACCTGGCGGACTGGTGCTCACAGAACAACTTGTCGCTAAACACCTCCAAGACCAAGGAGCTGTGAAGTGGGCGCAAGTGCGCATGTGCGGGGTTCTTCTAGAGTGTGCGCATGTGCAGGACATTCCCGGAGTGTGCGCATGTGCAAAGTATTTCGGGCGGGAAAGGCCTGCGGAATCAGCCATGTTTGCCAGACGTTTCTGAGTAATGTATTAAAGAAATAAGTTGCTTAAAGCTTAAATAAAGTTAAGTAAATTACAAGAAGTGAAAGTTTCATTTACCTCACAACAAGCTGATTATCGACTTCAGGAGGTCACAGAATGGGGAATACGCCCCAATCTCCATCTACGGAGACAGTGTGGAGAGAGTGTCCAGCTTCAAGTTTCTGGGCACTCACATCTCAGAGGACCTCACATGGTCCACCAACACCGCTGCGCTGGTCAAAAAGGCACAGCAACGACTGTTCTTCCTAAGAACATTGAAACGGACTGGTCTGCCCCAACAGCTGCTGACGACCTTCTACCGCTGCACCACAGAGAGCATACTAACGTATGGCATCTCTGTGTGGTATCTCAGCTGCACGGAGGCGGAGAGGAGAGCTCTTCAGCGTGTCGTCCACAGAGCGCAACAGATTACTGGGACACTGCATCTACCACACACGGTGCCTCAGGAAGGCCGTCAGCATACGTAAAGACTCCTCTCACCCTTGTAATGGACTGTTCGAACTACGCCTCCCTTCCGGCAGACGTTACAAGGCCTTCTACGCTCGCACCTCCAGACTCAGGAACAGCTTCATTCCCAGAGCAATAGCGGCTCTGAACCGGCCCTGCTGAGTAACACCCCCCCACCCCCAAAGGACTGAACAAGCTAGATGCAGGAAAAATGTTCCCAATGTTGGGTGAGTCCAGAACCAGCGGGCACAATCTTAGAATAAAGGAGAAGCCATTTAAGACTGAGGTGAGAAAAAACTTTTTCAACCAGAGTTGTGAATTTGTGGAATTCCCTGCCACAGAGGGCAGTGGAGGCCAAATCACTGGATGGATTTAAGAGAGAGTTAGATAGAGCTCTAGGGGCTAGTGGAATCAAGGGATATGGGGAGAAGGCAGGCACGGGTTATTGATTGGGGACGATCAGCCATGATCACAACGAATGGCGGTGCTGGCTCGAAGGGCCGAATGGCCTCCACCTGCACCTATTTTCTATGTTTCTATGAAACCTCGTTGATGCTAAATCATTTAGGGGAAAGATCCTTTGCAGCAAACAAATAGTCAATATGAAAGCTTGTGAACTGTCGATATCTCCACTTCCATGTAAGTTGCACCTTTTCAATATGAAGATTTATTCAATTAAGAGGTTCTCCACAAACTGAGTTTGAGCGTCAGCGTTTAATCTGCAAGGGAACAAAACCTTTCAAGCGTTCGCCATTCAATTAGCAGTTTCCACAGAAGACTCACTGCAGTTAGCCTGTTGGGCTGGAACTAAAAGCTCAATGCAATGCCAAGTGTTTTTGGCAGTCACAGTCCCTTCACACTTTTCAAAAGCTCGGGGTATGTTGGTAAAGTTTGGAGATCTTGCAAAAAAAAAAATGCAGGTCTTCCACCGGGAGGATGGTGGTGGACCTGGACAATATTGACCAGCACCTCACAGGGAATGCTGTGGTCAATGGCCAATGCAGTTGTATAGGTCTCTGGTGAGACCACGTCTGGAGTATTGTGTACAGTTTTGGTCTCCTAATTTGAGGAAGGACATCCTTGTGATTGAGGCAGTGCAGAGTAGGTTCACGAGATTGATCCCTGGGATGGCGGGACTGTCATATGAGGAAAGATTGAAAAGACTAGGCTTGTATTCACTGGAGTTTAGAAGGATGAGGGGGGATCTTATAGAAACATATGAAATTATAAAAGAACTGGACAAGCTAGGCGCAGGAAAAATGTTCCCAATGTTGGGCGAGTCCAGAACCAGGGGCCACAGTCTTAGAATAAAGAGGAGGCCATTTAAGACTTTTTCACCCAGAGAGTTGTGAATTTGTGGAATTCCCTGCCACAGAGGGTAGTGGAGGCCAAATCACTGGATGGATTTAAGAGAGAGTTAGATTCCACTAGCTCTAGGGGTTAGTGGAATCAAGGGATATGGGGAGAAGGCAGGCACGGGTTGTTGATTGGGGACGATCAGCCATGATCGCAATGAATGGCGGTGCTGGCTCGAAGGGCCGAATATTTTCTAAGTTTCTATGTTTCCAATGGTGTTCTAGAGTCATAGGATCATACAGTGTGGAAACTGGTCCTTCAGCCCAACTTGGCCATGCCGACCGACATGCCCCATCTGCACTAGTCCCACCTGCCTGCGTTTGGCCCGTATATCTCTCTAAATGTCCTATCCATGTACATATCTAAATGCTTCTGAAGCATTGCAATAGTACCAGCCTCAGCTACCTGCTCTGGCAGCTCATTCCATTCACCCACCACCCTTTGTGTAAAAAAGTTACCCCTCAGATTCTCAATAAATCTTCCTCCCTCACCTTGAACCTCTGTCCTCTGGTTCACGATTCCCCTACTCTGGGCAAGAGACTCTGTGCGTCTACCCGATCTATTCCTGTCATGATTGAGTGGATCAGTAGCTCTACAGAACAGACAAAAGTCTGTGCTCAGGTATTTTATTTCATTCTTCACCGATTTGAATTAAAATGTTTTATTTTTATCTGTCTACTGTATAACGTTGTTACTTGCGAGCAAAGCACCAAGGGAAATTCCTTGCATGTGTACATACTTGGCTAATAAAATGTATTCATTCATTCATCATTTTGTACAGCTCTATAAGATCACCCCACTCATCCTCCTCCGCTCCAAGAAAGAGAGACCCAGTCTACTCAATCTCCTGGCAACATCCTCCTAACTTTCCTTGAATTAGGAAACTCCACCCGCCCTAATCAGACTGGAGCCTCTCTGCATCCTCCTCATATCTCAGACACCCACCCGGCATTGTATACAGTCACAGAACATACAGATATTACATTTGACTCCCTCGTTTAAAATTATTGATTTACCTTGTCAGTGGCTGGGGTCCCAGTACTGAATCCTCAACGCACCAATCATCAGGCTCTTGAGCACTACACAGCATGTTGGCAGAGCGGTAGAGCGACAGCCTTAGGGCGCCGGAGACTCTGGTTCGATCCTGACCGCGGGTGCTGTCTGCACGGAGTTTGTACGTTCTCCCCGTGACCTGCGTTGGGTTTTCTCCGAGATCTTCGGTTTCCTCCCACACTCCAAAGACGTACAGGTCCGAAGGTTCATTGGTTTGGGATCAATATAAATTGTGCCTAGGCCAAATTGTGCAGGAGAGTGTTAGTGTGCGGGGACCGCTGGTCGGTGAGGACACCATCCTACACACACGGGGGAACAAATTACTTTTAACCTACAAACCTGTACGTCTTTGGAGTGTGGGAGGAAGCCGGAGATCCCGACGAAAACCCGTGCAGGTCACAGGTAGAATGGACCAACTTCATGCAGACAAGCACCCGTAGTCAGGATCGAAGTATATCACTGCGCCACCGTTATCGTAAACGCACGGTGAAATAATTTTCTTACACACAGTCCAGTTGCGTTTTGCCATTCTCAAGCACAACCCCGATTAGCAGGTGTACAGAAATACACTGCCTGCAAGTGAAGCCATGATTTGGTGCCATTTTCCAAGTCCAGTCCACAATCTAGTTCTTACGAGCGGTGCCTGATCCAGGCAAGCCCCAGGCTGCTGGGGGGCCTCCAGTCGTTCCTTTGGTGCCACATCGATTAAATACTCCTGACCAGCCACAGGGTGAAAGTTTGGATAGAGCGGATGTTTCCACTAGTGGGAGTGTCTGGGACTGGAGGTCATAGCCTTAGAATTAAAGGGTGGTCTTGTACGAAGGAGATGAGGATGAATTTCTTTTGTCAGAGGGTGGTGAATCTGTGGAATTCTTTGCCGCAGACGGCTGTGGAGGCCAAGGCAGTGGATATTTGAAAGGTAGAGATAGATAGATTCTTGATTAGTACGGGTGTCAGGGGTTGTGGGGAGAAGGCAGGAGAACGGGGTTAGGAGATGATTGTTCTGTTGGCAGTATCTAAGGCAATTACGCACTCTTGTCTCTTAAGGTATTTTCCAAAAGAGATCAATGAGAACTGTGAGGTTTTTATGGAATTAGCAACGTGAAAAAGTGACAGAATTAAATTTGATAGTTATTAAAAATATATAACTTGGTCTCTTGAGTTTGCTCTACCATTCATGAAGGTTGTGGTTGATCTTAAGTTGGACGAGCTTTGAGGAGGTTTTGGATAAGCTGGGACTTGTTTCTTTGGAACATAGGAGGTTGAGGGGTGACCTTCTTGAGGTGGACGAGATCATGAGGGGCATTGATAAAGTGAACACTCACCATCTTTTCCCCAAGATAGAGGATTATAAAACTAGAGGGCGTACACTTAAGGTGAGAGGAGAGACATTTAATGGGGTTCAGAGGGAAAGATAGATCAGCCACGATTGAATAGAAACATAGAAACATAGAAAATAGGTGCAGGAGTAGGCCATTCGGCCCTTCGAGCCTGCACCGCCATTCAATATGATCATGGCTGATAAATTCAACTCAGTATCCTGTACCTGCCTTCTCTCCATACCCCCTGATCCCTTTAGCCACAAGGGCCACATCTAACTCCCTCTTAAATATAGCCAATTAACTGGCCTCCACTACCTTCTGTGGCAGAGAATTACTACCTTCTGTGGCAGAGAATTCCAGAGACTCACCACTGGTGGAGTGGATTTGATGGGCCGAATGGCCTAATTCTATTCCTATCACTTATGACCTTATGACCTTAAAGAAGGGCGCATTGAATAATATTTCCAGTCTGCCGGACCGTTCTCCCTTTAATGCATTCTCTTAACCGCGATTTCATGTGCTTCACTTTTGCATGTTAATCTTTTTTCCATTTTTGCCTGTACAGAGGCTCGGGAAATGCTGACACATAACATGGGCGGATGACACAAGTCCAGCAGACAGCTCCTTGGCAAAAAGTCCAGCCCCATCCATTTTTCTCCGTTATTGATTGTGAGGTAAATGTCAGATTGAATTCTGGAAGGCTTCTCTCCAGCGCTGAGGATATGCCATTACAGACCCTAATTTGCTGATGCACCCGGAAATTGCGAGGGTCCCATTAACTTTGGGGGGGAGAGTAAGATCAATCATGAAGCATTTGCAATAATGAACTGCTAATGCTTCCCAACCAGCCAGTGGGTGACTTAGCTGTTATGTCGAAAAGTTCAATAATCCAGCTGTAGAACAAGATGTCTTCAGGGAAAATGCTTGAAGTGCAACCAGGAAAATGGCCAGTTTAATGAGGATAGACAAGAAATGCTGGAGTAACTCAGCGGGACAGGCAGCATCTCTGGAGAGAAGGAATGGGCGACGTTTAGGGTCGAGACCCTTCTTCAGGGGGTGGGGGGGAGATCAAGACAAGTCAAGTTTATTCGTCACATACACATACGGGATGTGCAGTGAAATGAAAAGTGGCAATGCTCGTGCAAAAAAACAAACAAACAACCAACACACTACAAACAGAATGGAACAGAAACACATATTTGTTTCCATATTAAATATTGTGGGCGGTATTGTGGTACAGTAAGTTAGTAAAGTTAGTCCCTGGTGAGATAGGAGTTTACAGTCCGAATGGCCTCTGGGAAGAAACTCCTCCTCATCTTCTCCGTTCTCACAGCATGGCAACGGAGGGGTTTGCCTGACCGTAGCAGCTGGAACAGTCCGTTGCACGGGTGGAAGGAGTTAATAGGAACTCAGGTGCTCTACCAGCTGCGCCACTGGTGGTGTCCCTTTTATATTTGAAATGTTTTACTTGACTAATAATAATAATAATAATAATAATAATAATAATAATAATAACTTTATTACGGCCTCAAGGTCCAGACAAGGGGCAACATTACATTAAAAATGCATTGCATCTCAAATATCATAAATATATATAAAATCATGGTAAATCACATAAAAACATCATAATTTATATATTTTAAAAAAAAACCCACAATACTTAAGTTAAAAATCCAGAGTAAAAAATGATCAATGTCGTACAACGAGACAGCGATACCAGTGTCTCCACAACTGGGATTCGTAGCGTGTAGTGCTAACCCTTATGTTTGTCAAGGCCATAATAAGCACATTTTTAGAGTCATTTATCCTGCAAATGAATTTATACATGTGGTGTCTTAGGATAGCTTCTAGAGTACTGACTCCTGCAGCCACAAACATATTACTGGCACTACACCATCTCGGTTGCCTTAGCAGTGTTCTCATGGCATCGTTATATGCAACCTTTAGTCTCTGCATACTTGTCTTTAAATAGTTCGACCACAGGTGCGCAGTGTAGAGGGGTGTGCAGTATGCTCTAAATAGCGACATCTTCACCACATCTGCACACGCACCAAATTTACGCAAGAGGATATTCGCCTGTATATACAGCATGCGTCGTTGCCTATAAATATCCTCATCATCTGTCATTTGTTCTGTAATAATATGCCCTAGATATTTTATCTTATTACAGACACTAAGATTGTTGTCAGACAATTTAAAATCAGGATATTTTAGGCTTTTATCCTCTTTGGTTCTACAGACCATAACAGCACACTTACTAGCATTATATTTAATGTCATGTTCCAAACCATACACGGAGCATGCAGTAAGGAGCTGCTGGAGACCAGCACTAGATGGACGAAAGACCACAAGATCATCTGCATACATAATATGGTTCACTAGAATATTACCAATCACGCACCCAGGCTTTCAATTGGTTCGACAGATCATCAATATATAGATTAAAAAGGACTGGGGATAAAATTCCCCCTTGTCTATCACCATTGCTAACCCCAAATGGGGCTGAGACTCTATTGCCCCATTTTATTTGCATAGTCTGGTGGGCATACCAGTAGGCCAGTATTCTCACAATGTATATAGGCACCCCTCTTTGACGCATTTTACCAAACAGCTTTCTGTGATTAACACGGTCAAAGGCTTTGGAAGCATCAATAAAGCACATAAGGATTGAAGAGTTTTTGCCTCTATATTTGTTTACAATCTCCTTTAGGGCATATATGCATAAGTCAGTGCCATGTTTAGCTTTAAAGCCAAACTGGTTATCTGTGGAGTTAACAAACTCATGTATTCTATCCAGCAGAACTCTTTCTAAGACTTTTGACACTATGCTGGCTAAAGCTGTGGGCCTGTAATTATTTAAACTGCCTACTTTACCCGCTTTGTCCTTAATAACCGGCACTAACAGGACAGGACAGACAACATTGAGTCTGGTAACAAGCCATGAATCATAAAGCCAGTAAAACAAATAGCTAGGAGAGGAGCTATCCTCATACTCGCATACTTAAGATGTTCAGCAGAGAGATGATCCAAGCCACTTGCTTTGTTGTTGGACAGCTTGTTCATGGCATGATACACCTCATGTGACATAATCACCATCGAGTCATTACTCTCAATATTGTCCACCCTATACAAGTCACCTTGGACACAGTTGAATAAAGTGCTATAATGTTGTCGCTAAATTTAAACTCCTACTGTGATGGGTGGCAAGAGTGAATCCATGACTCTGGATATGTGTTATCCAAATGTCTATTCTGTTTTTCGTTATCCCCGCACCCAAACCTTTAGAGGGCTTTTTAAATCACTATTATTCTGCTTGTATTTCACTATTGTCAGTATTCTGGTATAGTGCGAGTTTCCTTCCGATTTCATTATCACCTGTTTTATTGTAATCTAAAACCGCCACTCTGTGGAATTGTTGCGTTGAACAATTCTACCGGTGGGTGGGGAGGAGAATAAATTGTCTCAGATTTCTCTCCAATTGGCAAAGGATTATGAAGATTATAATTACATATTTCGCACATGAACAGATCAAAAGCAGTCTCTTTATATTATTAATGTGAATTACTAGAGGTAGGCCAGAAATTGGCCACTTCACATATTCATAGGAAACTTGTTACGGGGATAATAATGGACTGTGCGAAGAGTTCATTAATGAGACGATAGTTCGGCAAGAAAGTCCATTAAATCCAAGGCCGGGGAATCATTTCATGCTAATTCTGAGCTCCGTCATTTGCAATGTAAATCTGATTATTTTTTTTTCTTTTTAGACAGATTAAACATCGGTGCTGGAGCAATTCCTGAGACAGCACATTGCAAGGTGCAAGATATCGAACCACAGCGAATGCAGCGAAGGGGAACAGAAGCCATCAGAAAATGGGGAAAAACTCAGTAGGTCAGGCCGCATGGTTGGAAAAGGCAAGAGTCTAGGCCCCAAATGTCAATGGCTCTTCATGAGCAGAAAGGGAACATAAAGCGTTCACTGCTCTACATCGGAAGGTAAGCAGTGTTGGCAGCTTCTCATTAATTAGATTTAGTCGGCATTAGACAATAGACAATAGGTGCAGGAGTAGGCCATTCTGCTCTTCGAGGCAGCACCGCCATTCAATTTGATCATTGCTGATCATCCCCAATCAGTACCCCGTTCCTGCCTTCTCCCCATATTCCCTGACTCCGCTATCTTTAAGAGCTCTATCTAGCTCCCTCTTGAAAGTATCTTTCAAAGAGACCATTTTGATGAGGTATTGGAATAAATGTACAATATTTTTAATACAGTATCCTGAATTTAATATTGTATCCTGAAGATCATTCACCCCCTCCCCCCCCATCATCAATTTTTAGCCTAGTTCAGAGATACTGCGCAGAAACCGGCCCTTCGGCCCACCGAGTCCGAACTGACCAGCGATCCCCGCACTTTAACACCATCCTACACACACTAGGGACAATGTACACCTGAACCCAGCCACTTGACCTACAAACCCGTACGTCTTTGGAGTGGGGGAGGAAACCAAAGATCTCGGAGAAAACCTGCGCAGGTCACATGGGGAGAACGCACAAACTCGGTACGGGATGGAAGCCGGGCCTCTGGCGCTGCAAGCGCTGTCAGGCCGCAACTCTGCTGCTGAGCCAAATGGCCTCCTCCTGCACCTATTTTCTATGTTTCTATGTTTCTCTGAATTTTCAATAAAAAGATAGGCAACAGCGTTAGGAATGAAATATGAATGGTGATCACTGCTACACTTTCAGCAACATTTATGATGCCAACGGAAGGATTCAATGATACGAAACCCAGAGAAGCAGAGAGATTTAAGGGTCCCAAGACAGAAATCAATATAAACTGCTGGACGTGTACACAAAATAATTGAAAAGGCAAGTGGATTGTTGATCTTTATCTCAAAAGCTTTAGAATACATTAGTGCGTATTTTATCGGGATGCTCAGCAGTGTGGCTTGCGAACAGCTCCATCCACGACCACAAGAAATTGGCCTCATCAGCCACCTCAGAATCCTGGCGGTGTGGGGAAACCTTTGATGAGCGTTTGTTGGCACTGGGGCCTGTGCTCGCTGGAGTTTAGAAGAATGAGGGGGAACCTCATTGAAACACACAGAATAGTGAAGGGCTTGGATAGAGTGGATGTGGGGAGGATGCTTCCACTAGTGGGAGAGTCTAGGACTAGCCTCAGAATTAAAGGACGTTCTTTTCGGAAGGAGACGAGGAGAAATTTATTTGGTCTAGAGGGTGGTGAATCTGTGGAATTCTTTGCAACAGAAGGCTGAGGAGGCCACGTCAGTGGATATTTTTAATGCAGAGATAGACAGATTCTTGATTAGCACGTAATAAAATGTATAAAATATGCCTCGGACATGTGACTCTGGGAAGGGGTTGTGTTTCGCGTGCTGGCGACCAGAATGTCATCCAGATAAATGAAGACAAAAGGCAATGGCCACTGGATCGCCTGGTTGGGGGTGCCCGCCGACATCTCCACGGACGGAGGGGCCCAGTTCACCTCTTCCTTGTGGTCGACCCTGGCACAGCTCTACGGCGCCCGGCTGCACCGCACGGCCGCCTACTACCCGCAGGCTAATGGGCTGGTCGAAAGATTCCATCGACACCTTAAGTCGGGGCTGAAGGCCCGGTTTACAGGTCCGGACTGGGTGGACCAACTGCCTAAGGAGGATTTGGCTGCTTCCTCAGCCCAGCTTGTGTATGGCTCGACCTTGCGGGTGCCTGGGGTTTTCCTGCCTGCCGCCCGCGGACGGGCGGTTTCGGCCCCGGCGTTGCTGGCCGGCCTTCGTGGACGGGTGCGCACGTTGGCTCCCGTTCCCACTTCCAGTCATGGGTCGCCCGCGGTGCATGTGCCCGCGGTGTTGCAGCAGTGTGCCTATGTTTTCATCCGCAGGGACGCTCACCGCTCGCCACTGCAGCGGGTCTATGAAGGGCCTTTTCGGGTGCTGCGGGCCGGTGATGCCACGTTCACGTTGGATGTGGGTGGCTGGGAGGAGTTCGTCTCCGTCGGCCGTCTCAAACCCGCCCGCGTGGATGTGGACAGCCCGGTGGTCGTTGTTACACCGCCGGCTGTTTCGCCCGTACTGAGTACACCTATTTCCGGTTTTGTTCCGCCCGTCCCACTTTTGCAGCCCTCGCGCCCTCCCGGCCCCTCTTGTTACGCCCGCCCAGCCTTCGAGAACCACGCGTTCTGGTCGTATCATCCGGGTCCCTGCTCGGTTCCGTATCTCAGGTTCTGGGGGGGCGGCATTTAGCTGCACCTGCTGCTGCTCGCAAGTAGTTGAACCTTGCGGTCGGGTGCCTCGGACATGTGACTCTGGGGAGGGGTCGTGTTTCGCGCGCTTTCTGGGCAATGCCCCTTCAGTCGCTCTAGACCACCATCGTGGCTGGATCTGTTTATTGGTTGTGTTGAGATACTTTGTCAGTTTAACTGTTTTGTTAATAAAACTCGTTTGAACAATCAACTCTTGTCTCATCCGCCAAATATGTTTTATTCTTAATTGTTATTGTATGTCATGTTGTTATTTGCGAGTGGAGCACCAAGGCAAATTCCTTGTATTTGTACATACTTGGCCAGTAAACTTATTCATTCATTCTTCCATATCTTTCATTCATTTGTTCTACATCTCTCTATATCACCGTCTGTATCTCTTGTTTCCCTTTCCCCTGACTTTCAGTCTGAAGAAGGGTCTCGACCCGTTTCTTTTCTCCAGAGATGCGGCCTGACCCGCTGAGTTACTACAGCTTTTTTGTGTCTATCTTTTGTGTAAACCAGCATCTGCAGTTCCTTCCTACACAATAGAATCAACAATTTTACTTCGGAGTCACGTGAGTGACTTCGTGAAGACCCCGCCAGCACGCATGCCTGATATATCGTCGAACGCATGCGAATAGTCAGGCAGGGAGGAGGGTCGCTCCTCCACTGGAACGGACCTGCATGTAAGGAACAACTAACCTGAGATCGGGTTTTTCTTTCAGGGACTCTGTGGGACAGAGTACCCCACCAAGGGGCCGCCTCGAAAGACTGACTGCGGACCGCGGGACTTCGCTACAAACCTGGAAGTCGGGCGAGCCCATTGACCCGGCAGGGTCCGGGCTCGGAGACTCGCCGTTCGCAGGTAGCGACGGCTGAGCAACAGCCCCGACTCAACGCCGCAGCCCGCAGGAACACCGCGGACTGGCGGCAACGCTACCGGGAAGTCGTGGTAGCGACGGCGGACAGCAGCGCCGACTCAACGCCGCAGCCCGCAGGAACACCGCGGACTGGCGGCACAACAGCGCGGAAGTGGGGCAAGCCCGTTGACTCGGTCCGGTCTCGATAATCCGGCATGGAGCGGATGGGGAGCACTAGCTCCAACGTGACACACTCCAGCAGGAGTCTGGTCACCGTGGGTCTCCTAGCAGACCCATGGCAATACCCTTTACAGGGCTGCCAAATGCTCACCCTCTTCGCAGGTCTGGGGCTGACTCTGAAGAGGGGGTGTTGGCAGAGGAATACAACATACAAGAAGAGGAGCTACTCGGGATGGCATCCAAGTTGCAATGCCCTCACCAAAGGGGCTACCAATGTCAACAGCCAGCCAGTACAAATTTCTCAACAACTCATCCAGCTCCAGGAATCTGTATGTGCCTGCGGTAAATCCTCAAACTACCGGCCTCGAGTATTACCAACTTTGCCAGGTCAGTAGACGGAAGATATGTCAGAGGAGCAACATGAAGCCCTGGCACTCTCCTGTATGGTCAATTAAGATCAACTACTTCAGGAAGAATGCCATCCGACCTACACTAAACCCCAAGTTCGCGGGGTTGTGTAGAACCAGCAGTGCACGGCCGTCTACTCTGTTATTCGGGGACAACCTGCCCAAACAGGTAAAAGACCTCGACAAAGAGTCAAAAGCCGTCGGCATGGTTAAGGTGCCGGCCGCTACCAGGTCCTCACATATTTGGCGGCAGCACCCCTACGCATCCACCAGTAGGCCGCGTTATCACACCAAAAGAAAAGCTGGTGAAAGCTCGAAGGCCGTACAACCTACACAAAGGTCTTTTTCAGGCCATGTCCCCGAACAGCCTTCCTGGAAGATGCGCCAACTCCACACCACAACGTCCCCACCTCCCAGGAACCAAGGAAGGGGAAAACCAACACAGCACCACCGGTAACCATGGAGGTAGGTGGGTCTGGTTGCCTTCGGAACATAACGTGTGTAACTTCTTGGGTACACAAAAGGCTGGAGAAACTCAGCGGGTGCAGCAACATCTAAGGAGCGAAGGAGATAGGCGACGTTTCGGGTCGAGACCCTTCTTCAGACTGGTCAGGGATCAGGGAAACGAGAGATATGGACGGTGATGTGGAGAGATAAATAACAATGAATGAAAGATATGCAAAAAAGTATCGATGATAAAGGGAACAAGCCATTGTAAGCTGTTTGTGGTGTGAAAATGAGAAGCTAGTGCGACTAGGGTGGGGGAGAGATAGAGAGAGAGGGAATGCCAGGGCCCGAGGGCTGAGGGAGAGGTGGGAAGGGAAGGAGACAGCAAGGGTTAACAGAATTGAGAAAATTCAGTGTAACTTCTTCACAGGTTGGGGGAAGGTTACACTTGCACAGGGAATAACTTCTGATCTTTTCATACTGCACAGTATTCAGCGACACAAAATTGAATTTGTTGACAGACTCCTCCTTTCCGGTTCAACATGCACCTGGCCAAGAGCTTGTGTTTTCACAAAAAAGAGAAAGTGGAAGGTCATGCAGAACTGTTACCAAAAGGCTGAGCAGAGAACTATTATACAAAAGGTGTAATAGAGGAAACCAAACATGAGTCTCTTGAGTTTGCATCAAACATCTTCACCTAAAACAAAAAAGATGACCGATGCCGCATCATTTGACTTGACACAACTGAATACGTTTGTGCAGTACACCCACTTAAAAATGGAAATGTTCTTGTTACTGCTAAAACAAATAGTTTCCAAGGGGTGCTTCACTACTCAGAACACCGCAGATATTTGAAATTTATCTGGATGGGAGCTCTGGCAGTATAAAGCGCGGCCTGACGGATTAACATCAGCCCCAGACTGTTTCCAAAAATATTGAAGCCAGCTTTGGCGTTTCTTCGGAAACAAAAAACATATTGTCATGGCATGTCTAGATGACATCTTATTGTGGGAATAACCTTGGAATTGGCTAAATTGGCTGTCTCAGCCACCAAGCTCCTATTTCAAAAATCGGGGTTTATTATCCATCCAGACAAATCCAAGTTAACTGCCTTCTGGTGACTATGGATTTGGGATTCGCGATTGACTCTGTTCATATGTCTGTCACCTTGCCAAAGGACAAAGCAACAGACTTGATAGAGGCATATAACAGCCTCGTTTGCGCCAGTAAACCACCTATTCGGCAAATAGCCAGGGTAATTGGGAAGCTCGTGCCTGCCTTTTTCCCAGCCACAATTTGGACCCTTACGTTACCAAAATCTACAAAGGGCCAAAACTACAGCACTCAAAACACCATGCTGGCCATTTTGACAGACTAGCCAAAGCAAAATTGGAAATTACAATGGTGGGTTAGCAATGTTCGACATTGCTCTACATCCCATCACAGTCACAAAACCTTCGGTTGTGTTACAAACTGACGCCAGCACGTACGGCTGGGGAGCAACCAATACCACCTCCAGATGCGGTGGTAGATGGAATACACCTGAGTTAACCTTGCTTCAGGGTATCAATCATCTAAAGATGTTGGGGGCATTCACGGACTTCGGGCTTACTGTTCAGCATGCATCATCTGCATGTTCGCCTACTAATAGATAATACCACCGTGGTGACATACATTCATCATATGGGTGGAATTAAGTTGATATGTTGTGATGAATTGGTCAATACAATCTGGCACTGGTGCATAGAAAGAAACATTTGGATATTAACTACTTACCTTCCAGGTAAGCTCAATACAGTGGCAGACACCAGGTCACGCAAATTCAATGACAACAACGAATGGATGTTGGACCACCAGTTATTTACTGACATTATAGCTCGGTATGGAACGCCAGATATCGATTGGTTTGCATCAAGACTTAATCACCAGATACCAACGTATGTTGCGTGAGATTGTTTTTTCTATGCATTTTCCCCCCTTTTTCTGCCTCATTTTAGTTGGGTCTTGCGGAAAATTCAACTAGACTCTGCATCAGGTACATTGGGAGTACCCGATTGGCCTACTCAGCCACGGTACCCTGTGGGACTCGACATGGTCAGAGTAATGGATTCCGATCTACAAACGCCCGAGTTTGCTGGTACATCCTGTGACAAGGGAGATTCATCTGAGCCATGACCGAATGAACCCATTGGGTGCGAGATTTGGAAAAGACCTCTCCTGGAATTTGGGCTGTCGGACCGAACCATGAATATCATCATGGCATCATGCAGAGAGTCCACCAGGAAACTGTACCTCACCCACATCAAAAAAAAAAAAAAGAGGTATTTTGTACAACTTACAACACAGCCACCATCACGGTTGTGCTGGAGTTCCTGGTAAGTCTACACTTCGATGAAGGCTTGAGTTATAATGCCATCAATTGCGCAAAAAGTCCCCTGTCCTCACACCTGGGACAGGAGCTTGAACACCATGGAGGAGCATCTCACCCTCTGGTGTCAAAACTCATGAGGGGATTTTTAACACAATTTTCCCCAGACCTCAATATACCCGGACCTGGGATATTGGCATTGTCCTGACCTATTCCGAGATTGGGCATCAGCCACGTCTCTCTCACTAACACGTATAAAATAGTGATGCTGATGACACTTGTAACGGGGCAGCGGGCCCAGTCTCTGCACAATCTAGACTGGACACCATGGTAACATCCCAAAATAAGATAACCTTTCACATTTATGAGTTACCTAAACAAAACAGGCCTGGGTCATCTGTCCTCAAATTGGAGTTCCTGGCTTATCCCGTAGATAGACGCCTATGCATAGTGACCCACCTTCTACATTAACTGGATCACCACACGTCTCAGGGGAACGGAAATGGCTGTATTGATAAGTTCAAACATCCTCATCACAGAGTACCGTGCAGACCATATCAAGATGGCTCAGGGTGGTGTTAGGTGCAGCAGGGGTGGACACTGATATTTTAAATGTAATTTCACCAGGACTGCAGCTACATCGTGCAGCGAGGATGATGGAAGTCCCTATGAGCCACGCCCTGGTAACGGGGGGTTGGTCTAATGAAACAACTTCCAGCGGTTATAACACGCCTGTGGCCACGCCTGAGATATCTACAGACACTATTTTAAGTTCTGTATTATAATTTTCCCAGAAATTAGGGGTTATTATTATTATTGTTAAATAATACATTGTTTGTTGTTCAGCACTGTACAAGTCTGAAATACGTTAACATACTTCCTCCATTGGTTACTATGGCAGTGTGTGAGCATGGACTCGTTTTCCAGGGCATGAAATCACAGAGCTTTGAAATCTTCACGAAGTCACTCACATGACTCCGAAGTAAAATAGTAAGATTAAACGAGGACTTACCAGTTCAAGGTTTGATTCTTATTTTATGAGGAGTTACGATGAGGGATTATGTGCTCTCCGCTCCCAACCCTCTATTATAAGGTCAACTGGTATGTTAGTTCTCTTATCTTACTATCTTCAGTCAACTCTACTATCTGTGATATCACACCGCTGCTTTGAAGAATGTCGCGCATGCGTGCTGGCGGGGTCTTCACAAAACCCCTCATCGTAACTCCTCATAAAATAAGGATCAAACCTCCAAACTGGTAAGTTCTCATTTAATCTTACTATTTATGTCTTGAGAGGCAACAGAGTGGTGCAGCGGTCGTGTTGCTGCTTTACAGCGCCTTGGTATCCGGGTTCGATCCTGACTTCTGGGTGCTGTCTGTATGTTCTCCCTGTAACTGCGTGGGATTTCTCCGGGTGCACCGGTTTCCTCCCACATTCCCCTACAAAGATGTGGACATTTGTAGGTTAATTGGCTTCTGTAAATTGTCCCTAGTGTGTAGGATGTGAAAAGGGGATGACAAATAAAGCCCCTGTCCCACTTTCCCGAGTTACTCACAAATTCTCCCGAGTTTTCCCCTTGATTCAAACTCGGAGATGCCAGCCGTAGGTACGCGGGGCTATTTTTTTTACACGTGGACATTTATCAACATGCTGAAAAAACGTCCCGAATTACCTGATGCCCCGAGTACCTACAGCTGGCATTACAACCCACTACGAAATATCTACGGACTCCTATGGCCTCCTATGGCCTCCTACGGACTCACTACGGACATTATCCGAGTTTGAATCATGGGAAAACTCGGGAGAATTCATGAGTAACTCAGGAAAGTGGGACAGGTCCTTAACTAGTTCACGACTGATGGTTGGTTGGTGTGGACTCAGTAGGCCAAAGGGCCTGTTTTCACCCAGTATCGCTAAAAATAAGACTTGCTTCCTTAATTACATATTGTGTATGCGTGTTTACTACCTGGGTCTCTTGCACCAGAATCCTGAGCACCTCCAGTCACTAACATTTGCTAGTCCCTCACCATTTATGTTTACAAGTCATAGGAGCAGAATTAGGCCATTTGGCCCATCGAGTCTACTCCGCCATTCAACCATGGCTGATCTATCAATCCCTCTGATCCCCATTCTCCTGTCTTCTCCCCATAAGGCTAATCAAGAACCTCTTTGCCCTCCACCGCTGTCTGTGGCAATAAATTCTACAGATTCACCACAATTTGAGGAAATAAATTCCTCCTCATCTCCTTTCTAAAGGTACTCCATCCCTGTGCACATACTGATGCACACATTTACACATTACTCACAGTCGTAGAGTCATACTGCGTGGAAACAGGCCCTTCAGCCCAAATTCAGACACAAGCCAACATGTCCCATCTACGCTAGTCCCACCTGCCTACATTTGGCCCAGATCCCACTACACCTGTCCTATCCATGTACCTGTCCAAGTGTTTCTTAAAAGTTGCAGTTGTACCTGCCTCAGCTACATCCTCCGGCAGCTCGTTCCATGCACCCACCACCCTTTGTGTGAAAAAGTTACCACTCGGGTACCTATCAAATCGATCCCCCCTCACCTTAACCACATATAACTGGGGGTAAAGAAGAGAGATCGAGCAACTGTCCATATGGTGCCAGCACAATAACCTGGCCCTCAACACCAGCAAAACCAAGGAACTGATTGTGGACTTTGGAAGGAGTAGGATGGGGACCCACAGTCCCGTTTATATCAACGGGTCGATGGTTGAAAGGGTCAAGAGCTTCAAATTCCTGGGCGTGCACATCTCTGAAGATCTCTCCTCGACCGAGAACACTGATGCAATTATCAAGAAAGCTCACCAGCGCCTCTACTTCCTGAGAAGATTATGGAGAGTTGGTTTGTCAAGGAGGACTCTCTCTAACTTCTACAGGTGCACAGTAGAGAGCTTGCTGACCGGTTGCATCGTGGCTTGGTTGGGCAACTTGAACGCCCTGGAGAGGAAAAGACTACAAAAAGTAGTAAACACTGCCCAGTCCATCATCAGCTCTGGCCTTCCTTCCATCGAGGGGATCTACCACAGTCGCTGCCTCAAAAAAGCCGGCAGTATCATCAAGGACCCACACCACCCTGGCCACACACTCATCTCCCTGCTACCTTCAGGTAGAAGGTACAGGAGCCTGAAGACTGCAACAACCAGGTTCAGGAATAGCTACTTCCCCACAGCCATCAGGCTATTAAACCTGGCTCGGACAAAACTCTGATAACTAATAACCCATTATCTGTTATTTGCACTTTATTCGTTTATTTATTCATGTGTGTATATATTTATATATGGTATATGGACACACTGATCTGTTTTGTAGTAAATGCCTTCTATGTTCTGTGTGCTGATGCAAAGCAAGAATGTCATTGTCCTATCAGGGACACATGACAATAAACTCACTTGAACTTGAACTTAATCCTATGTCCTCTGGTTCTCGTCTCCCCTACTCAGGGCAAGAGACAGTGCGTCTGTGCAAGACTATTCCTCTTGGATGAGGTATTTCCCTCTGTGAAACAATCCTCTGCTTTTCCAAGGGTAAAATGTCTTTGAGACACCAAAAACTTCTTTCGGTTCAGTTTAATTTTTCGAGTCTGTTTGTAATTAATTCTTTGTGTTTAATTGCCGTGTGGACAATTACGCCGCATCAGCAGTTTGCTCTCTTGTTTTCTTTTGCTGTGCTCGACAGTTTCACAGCCTGGCTGCCACCTGAGCTTCTGGCTGCACGAACATCAGGTAATTTAAGCGCCTGTAACACTGGCTACCTTGCGTGGTGCAACGAGACAAGTTGTCTCCTTCGGATGTGAAATGTGACAGGTCGTGGAGAGATCTTCATCTTCATCCATTTTGACCTGACGGGCTCCAGCTTGCCTGACAGGTGTTACAAAAGGTTTAAGAGAACAAACTGTCAAGTTACTCGTTTCACCTCGACTGATTTTGGAGGGAGTCCAGCTCTTGGTGTTATTTCAGCATGTGGTTTGATGAGGCTTGGGTTCTTGACCAGGCTGCTGAGAAACACCCGCAGCCCAAGGGTGTCGTGAACCAGCTTGAAAAGAACTCGGTGATTTCAGTTTAAATGTCTCAGAGGTTATGCTGAGAGAATGGAGCGGCTGGGATAGTACACTCTGGAGTTTAGAAGGATGACAGGGAATCTTATTAAAACATATAAGATTATTAAGGGTTTGGACACGCTAGAGGCAGGAAACATGTTCCCGATGTTGGGGGGAGTCCAGAACCAGTGGGCCACAGTTTAAGAATAAGGAGTAAGCCATTTAGAACGGAGACGAGGAAACACTTTTTCTCACAGAGAGTGGTGAGTCTGTGAGAATTCTCTGCCTCAGAGGACAGTGGAGGCCGGTTCTCCGGATATTTTCAAGAGAGAACAAGATAGGGCTCTTAAAGATAGAGGAGTCAGGGGATATGGGGAGAAGGCAGGAACGGGGTACTGATTGGGGATGATCAGCCATGATCACATTGAATGGTGGTGCTGGCTCGAAGGGCCGAATGGCCTACTCCTTCACCTATTGTCTATTGTCTATTGTCTATTGACCCAATTATTCCTTACTTCTGCGGTTTTACGGCAGCAGATAAGGAGACTATTCGGCCCGTCAGGTCCATGACAGCTCCCAGCGGAGCAGCAGTTCTGCTGCCTTAGAGATAGATACCGCACAGAAACAGGCCCTTCGGTCCTCCGATTCTACACCGACCAGCGATCCCTACACATTAACACTCTCCGACACACATTAGGGACAATTTTTATAATTACCAAGCCAATTAACCTACAAATCTTCCTGTACGCCTTTGGAACGTAGGAGGAAACCGCAGATCTTGGAGAAAACCCCACGTGGTCCCGGAGCGAACATACAAACTCCGCACAGACAGCACCCGTCGTCCCGGGTCCCTGGCGCTGTAAACGCTGTAAGGCAGCAACTCTACCATTGTGCCAGCGTGCCGCCCCTATAGAACCAGGGACTTGGGTTTGATCCTGACCTTGGGTGGTGCCTGTGCAGAGATTGAGCATTCTCCCTGTGACCACGTGGGTTTTCTCTGGGTGCTCCGGTTCCCTTCCACACTCCAAAGACAAGCAGATTGGTAGGTTAATTGGTTTTTGGGAATTGTCCCTCGTATGTAGGGCAGAACTAGTGTACAGGGTGAATGAATGAATGAATGAATGAATGAATGCCTTCGATGGGTGATCGTTGGTCAGCACAGACTCGGTGGGCCGAAGGACCTGTTTCCATGCTGTTTCTCTAAAACTAAAACAACCCCAGGATTGAAATAATTTTATTTTTAGTTTTAATTTTAGAGATACAGCGTGGAAACAGGCCCTTCGGCCCACCGAGACTACTCTGACCAGCGATCACCCATACGCTAGTTCTATTCCACACACTGGGGCAATTTACAAAGTCCATTAACCAACAAACCTGTACATCTTTGGAGTGTGGAAGGAAACCGGGGCACCTGGAGAAAACCCACGTGGTCACGGGGAGAACGTACAAAATCCGTACAGTCAGCACAGATAGCCAAGATTGAACCCAGGTCTCTGGTGTTGTAAGGCAGCAACTCTACATCTGTGCCACCTTACCTTATCCTATCTTATGGTTTTATGCATGTGCCAAAGCATGCAACTTCCACTCCCACAATCTTGCACTAATATCTGATCAGCATTTCTGGAAGTAGAGGGCTTCAGAGGACATGGAACTTTGGTGGACAAGTGGAGAGGTGCATGTTGGAACAGTATGAAGACTGTACAAAAAAAAGCATAAGAAATAAAGCTGTATTAGGCCTTTGGGCCTCTGAAGCCTGTTCTATTAATGAATTAGATCTCAACACGTTCCTGCACTAACTCTATGCTCCTTGATTCCCTTATTATCTAACACCTCTCCTGATCTTTAGCAGCCCATTTTTGGGTATTGAGTTACAAAGATTCCTTTGATTCAAGTCGAACATGCTTCTCATTCTTCTTCTCATCTCGGTTAACCACTTATTCTCAGGCCACTGTTTCTAGACATCCCTGCTGGGGTAAAGAGGAACTCCACATCCATCCTGCCAATCTCCTTGAAGAACTTTCAGTAAATTGCAGTGAGACCATGTCTTAATCTTCTAAAGCACATGGAAATATGGACCCAGCTATTTGCTTCTCAGGTGGCAAACCACTCATTACAAGTGTTGCTAAGGGGCCTGTCCCACTTGCCGATTTTTTCGGCGACTATGACTGCCGGCATCATTGACTGAGACGTACCATGTCACACAAAACACGTGACGGTAACGCGGCGTGATGGCCAATTGACGCACTGCTTTTTTTATTGCCGCTGGATTTTAAATTTTTGTTCAAAAATCTTTCGGCGACACTGATATGAAGACGGCAAAATCGGCAAGTGGGACAGGCCCTTAAGTGTCCTTATGGTCTACTTGGAGGTGTAGAGTCGCGCAGTGTGGGAACCGGCCCTTCGGTCCAACATTCTCACGCCACTGTGGAATTCAGTTCTACAGATGGCTGTGGAGGCCAAGTCACTGGGTATTTTTAAGGCGCAGGTTTACAGATTCGTGATTAGTGCGGGTGTCAGACGTTATGGGGAGAAGGCAGGAGAATGCGGTTGAGAGAGGGAAAGATATGTTGGCCATGATTGAATGGCAGAGCATTCGTGATGGGCCGAAAGGCTTAATTCTGCTCCTGAAAATACTGAAATTATGACCAACATGTCCCATCTATACTGGGCCAACCTGCTTTAGTTTGGCCCATATCCCTCTAAATTTATCCTATCTATGGATCCGTAGACTGATCCAAATATTTTTTAAACATTGTGATAGCACCTGCCTCGACTACCTCCTCCGGCAGCTTTTTCCATATACCTACCAACCTTTGAATGAAAAGGTTGCCCCTCAGGTTCCTAAATAAATCATTCCCCCCCCCCCCCCCCTCACCTTAAACCTATGGCCCTGGTTTTTGATTTCCCTACTCTGGGTAAAAGACTCTGTGCATTCACCTTATCTATTCCTTTCACGATCTTATACACCTGCATTAAATCAACTCTCATCCTCCAGCGCTCCAAGAAACAAAGTCTTATTTCTTATACTCAGTACCTAGGACGTACTGGAGGTGCCGATTGGTTGGGACACCACCGAGTTCTTGATTTTAGAACAGCTTTGCCACTGACGGCTGCGGAGAGCAAGTCAATTGATTTTTTTTAAAGGTGGAGATCAACAGATTCTTGACTAGTACGGGTGTCAGGGGTTACGGGGAGAAGGCAGAGGAATGGGATTGAGAGGAAAAGATAGATCAGCCATGATTGAATGGCAGAGGTGGGTGGCAAGGTGGCACAGCACTGGAAATGCCAGAGACCTGGGTTCGATTCCGATTACGGATGCTGTCTGTACGGAGTTTGTATGTTCTCTCCGCGACCCGCGAGGATTTTCTCCGAGATAATAAACAATAGACAATAGACAATAGGTGCAGGAGTAGGCCATTCGGCCCTTCGAGCCAGCACCGCCATTCAATGCGATCATAGCTGATCATCCCCATTCACTACCCCGTTCCTGCCTTCTCCCCATATCCCCTCACTCCGCTATTTTTAAGAGCCCTATCTAGCTCTCTCGATCTAGCTATCTGGATCTTCAGTTTCCTCCGCAGACTTGCAGGCTTGTATGTTAATTGGCTTGGTGTATGTGTAAATTGTCCCTAGCATGTGTAGGATAGTGTTAATGTGCGGAGATCCCTGGTCAGTGCAGAAGTGGGCCAAAGGGCCTGTTTCTGTGCTATATCTCTAAACTAAACTAAAAGTAGACTTGATGGGGCAAATGACCTAATTCTGCTTCTATCGCTTATGAACTTATGAACTTCAGAGTGTTTGGGCAGCTCACAGGATCTACATTCTGATAACTAGGTGGCTAAATTATTTTCAAGTTGGATGAATGTTAATCGCTACATTGTTTAGCTTAGAGTCAGCGTGGAAACAGGCACTTCGACCCACCAAGTCTGGGCCGACTAGTGATCCCCACACACACTAACTCTATCCTACGCACTCTAGGGAGAATGTACCATTATATCAAGCCAATTAACCTTCACACCTGTACGTCTTTGGAATGTGGGAGGAAACCGAAGATCTCAGAGAAAACCCACCCAGGTCACGGGGAGAACGTCAAAGCTCCACACAGACAGCACCTGTAGTCTGGATCGAACCCGGGTCTCCGGCGTTACAAGCGCTGCCAGGCAGCAACTCTACCACTGCGCCACCTTGCTTCCCCGCTGATGTGGAACGGCTCAGTGTGAGACAGCTGGTAGTGCTGCTGCCTCACACACTGGAAACCCCGGCTCGATCCTGCCTGTGTCGAGTTTGCCCGCTCTCTCTGTGACCATGTGGGTTTCTGCTGGGTGCTCCGGTTACCTTCCATAACTAACCATCATTCACTCCCTGCACACTAGGGGCGATTTACAGAGGCCAATTAACCTTCTATTGGCCACTGTGAATCGCCATGAGTGTGCAGGGAGCAGATGGATGAGTAGGATAACTCGTTTTCACCTAGTTATGATGATCGATAGTCAGCATGGACTCGATGGGCCGAGGGGCCTTTTTCAATGCTGTGCCTTTCAATCAATCTTGAATTGAGCTTCGAGCTCCAATGGCAAACTGGCAGAACTATAACAGTATTGGATTGAAGACAGACACAAAAAGCTGGAGTAACTCAGTGAGTCAGACAGCATCCCTGGAGAGAAGGAATAGGTGGCGTTTCGGATCGAGACCCTTCCTCAGACTGAGACAGGGAGACGAGAGATATGGACGGTGCTATCGAGAGTTATAGATCAAATGAATGAAAGATATGCAAAAAAGTACAGATGATAAAGGGAACAAGCCATTGTTAGCTGTGGGCTAGGTTCCAGACAATGAGACTCTACAAGACAACTTTGAAAGTAGTACAACAACTTGGGTGGGGGAGAGACAGAGAGAGAGAGGCGATTCAAACGTTATTTGAAGTTAGAGAAATTAATATTCACACCGCTGGGGTTGTAAGCTGCCCAAGCAAAATATCCCTACTGTTCTTACTGTTCCTCCAATTTGCGGACGACACAACCCTGATTGGACTGATCCAGGATGGGGAGGGATCTTCCTACAGACAGGAAGTGTCGCAGCTGGTGTCCTGGTGCCATCGCAACAACCGAGAGCTCAATGCGCTTAAGACAGTGGAATTGATTGTAGACTTTAGGAGAGCTCCCCCTCCCCTCACCCCACTCACCATCAACAACACCACAGTCACATCTGCGGAGTCTTTTAAGTTCCTGGGAACCATCATCTCCAAGGACCTTAAGTGGGGGGCTACCATCGACTCCACAGTCAAAAAGGCACAACAGAGGATGTACTTCCTGCGGCAGCTGAGGAAGCACAATCTGCCACAGGCAATGATGGTCCAATTCTACACGGCCATCGTAGAGTCTGTCCTCACCTTCTCCATCATGGTCTGGTTTGGCTCAGCCACCAAGCACGACATCCGGAGGCTGCAGCGAATCGTCCGATCAGCAGAGAAGGTTATTGGCTGCAACCTTCCCTCCATTGATGAACTGTACACTGCAAGGGCCAGGAAGTGAGCGGGCAAGATCATCTCTGACCCCTCTCACCCTGGCCACAAACTCTTTGAATCACTTCCCTCTGGAAGGCGACTCCGGACTGTCAAAGCTGCCACAGCCAGACATAAAAACAGTTTTTATCCACGAGTAGTTGCTCTACTCAACAGCCATAAATCTGTAGCCTCCCTTTAATCAGGGGTCACAGTTTAAGGATAAGGGGGAAGTCTTTTAGGACCGAGATGAGAAAATCGTTTTTCACACAGAGAGTGGTGAATCTGTGGAATTCTCTGCCACAGAAGGTAGTTGAGGCCAGTTCGTTGGCCATGGATGTGGCCCTTGTGGCTGAAGGGCTCCTGCACCCAATTTCTATGTTTCTATGTTTCTATGTAATCTGGTATTTTGTTGGTTCACATGCTTGATCAATGGTGTTTTATCATTAATGTTTTATTATTATTAATGTTTAGTGTTTTCGGTGTCATTCGTAACTGTCACTGTATGTCATGCTGTTACTTGTGGGCGGAGCACCAAGGCAAATTCCTTGTATGTGAATACTTGGCCAATAAACTTACTTACTTACTTACTTATTGGATTGGATGATATTGGAATAGTGAGCATGTTACACTTGGTCATCAAAACATTAATAACCCTAATCATTGTCCCTAGTATGTAAGATAGAACTAGTGTATGGGCTGATCGTTGATCGGCGCGGACTCGGTGGGCCGAAGGGCCTGTTTCCATGCTGTATCTCCAAAAGTAAAACAACCCCAAGATTGAAATAATTTTGCTTTTCGTTTTACTTTCAGAGATTGTGTGGAGACAGGATTGGACGATACTGGACTAGCGGGCATATTATATGATCAATACAATGGCCCAGTCAGTCTGAACATCTGATTTAAATGCATGTTAAATATCTGCTGGCAGTTATTGTGAGTGAACAAATAGCTCTCATGCCATGGCGTCCGACACTGCTTCCTCCTCTGCGACTGCCAACTACACGGGTTTCACTTGCTATTCATGCAATGCGCAATTTCACCAATTTGATATTGGGCTCAGCTTGCATGGGAGCCAGAGTGTTTCATTGTCGTGTGTCCCAGATAGAACAGTGAAATTCTTACTTGCAGCAGCACAAGCACAAGAAAATATTTAAATATAGTACACTGTAAACAATATAATCAACGAGAGAGAAAAAAAAGTTTGGTGTGTCTATGTATACACTTACTCACAAATGCACATATATATATAGATTATATATATCTATCTATATACATCTAAAAGTCTCATCTTGTATGTGTGTGTGTATGTGTTTTTGTATCTTTGCGAAAACGCTACGCTGTAGCACTGACTTTTTTCCACATTCTTACTCACATTTTTCCCATCCACGCCATAATCAAGTTCCCTTCAGATTTTATGCTATATTATACAAGTTATTGATGATTAAAGTTTTTAAAAACCCAACTTTGAGAAGAATAACTGTGACTGCATTGAGATTTTTCTGGCAGCTTCCAGTGATGACATCACAATGGCATCTCACAGTCGTCCAATCACAATGGAATCTCATTTACATATGCTGACAATGACGTCACAATGAGATTGTAGCCTTCCTAGCTCTAGCAGGTGCAAATGCATTTTTCTTAAAGTCACAGTACACTGAATTTTTTTTAAAGTTTCAATGAGAGAGTGTGAATAAGGCAAAATGAGCAGCCCCTTCACAGTAGGGGGCTATGTGTGAGTGGTGCAATATTGCGTTGGGGGAACAGATTACATTGGGGCAGCGGGTGAGTGATGGAAATGGGTTGCGTTGGGGGAACGGATGAGTTGGGAGAAAGGGGTCCAATGGATCCCACTTGCTATAGTATACCTAGTAGATATTTAGTTCAGAGCTTATTTGAGTTTGCAGGGGAGGTGCAGCTGGGTTAGGATCCCTCTGAGTAAGAGTGCTGCAAGATAAGATAGTACTTAGAGACTCGAGGGCAGAAACCTACGTCGAGTGTGGGAGGAAACCTGCGCTCCTGGAGAAAGCCCACGCAGGTCAGGGTGAAGAACGTACAAATTCTGTCCAAATTCCGTACAGACAGCACCCATGGTCAGGATAGAACCCGGGTCTCTGGCGCTGCCGGGCAGCAACTCTACCGCAGCACCACTGTGAACTTGTTAATGCTCACGTGAAATTCCTGCAATGTTTTTTTTTGCTGCATTGTCAGAAACTAGCGCTCGTAAGTTCGTGTTCATTCGCCATAGTAGCAGAATGAGGCCACTCGGCCCGTCAGCTTTACACCACCATTCAATCTTGGCTCACCTCCCCTCTCCCATCCGGCAAAAGGTACAGAAATGTGAAAACGCACACCTCCAGATTGAGGGGCAGTTTCTTCCCAGTTGTTATCAGGCAACTGAACCATCCAACCAACAACCATAGAGCGGTCCTGAGCTACTATCTAATCCATCAGGGACTATCTTTGATCGTACTTTACTGGACTTAATCTTGCACTAAATGTTATTCCCATGTAGCATGTACCCGTACATTGCGGATGGCGTGGTTGTAATAGTGTATTGTCTTCCCGCTGACGAGTTAGCACGCAGGTTATCACTGGTGGAAACATCCTCTCCACCCAGGCCTTTATTGTTGAGCTGTAGTCGAACAAGGAAATCTTCGACCAAGAGAGGTAACATTCACTTTGCAAAGTGCATACATAAACTGAAGTCAGTATGGAATATTTCTTTGCTTAAATCGGATCCCAATGGATTGTTAAAGAGATTTCAGGGGATTATAGAGAGGGAACAGGTATTAGACTTCTGAGAGCATCCATTCAAGAGATTATAGTTTCCAGGCAGGATTTTAATAACGTCTCAAGCCGACAAAGATTTATCCTGACTATTTTATTCTGGTGTAATGCTTGCAATATAAACAGATCTTGTTTGTCAAGCTAGACTAATTCTTCCATTACCTTAGCCATTGCTTAAATTGACTTTTGAGAATTAAATCAACCTCACTGGTTCATGCTCCGTGTGTTAGAAGCTACACTTAGTCTTCTCAACCTCAACAATCTACCATCTGCGAAGTGGTACCTCGGGGCTTCAGGTTTACCAAGGAGCAGTCATGTTACCGCCCCTGGCTATCAGGTACAGAGATTATCAAGGATAAAGAATAAGATCGAACTGTATTTACTCAGATGTAGCAATAACATCGCAGGAATTTCACATGAGCATTAACAGGTTCTGCGGTGGCACAGCGGTAGATTTGCCGCCCGACAGCACCAAAGACCCGGGTTCGATCCTGACGACGGGTGCTATCTGTACGGGCTTTGCACATTCTCCCTGTGAATGTGTGGGTTTCCCCCGGGTGCTCCCAATCTGCAAAGATGCAGAGGTTAATTGGCTTTGGTAAGAATTGTAAATTGTTCCCAGTATGAGTCGGATGGTGTTCGCGTGCGGGGATCGCTGGTCAATAGACAATAGACAATAGGTGCAGGAGCAGGCCATTTGGCCCTTCGAGCCAGCACCGCCATTCAATGTGATCATGGCTGATCATCCCAATCAGTGCCCCGTTCCTGCCTTCTCCCCATATCCCCTGACTCTTTTTAAGAGCCCTATCCAGCTCTCTCTTGAAAGCATCCAGAGGACCTGCCTCCACTGCCCTCTGAGTCACAGAATTCCACAGACTCACCACTCTCTGTGAGAAAAAGTGTTTCCTCGTCTCCGTTCTAAATGGCTCACTCCTTATTCTTAAACTGTGGCCCCTGGTTCTGGACTCCCCCAACATCGGGAACATGTTTCCTGCCTCTAGTGTGTCCAAGCCCTAAACAATCTTATATGTTTCAATAAGATCCCCTCTCATCCTTCTAAACTCCAGAGTGTGCAAGCCCAGCTGCTCCATTCTCTCAGCATATGACAGTCCCACCATCCCGGGAATTAACCTTGTAAACCTACGCTGCACTCCCTCAATAGCAAGAATGTCCTTCCTCAAATTAGGGGACCAAAACTGCACACAATACTCCAGGTGTGGTTTCACTCCAGGTGTGGTCAGCGTGGAATCGGTGAGCCGCAGGGCCTGTTTCCACGCTGCATCTCTAAAGTAAATTAAATTTCAATTCAAAACTGAGTTGCATGTGGAAAGGCCGAAGATTGGTCAAAGAGGCTAAGACGAAGGAGAAAGGAGTCTTAACGGATGCAGAGAGACTGCGAGGTTTAAAAAAAAGACAATTTTAAAGAGGTGTTTTTAAAGATCATGAGAGGAATACATTGGGTAGATGCACAGATTCTCTTGCCCAGAGTAGGTGAATCGAGGACTAGAGAACATGGGTTTAAAGTGAAGGGGAAAAGATTTAATAAGAATCTGAGGGAGATTCTTATTAAATCTTCATGTCTAATAAATCTGGTAATTCACAACTCGACTCCTCAATCAAGAACCAACTCATTTAAATGGTAATGCTGAAGGTCTCCCAGCCGATAAATAAAGAATTGTGTTTACTGCTGTTCTAAGCTGCCTTCTGCATCACAGCAATATAACCCCATAATAATCCACTGGGCTGCCCAAATGATAAACTGCAGGGGAAAACCAGTGGGTGTTACATTTCTCTCGTCTTTGTTGTGGATGATCAATGTGCTTCTCAGGAAGCGCGTTTGACTTTGCAGCATATTACCTCTGCGCTTACTTGTTAATTTGACACTGTCAATATCGTTAAATAATGGCTTATGAAGATATGCAGTGGGTAGTTTTTTCTCGAGTTTGTGCTGCCGAGCATTAAAATAAGCCAAGCTAAACTGAAGGCGAGATTAATCACGATCATACAATTAAATGTATGCGACTTTGAAATCGGAGTTTAATATTAAATAGCGGTTCATTATTAACTAACGCTCAGCTCCTGAAACGTTCACCGTGTCTTTGCTAACTCCAGGCGCGACTATTTAATTTCACTTCCGACTGGCATCCACTTTACAGGGCAGCTGGTAGAGTTGCTGCCTCGCAGCGTCAGAGACCCAGGTTCGATCCTGACTACGGGTGCGGTCCGTATGGTGTTCGTACGTTCTCCCCGTGACCTGCGTGGGTTTTCTCAGAGATTTCCAGCTTCCTCCCACACTCCAAAGACGTACGGATTTGTAGGTGAATTGGCTTGTTGTAATTGAATGGACGAATGAATTATACTTTATATGCGTGACCCCAAGATTCCAGAGAGCGATGCCGTCGGGAGCACCAGCTTCTGTAGGGCCACCCGTGGCGGTAAGGTCGAGGATGAGGGTCCAGACTAAGAACGATCCAACCTTACAAGACCTCAACGGCGGACCAGGCGGACAAAGTTATCTTGAACTCAACGGCTGTGAAGGCGGATGAAGGCTGCAACAGATCTATCAGCTCCAATAGTCTTGGTTCCCTTGCCATTGGAATTCGTTGATTGATTTGTGAAGGACCGTGCGCGTCTTGGAGCGCAACATCAAGCACCCGTTGAACAAACGCACGCACAGGCGTCTTCGTTCTGTGAGCTGCAAAGCCAGGATTGGACTCATAAGCCACCTGAGAGTCCATAAAAACAACGGAACGTGGACCGTCATCTTCGACCTCGAGGGATATCCACGACGGCGACTTAATGTCATATGTGACAAGTAACAGTTTTATTCTTTGTTTTGCAAACCCAAGGGATGCAAAGAGTCCAGTTTAGTTGAGAGACACGGAGCGGAAACAGGTCCTTCAGCCCAACGAGACCGTACCGAACAGCGATCCCCGCACTCTAACGCCATCCTATACACACCAGGGGCACTTTTACATTTATAGCAAGCCAATTAGCTGCACGTCTTTGGAGTGTGGGAGGAAACCCAAGATCTCGGAGGGAACTCATGCAGGTCACGGGGAGAACGTACAAACTCCGTACAGAAGCAGTAAGAAAGTATCTATACCGCTACGCCACCAGGCCGCCGAGTTGCCACATAAAGGTCGCCGACATTTAAATTGTCCCTCGTATGTGCGTTAGTGTGCGGTGTTCACTGGACGGCAAGGACTTGGTGGGCCGAACGGCCTGTTTTTTGCGCTGAAATTGAATTGAATTAAATATTTTACTGTCACATGTGACAAGTCACAGTGAAATTCTTCGCTTGCACACCCAAAGTATGCAAATAGTCGCCCATAAAGGGCGCTGACAAAAGTTAAAAATTCCCCCGCGCCAGGTCCACCCTTTGTTCTCCTCCACCCCCCTCTCTCACAGCGGTCCCCCCCCCCGCGCCAGATCCACCACTGTTGTGTGGGTTCACCACTGTTCCTGCCCTCGGCAGTCGTGTCCTCACTTCTACGTGGTCCGTCCTCGTCCGCCGGTCGGCGCCATTGTCAACCGCCGCGCCGACCTCTCCACTAACGCCCCCGGGTCCTCTCTTAACCACCAACTTCACTTGCAAGGATATCAACAGTTTTCCACCAGGCCGCCTTCATCCCTGGATGGGAAAACCAAATCAAATACTAGAGGGCAGAGCTTTCTCCCGAAGGAGAGAGGGGCAAAGGTTAATAGAGATGTGCGGGGTGGCGTTTTTTTACACAGAAGGTGGTGAGTGCCTGGAACACACTGCCACGGATGTTATTGAAGACAGATACAATAGTGATGTTTAATAGACTTTTGGAAAGGCACTTGGATACGCAGGGAATAAGGTCATAGGTTCTAGGAGCAGAATTAGGCCATTTGGCCTCAATGTACTACGCCATTCAATCATGGCCGATCCATCTTTCCCGCTCAACGCCCCATTCTCCTGCCTTCTCCCCATAACCCCTGACACCCGTACTAATCAAGAATGTCAATCTCCACTTAAAAATATTCATTGATTTGGTCTCCGCAGCCGTCTATGGCGATGAATTCCACAGATTCACCACCTTCTGACCAAAGACCTTCCTCCTCATTTCCTTTCTAAACGTACATCCTTTTATTCTGAGGCTGTGACCTCTGGTCCTAGACTCCCCCACTAGTGGAAACATCCTCTCCACATCCACATCCACTCAAGGCCTTTCTCTATTCAGCTTCAGTAATCTGTATCTTCCCCATTTGCTTCATCTATTGCACTTGAGTTTGACGTCTTTGTATTTAATTGTATATGGTGTTATCTGATTTGATTGCAAATCAAAGCTTTTCACCCCACCTCGGTACAGTTAGAAATTAAACCTAAACTGTCAGTCCATGAGATCCTGGCGAGGGGACTTAAGTGTTATTTTTGAAGTAATTGAGAGGATTTAGAGATACAGCGTGTAAACAGGCCCTTCGGCCCACCGAGTCTAGACCGTCCACAATCACCCATACGCTAGTTCTATGCTACACACTAGGGACAATTTACAGAAACCAGTTAATCTACAAGCCAATAGTAGGCCCCTCTCGGTCCAAACCATCCAGCCCATTTACAGAATGTGTTTCCCAGTCTATTTTTGGAAAATTGAAATCTCCCACAATCACTACCTTGTGCTTACTACTAATATCTGCTATCTCCTTACATATTTGCTCTTCCAATTCTCGTACACCCCTAAAAGTGTTGCTACACCGTTCCCACTTCTCAGTTCCACCCAAATAGCCTCCCTAGACGAGCCCTCTAATCTATCCTGCCAAAGCACTGCTGTAATATCCTCTCTTGCAAGCAATGCAACACCTCCACCTCTGGTCCCTCCAATTCTATCACACCTGAAGCAACGAAATCCTGGAATATTTAGTTTCCAATCACAGCCCTCCTGCAACCATGTTTCACTGATTGCCACAACATCATATTTCCAGGTGTCAATCCAGGCTCTAAGTTCATCCACCTTTCTTACAATGCTCCTAGCATTAAAATATACACATTTTAGAAACCCACCATCCCTTATTCTCAATAGACAGAGAATAAAAAGATAATAATCTTTTTCCTCTTTCTCGCCTACATTTTGGGTCTGAGTACTTCCCTTCTCTGCCTCTTGCCCCACACCCTGTCCCCTAGCCCCCTCTACCCGAGTCCCTCCCCCCAGCCTTTCTAGTTTAAAGTCTCCCCAGTAGCCTTTGCAAATCTCCCTGCCAGGATATTGGTCCCCCTCGGGTTCAAGTACAACCCGTCCTCTGCGTACAGATCATGCCTTCCCCAAAAGAGGTCCCAGTGATCCAGAAACTTGAATCCCTGCCCACTGCACCAGTCCCTCAGCCACACATTTATCCTCCACCTCATTCCATTCCTACTCTCACTGTCACGCGGCACAGGCAGTAATCCTGAAATCGTTACCTTTTTGGTCCTTCTCCTTAACTTTCCCCCCAACTCCCTAAATTCTCCCTTCAGGACCTCATCTCTTTTTCTGCCTATGTCATTTATACCTATGTGTACCACAACATCAGGCTCCTGTCCCTCCCTTTTCAGAATCTTTTGGACACGTTCCGACACATGCGAGACCCTGGCACCAGGGAGACAAATTACCATCCGGATCTCCCAACTGCGTCCACAGAATCGCCCATCCGACCTCCTAACTATAGAGTCCCCTATTACAATTGCCCTCCTCTTTTTGCTACCCTTCTGAGCATCAGGGCCGGTCTCTGTGCTGGAGACCCGGCCAGTGTTGCTGCCCCCAGCTAGGCTGTCCCCTCCAATCGTACTCAAACCCGAGTACCTATTTTCCAGGTGTACAGTCACAGGGGTACTCTCTAGCCTCTGCCTCTGCCCCTTGCCCTTCCTAACCGTGACCCACTTGTCTGCCTCCTGTGGTCTGGGTGTGACTACCTCCCTGTAGCTCCTCTCTATGACCTCCTCACTCTCCCTGACCAGACGGGGGTCATCGAGCTGCTGCTCCAGGTTCCTAACACAGTCCTTTAGGAGCCCCATCTCGACACACCTGGCGCAGATGTGGACGTCTGGAGGGCTATCAGATTCCCTGACCTCCCACATCTGACATCCAGAACAGTACACTGCCCTGGCCTTCATACTGCCCCCTTACACAGGATACAATATCAACACAAAACAAAATCACTACAAACTGCTGGTATCTGATCGCCAATCAGCTGCTTTCCCTAGTCCACTTCCCCCCAATCAGTGGCTTCCTCAAAAAAAACACTTCTCTGAATGGAACGTTATGGATTTAGGCAAAAACAAGCCCCGCGCTTGATTTTTAACCTTACCGGTCGGGTGTCGCTCCTCCCCCTCCTTCTCTTCCAATGGCTCCTGTGGGCCTCATCTAATCTAATCTAATCTAAGGAGGGGTCAGGCCACACTTGTGCCAAGTGCAGCAGACCCAAGAGCACCTCACACCTGATGACCAAATTCTTTCCTGTTATGGAGAGGGAGCGTTGCCTCCACAGCTCCAGCTTCCTCCCCACCCTGGCTATCCGCTCCAGCCAATTCTTGTTACATGCCTCAGCCCCCCTGTACCAGATCCCCAGCACCTTCAAGAAGTCAGGCTTGATGGTGAAGAGGACGGAAGATCTGTCGGGCCAGTTGCCAAAGAGCATGGCCTCGCTCTTCCTGCGGTTCACCCTGGCTCCCGTGGCCGATTCAAACTGGTCGCAGATACTAATCAGTCTGCGGACCGACCCTGGATCCGAGCAGAAGACAGCGACATCGTCCATGTACAGGGAGGTATTTACTTGAATGCCCACACTGCCTGGCAATGTCACTCCTCTTATGCTCGCATCCTTCCTGATGGATTCCTGATGGATTCGGCAAAGGGTTCAATACAGCAGACAAACAAGACAGGAGAGAGAGCGCAACCCTGCCTGACTCCAGACCTTACAGGGAAACTGTCTGATTCCCACCCATTGATTTGGACTGCACTACGGATGTTGGTGTAGAGCAGTTTGATCCAATTCCTGATTCCCTCTCCAAAACCCATTTTGGAGAGCACGTCCCTCGTGTACGTGTGCGAAATCCTGTCGAAGGCCTTCTCTTGGTCCAAGCTGACTAGGCAGGCATCCACCCGTCTGCCCTGCACGTAGGCGATGGTATCTCTCAGCAGCGCTAGGCTGTCTGAGATTTTCCTGCCAGGTACAGCACAGGTTTGGTCCGGGTGGATCACCTGTCCCAGAGCAGACTTGACCCGGTTGGCGATGGCCTTAGACAGGATCTTGTTGTCTACATTTAAGAGTGTTATGGGTCTCCAATTCTTTATGTCCTTCATCTCCCCCTTCTGCTTGTAGATTAGGGTTATGCTGCCCTTCCTCATGGAGTCTGACATGCTACCAGCTAGAAGCATGTCGTTGTACACTTCTAGCAGGTCCGGGCCCATCCAGTCCCACAGAGCCAAATACAACTCGGCCGGTAAGCCATCGCTTCCGGGAGTTTTACTCGAGTCAGAGGAACGGATGGAGCCGGTCAGCTTCTCTAGGGTCAGTGGTTGGTCTAGACTCTCCCGCCTGCTGTCCTCCAAGACCTCCGTGATCGAGGACAGGAAGTTCTGGGAGGAGGTACTGTCTGTGGCCTTTTGGTCATACAAATCTGTGTAAAAGGATTTGCAGATCCTCAGCATGTCTGTCTGTGAGGATGCTACCGTGCTGTCCTCCTCCCTAAGGCTGTTCATCACAGAGCTCCCCCTGTGAACCTTATGGAAGAAGAAACGAGAGAAACGCCTCATCCTGCTCCACATGGCGGACCCTGGATCGGAAGATGATCTTGGAGGATTCAGAGGTAAAGAGCTGAGCTTGCCGGTCCTTCACCTCTCTAAGTTCCTCCCTCACATCCACCCCGCTCGACTGCAGAAGGAGCAGTTGTTGCAAATCTGTCTGGAGTTGGCACAATTCCCTCTGACTCTTGCTCTCTGAACCCCTTTAATTATGAAGAACCTCTTAATGTTCTCCTTGGTTGCTTCCCACCAGAGTGTGGGGGCGTCAAAGAGGGCCTTCACCGTTCTCTAACATGCGTAATCCCTCTTTAGCTCCTCGACATTCTCTGGGGTCAACAGCTTCATGTTTAACTTCCACGTCCCTCTGCCTGCCTTCCGGTCCTCCCGTAGGTGACAGGAAGCCTGAAGGAGGCAGTGGTCAGAGAGGAACACCAGCGTGAGGTCAGTGTGTCTCACCGTGACGGCCTTCGTCCTGAAGATAAAGTCTATCCGAGATCGGGCTAAACCGTCCGATCTCGACCAGTGAACCGCGGCTGGGACCCGCCTGCAGGTCGCTGAAGGCGTCGCGCAGCTTTGCGTCTTTTACCATCTCCATCAGGAACTTGGACGTGCTGTCCAGTCTGCTGTCGGCACTGCCGGATCGTCCAGCCGCATCAATGATGCAGTTGAAGTCACCGGCCAGAACGAGCTGCAGGGACGTGGCCAGCAGCACTGGGGAAGCTGCTGGAGATTACGGCCATCGCTTCTGCGTGGGTGAGGCATACACATTTATTCAAGCAGCCACGGTACATAACATCCACCATGAGGAGACGCCCTCCAACCATCCCTGACCTCAGTGATGGTGAAGTTCCACCCCGCAGCAAAATCCCCAGGCCTGAAACACGACAGTCATTGCCCCCCGACCACACAGACAGTCCGTGGGGCCACCATCGCGACCACCTCCGATAGCAGCGGAGGTGTGGCAGCCCGCACTCCTGAAGAAAAGTCACATCTGCCTTGACCTTGGCCAGGTACTGTGAGGCATTAACCCATCGCGCAGTGCCTTTATACTGCGCACGTTTAAAGATGCCAGTTTGAGCTCCATTGTCTTTAGAGTCCTGACCATTTCCATGTCCCCTCATTCCCCACCGCTTCGGTGAATTGCCTCAGCTTTCCTGGGCTCAGGAATCCAGTGGTGAGGTGGATTTCAGGTGGCGTAACCAAAGGTGTCGTTGGGGGGGCCTTCTCGTTCCACCCCTTTTGGGCATGCCGCTTCCTCTGTCTCCTGTAGCTGGGGCCAATTGCCTCTGCGCTGCTCCCGGTCCCAATGAGATATCCTCTCATCCTTCTAAACTCCAGAGTGTACAAGCCCTGCTGCTCCATTCTCTCAGCATATGACAGTCCCGCCATCCCGGGAATTAACCTTGTAAACGCTGCACTCCTTCAATAGCAAGAGTGTCCTTCCTCAAATTAGGGGACCAAAACTGCACACAATACTCCAGGTGTGGTCTCACTAGGGCTCTGTACAACTGCATATAGTTTTACATCTCATTTGAGGAGTTTCAACCTTTTGACTTTAGCGATACAGCTCAGAAACAGGCCCTTCGGCCCACTGAGTCCACGCCGACCAGCGATCGCTCTATCCCCTAACACTATCCTACACACGAGGGACAATTTACATTGTTATAGAAGCCAATTACAAATCTACTCCAAATATTTGGAGTGTGGGAAGAACCTGAGAAAGCCCTTGATTAGGACTAAGGGTGCTGTCTGTGTGGAGTTTGCACGTTGTCCCCATGACCTGCGTGGACTTTCTCAGGTTTACAGCGTCATAGAGTTATACAATGCAGAAATGGTTTCCTTGGCCCACTGTGACCAGGTTGCCTCTTTATGCTGAAGAGAGACACAAAAGAGCTGGAGTAACTCAGCGGGTCAGGCAGCATCTCTGGAGAAAAGGAATGGGTGACCTTTTAGGTCAAGAGCCTACTTCAGACTGATCTACACTGATCCCAATTGCCTTCAATAGGCCTGTATCCTTCAAATGTGAAGGAATTTCGTTAGCCAGAGGGTGGCGAATCTGAGGGATCTGTGCCACGGACGGCTGTGAAGGCCAAGTCAATGGGTATTTTTAAAGCAGAGATTGATAGGTTCTTGATTAGTCAGGGCATCAAAGCTTAAGGGGAGAAGGCAGGAGAATGGGGTTGAGGGGAGAAAATAGATCAGCCGTGATAAAAAGGCGGAGTAAACTCAATGGGACCAAGAGCAGTCCTGAGCTGCTATCTACCTCATTGGCGACCCTCGTTCTATCTTTGATCGGACTTTACTGGCTTTACCTTTCACTAAGCGATAATCCATGATCATGTTTAAGAAAGAACTGCAGATGCTGGAAGAATCAAAGGTAGACAAAATTGCTGGAGGATCTCAGCGGGTGAGGCAGCATCAGTGGAGAGAAGGAATAGGCGACGTTTCGGGTCGAGACCCATCTTCAGGACAAAAATGCTGGTGGAACTCAGTGGGCGCATATGTATCTGTGGGAGAGAAAGGCATAGGCGACGTTTCGGGTCGAGACCCTGTCGGGTGTTTCCCGCAGGACAAAAATGCTGCCGCGGGGCTGGAACTCAGTGGGTGCACCTCCGAAGTCGCCGCCGTATCGAGTCGGGCCGCGATATGTATCTGCATCTGATCATGTATCTGTGCACTGCGTACGGCTCGATTGTGATCTTGTATTGTCTTTCTGCTGGCTGGTTAGCACACGACAAAAGCTTTTCACTGTACCTTAGTAAATGTGACAATAAACTAAACTGAGCTGAACTGGGCCGAATGTCCTAATTCTGCTCCTATGTCTTACGATCTTGCCGACTTAAGTGATGGCTGTAAATGTTCATTAAATGCACTGATCGTATCTGATCCCGCCACCTCGTCTAACAGCAAGTTCTGGATGACAACTCTCTACTTTCCCACTATTACCACATGCCTCTAAACTGTTCCTATTTATCCACCAAAGTATTTGGTATAGTTTTATCTGTTTGCATTGACAATAGACAATAGACAATAGGTGCAGGAGTAGGCCATTTGGCCCTTTGACCCAGCACCGCCATTCAATGTGTTCATGGCTGATCATCCCCAATCAGTATCCCGTTCCTGCCTTCTCCCCATATCTCCTGACTCCACTATTTTTAAGAGCCCTAACTAGCTCTCTCTTGAAAGCATCCAGAGAACCTGCCTCCACCACCCTCTGAGGCAAAGAATTCCACAGACTCACCACTCTCTGTGAGAAAAAGTGTTTCCTCGTCTCCGTTCTAAATGGCTCACTCCTTATTCTTAAACTGTGGCCCCTGGTTCTGGACTCCTCCAACGTGGGGAACATGTTTCCTGCCTCTAGCCCTAGTGTCCAAGCCCTTAACAATCCTTATATGTCTCAATGAGATCCCAACTCATCCTTCTAAACTCCAGAGTGTACAAGCCCAGCCGCTCCATTCTCTCAGCATATGACAGTCCCGCCATCCCGGGAATTAACCTGGTAAACCTACGCTGCACTCCCTCAATAGCAAGAATGTCCTTCCTCAAATTAGGATACCCCCCTGCATTGGATACCCCCTGCGTACAAAGATTTTCATTCTGTCTCGGTACACCTGACAAGAGTTATAAAAGCGAACCTCTTCTGAGAACTAGAGTTGCGAGTCTTGCTGCAAATATATTGCAGAACACCAGAGACCAAGAAGCAATTTCATCCTCGTAAGTCTGTAGACTTTTGTAGCCAAAGTATTAAATTCAATATGACTCCTAATAAATTAAATTAAGCATAGAAGGTATTACAGCGGCAGACTTGTTCTGTGTAATTATTAATTATGGATTAATGCAGAACAATTTTCTTTGCAGAAATAATGATTAAAATGCCGCACACAAATATTTCAGGCTTTCGTGCTTCAAAAGAAAAGGTGTCTCGACACCTGATCTCCCAACACGAGGCACGACAGCGAGAGCACTCAGGATGGGAACACAAAAGATGAATTAGATTATGCTGTCTACACAATAACACATTTTAATGCATTGGTAGGCATTGAGGTTCCCTGAGTGCTGACTTTTGGAGTGATGGAAGATGAAGGCGAGAGGTCCAACCTGGTTCTATAGATCATCTTCCGACACGACAGCCCAGAAGAGTGAGCTGCTGTAATTACCTGCGGTGATGGCCGCCTGGCCCCCTGATTGATGAAGAGCGACTCTCAGCTTCCCGTGGCCCAGGTGGATCTGCAGGGCTCCCGACTCTGCGCTCTGCAGCTTGCTGTACAGGAGGAGCCCGTCCTGGTTCCAGGAGCGGAACTGGAAGCTCAGCGACAGCTCTTCCCTGTGCGGCGTTCCCGGCAACAGCAGGTAACTCCCGGAGGTCATGAAGGTGACCGGAACGGTGCGTGGCTCCGTGCAGGAGAACGAGACGTTTCCCTGGGGATGCAGGAGGAGAAAAAGGCGCGTCAATTCCGAGAAGGTTAGCAAGTTCATCAGGAGCACAAGGCGGCCCATTTGGCCACATCAAGCCTACCCCTCCGTTCAATCTGAGGGAACTCACTGCCCTGTCCTCTTGGGGAGCGCCTACGTTCACATGTGATAGGAGCATAATTAGGCCATTCAGCCCATCGAGTCTACTCCGCCATTCAATCGTGTCCGTGGAATTCTCTGCCTCTGAGGGCGGTGGAGGCAGGTTCTCTGGATGCTTTCAAGAGAGAGCTAGATAGGGCTCTTATAAACAGCGGAGTCAGGGAATATGGGGAGAAGGCAGGAACGGGGTACTGATTGGGGATGATCAGCCATGATCACATTGAATGGCCGTGCTGGCTCGAAGGGCCGAATGGCCTACTCCTGCACCTATTGTCTATTGTCTATTATCTATCTTTCCCTCTCAACCCCATTATCCTGCCTTTGTTCCATAACCCCTGACACCCCTACTCATCATGAATCTGTCAATCTTCACCTTACAAATATCCATCGACTTGGCCTCCACAGCCATCTGTGGCAGTGAATTCCACAGATTCACCATCCTCTGACGAAAAATAAATTCTTCCTCATCTCCTTCCTAAAGGTACGTCCTTTTATTCTGTGCCCAAGGCCTCTGGTCCTGGATTCTCCCAATAGTGGAAACATCCTCTCCACATCCACTCTGTCCAGCCCTTTCACTTTTCAGTAAGTTTCAATGAGTTTCCTCCCTCATCAGCTTTAAGCCATTTTTCCTATTGAGGGTAGGGAAGATTCAAACAAGAGGGCATGACATGAGAATTAAGGGACAGAAGTTTCGGGGTAACGTGAGGGGAAACTTCTTTACTCAGAGGGTTGTGACTGTGTGGAATCAGCTTCCAGCAGAAGTGGTGGAGGCAGGATCGATTTTAACATTTAAAAGTAAAGTGGATAGGTATATGGGCCTGTTTCCGTGCTGTAATTATTATATGGTTGTTATATGGTTATAAGGCAGATGTTACGGAACAAAGACTTGTTCTGAGGCAGGATTAAGAAGATGGTGCTCTGACCAACTGCACACAATTCATTTAAATCTGGTGCTTGCATGAAGAACAAAATGATTATAAAATGATACAATAATGACGTCCTTTTATTCTGAGACTCTGGCCTCTGGTCCCAGACTCTCCCACTCGTGGAAACAGTCTCTCCACATCCACTCTGTAATTCACTCCACGATATCAACATTTTAAAATGACTTTGCAGTTCATCCATGGAAAAATACCACGACACTCAACCCCAACAGTAGAGCTGCCACCTCACAGCGCCAGAGACCCGGGTTCGACCCTGACCTCGGGAGGCTGCCTGTGTGGAGTTTGCACGTTCTCCCTGCGTGACTGCGTGGGTTTCCTCTGGGTGCTTTGGTTTCCTCCCTCATCCCAAAGACACGCGGGTTTGTAGGTTCATTTACCTCTGTAAATTGCCCCTATCGTGTCGGGAGTGGATGGGAAAGTGGGTTAATAGCACTACCATCATCAAGCTATTAAACACTGCAATCTCCATTAAGCTCTGAACATAGACTATTATTGCACTATTGTTGGTGTGTGTGTGTGTGTGTGTGTGTGTGTGTGTGTGTGTGTGTGTGTGTGTGTGTGTGTGTGTGTGTGTGTGTGTGTGTGTGTGTTCGTGTGTGTGTGTGTTCGTGTGTGTGTGTGTTCGTGTGTGTGTGTGTTTGCGCGCGCGTGTGTGTGTGTATGAATATAGACATATACACACACTGAACATTTTCTTGTCCAATACATTGTTTGCAGTGTACTATGTTTACATTATTGTGCTGCAGCAAGTAACATTATCTGGGACATATGACAATAAAACATTTGACGACTCTTGAACTAGTATGAACGGGTGATGTGTAGGAAGGAACTGCAGATGCTGGTTGAACTGAAGATAGACACAAAAAGCTGGAGCAACTCAGCGGCTCAGACACCATCTCTGGAGAAAAGGAATAGGCGACATTTTAGGTCGAGACCCTTAAGGAATGTCACCTATTCCCTTTCCCCAGGGATGCTGCCTGACCCACTGGGTTATTCCAGCATTTTGTGTCTATCTTAAGGAACTAAAATGATGCATTACGGCACGTTGGCACAGCAGTAAAGTTGCAGTGCCATCGACCCGGGTTCAATCCTGGCCACGGATGCTGTCTGTACGGAGTTTGTACGTTCTCCCCCTGACCTGCGTGGGTTTTTTGCCGAGATCTTCGGTTTCCTCCCACACTCCAAAGACGTGCAGGTTTGCAGGTTAATTGACTTGGTATAAATGTAAAAGTTGTCCCTCGTGTAGGATAGCGTTAGTGTGCGGGGATCGCTGGTCGGTGTGGACTCGGTGGGCTGAAGGGCCTGTTTCCGCGCTGAATCTCTAAACTAAACAGAACTTTAAAAAAAAAGACCAAATCCTGCATTTCATTCATTCTATATGAAGCCATTGAAGAAATGGGGGAAATCATTAGATCTTCCACGTTAACTTACCGCCAAATGCAATCATTTGGGTGATGGGGAGAAGGCAGGAGAATGGGGTTAGGAGGGAAAGATAGATCTGCCATGATTGAATGGCGGAGTAGACTTGAAGGGCCAAAATGCCTAATTATGCTCCTATCACTTATGAATTTTGATTAAGCAGTAAAACAAAAAATAATGGAGGAAATCAGGCAACATCTGTGCAGGGAACAGGCATGCAATGTTTTCAAGTCAGGACCCTTATTTAGATTTGCAGCCACACTAGGTCTGAAAATGCCAAATTGTGAAGCTAAGCAGGTTCGGGCCTGATTAGTACTTGGATGGGAGATTTAATGGGAATGCCAGACGTGGTACAATTTAATTACTGTCCTGGCTCAACTAGTAGTTCCAGAACATGAGGTGCAGATGCTATCTGATGACGGATCTGCTACCTGAAACGCTAATTCCCTTTCCCTTTTCACAGGCCCTGCTGACCTGCATGTATTTCCAACATTTTATTCTCAGTTCCAATCTAAAGCTGTCAAGTTGATTCATTTTCACCCCGGTATGTATTTATTAATGAGAATAACTCGCCACTCGACAGTAATATTGTCAGCTGCCAATAACCTCCCGTGGAAATTCTCACATTTTAAGTAAGTCTAGCTTGGCACCTGCTGACCACTCTTCAGTCCGGGCAGAAGATTTCATAAGCCGACGCATTGTGCGCAACTGTATACAATTCCCTACATAATGATTGGGACAAAGACTCATCATTTATTTATTTGCACAATTTGAGATTTGCAATAGAAAATATCACATGTGGTTAAAGTGCATATTGTCAGATTTTAATATAACCATATAATAACCATATAACAATTACAGCACGGAAACAGGCCCTCTCGGCCCTTCCAGTCAGTGCCGACCATTTGTTTTCCCCTAGTCCCATCTACCTGCACTCAGACCATACCCCACCATTCCCTTCCCGTCCATATACCTATCCACTTTACTTTTAAATGTTAAAATCGATCCTGCCTCCACCACTTCTGCTGGAAGCTCATTCCACACAGCCACCACCCTCTGAGTAAAGAAGTTCCCCCTCACGTTACCCCTAAACTTCTGTCCCTTAATTCGCATGTCATGCCCTCTTGTTTGAATCTTCCCTACCCTCAATGGGAAAAGCTTATCCACGTCAACTCTGTCTATCCCTTTCATCATTTTAAAGACCTCAATCAAGTCCCCCCTTAACCTTCTGCGCTCCAAAGAATAAAGACCTAACTTGTTCAACCTTTCTCTGTAACATAGTTGCTGGAACCCAGGCAACATTCTAGTAAATCTCCTCTGTACTCTCTCTATTTTGTCTCCTCTGTACTCTATCTATTTTGTTAATAAAGGCCATTTTTATACATTTTGGTTTTAACATGTAGAAATTACAGCTGTGTTAGTCCCCCCACTTCAGGGCACCATAATGTTTGGGACACATGGCTTTGCGGGTGTTTGTAATTGATCAGGTGTGTATAATTGCCTCCTTAATGCAGGTACAGTGCATTCAGAAAGTATTCAGACACCTTCAATGTTTCCACATTTTGTTACATTACAGCCTTATTCTCAAATGGATTAAATGTATACATTTTTTATCATCAATCAATCTAACCCAACCCCATGATTAAAAAAAAGTGAAAACAGGCGTTTAGAAATTTTTGCATAGTAATTAAAAAAATAACTGAAATATCACATTGACATAAGTATTCAGACCCTTTACTCAGTACTTTGTTGAGGCACCTCTGGCAGCGATTACAGCCTCAAGGCTTCTTGGGTGTGACGCTACAAGCTTGGCACACCTGTATTTGGGTAATTTCTCCCATTCTTCTCTGCAGATCCTCTCAAGCTCTGTCAGGTTCTACGGGGAGCGTCGATGCACAGCTATTTTCAGGTCCCTCCGGAGATATTCGATCGGGTTCAAGTCCGGGCTCTGGCTGGGCCACTCAAGGACATTCACAGACTTGTCACAAAGCCACTCCCGTGTTGTCTTGGCTGTGTGCTTAGGGTCGTTGTCCTGTTGGAAGGTGAACCTCTGCCACAGTCTGAGGTCCTGAACTGAACGCTCTGGAGCAGGTTTTCATCAAGTATCTCTCTGTACTTTGCTCCGTTCATCTTTCCTTTGATCCTGACTAGTCTCCCAGATCCTGCCGCTGAAAAACATCCCCACAGCATGATGCTGCCACCACCTTGCTTCACCATGATGAGCGGTACCTGGTTTCCTCCAGACGTCACGCTTGGCATTCAGGCCAAAGAGGCCAATCATGGTTTCATCAGACCAGAGAATCTTATTTCTCATGGTATGAGAGTCCTTTAGGTGCCCTTTGACAAACTCCAAGAGGGCTGTCATGTGCCTTTTACTGAGGGGTGGCTTCCGTCTGGCCACTCTACCATAAAGGCCTGATTGATGGAGTGCTGCAGATATAGTTGTCCTTCTGGAAGATTCTACTATCTCCACAGAGGAACTCTGGCGCTCTGTTGAGTGACCATCGAGTTCTTGGTCACCTCCGTGACAAAGGCCCTTCTCCCCCGATTGTTCAGTTTGGCCGGGCGACCAGCTCTATGAAGAGCCCTGGCTGGTGGTTCCAAAGTTCTTCCATTTAAGAATGACGGAGGCCACTGTGCATTCAGGACCTGCAATGCTGCAGAAATTGTTTTATACCCTTCCCCAGATCTGTGTCTCAACACAATCCTGTCTCGAAGGTCTACGGACAATTCCTTCGTCTTCATGACTTGGTTTTTTCTCTGACACACACTGCGGGACCTTATATAGACAGGTGAGTGCCTTTCCATATCATGTCCAATCAATTGAATTTACCACCGGTGGACTCCATTCAAGTTGCAGAAACATCTCAAAGATTATCAATGGAAACAGGATGAACCTAATCTTATTTTGAGTGTCAGAGCAAAGAGTCTGAATACTTATGTAAATATGATATTTCAGTTATTTCTTTCGAATTACTTTGCAAAAAATTCTAAAAAAGTTCTTCATTCTTGGGTATTGTGTGTAGATTGATGAAAAAAAATGAATTTGATCAATTTTAAAATAGGGCTGTAATGTATCAAAATGTGGAAAAAGTGAAGGGGTCTGAATACTTTCTGAATACACTGTATAAGAGAGCTCTCAGAAACCTACTCTTTCCTCCAGTCTTTCCATCACCTTTGGAAACTTTTATTGCTGTTTATCAACATGAGGACCAAAGTTGTACCAATGTAAGTCAAATAAGCCATTTTGAGACTTAGAAACAAGAATAAAACTGTTAGAGACATCAGCCAAACCTTAGGCTTACCAAAATCAACTGTTTGGAACATCATTAAGAAGAAAGAGAGCACTGGTGAGCTTACTAATTGCAAAGGGACTGGCAGGCCAAGGAAGACCTCCGCAGCTGATGACAGAAGAATTCTCTCTATAATAAAGAAAAATCCCCAAATACCTGTCGGACAGATCAGAAACACTCTTCAGGAGTCAGCTGGGGATTTGTCAATGACCACTGTCCGCAGAAGACTTCATGAACAGAAATACAGAGGCTACATTGCAAGATGCAAACCACTGGTTAGCTGCAAAAATAGGATGGCCAGGTCACCATTATTTGAATGGTGACCGATTAGGAAAAGGAGAGATGCAGCGAGACCTGGGTGTCATGGTACACCACTCATTGAAAGTAGGCATGCAGGTGCAGCAGGCTGTGAAGAAAGCGAATGGTATGTTGGCATTCATAGCAAAAGGATTTGAGTACAAGAGCAGGGAGGTTCTACTGCAGTTGTACAGGGTCTTGGTGAGGCCACACCTGGAGTATTGCGTACAGTTTTGGTCTCCTAATCTGAGGAAAGACATTCTTGCCATAGAGGGAGTACAGAGAAGGTTCACCAGACTGATTCCTGGGATGGCACGACTTCCATATGAAGAAAGACTGGATAGACTCGGCTTGTACTCGCTGGAATTTAGAAGATTGAGAAGATTAAGTCTCATAGAGACTTACAAAATTCTTAAGGGGTTGGACAGGCTAGATGCAGGAAGATTGTTCCCAATGTTGGGGAAGTCCAGGACAAGGGGTCACAGTTTAAGGATAAGGGGGAAGTCTTTTAGGACTGAGATGAGAAAATCGTTTTTCACACAGAGAGTGGTGAATCTGTGGAATTCTCTGCCACAGAAGGTAGTTGAGGCCAGTTCGTTGGCCATATATAAGAGGGAGTTAGATGTGGTCCTTGTGGCTGAAGGGATCAGGGGTATGGAGAGAAGGCAGGTACAGGATATTGAGTTGGATGATCAGCCATGATCATATTGAATGGCGGTGCAGGCTCGAAGGGCCGAATGGCCTGCTCCTGCACCTAATTTCTATGTTTCTATGTTTCTATGTTACAGTTTTCCAAGAAGTACTTAAAAGAGCAACCACAATTCTGGAAAAAGATCTTGTGGACAGATGAGACGAAGATTAACTTATATCAGAATGATGGCAAGAGCAAAGTATGGAGGAGAGAAGGAACTGTCCAAGATCCGAAGCATACCACCTCATCTGTGAAACACGGTGGTGGCCTGGGCATGTATGGCTGCTGAAGGAACTGGCTCACTTATCTTCATTAATGATACAACTGCTGATGGTAGTAGCATAATGAATTCTGGACATATATATCACTTGACTTGATATAGACACATCCTAAATGCTGAAGTTCAAACAAATGCCTCAAAACATTGGCCGGCGGTTCTTTCTACAGCAAGACAATGATCCAAAACATACTGTTAAAGCAACAAAGGAGTTTTTCAAAGCTAAAAAATGGTCAATTCTTGAGTGGCCAAGTCAATCACCCAATCTGAACCCAATTGAGCATTACTTTTATATGCTGAAGAGAAAACTGAAGGAGACTAGCCCCTAAATATGCGGGCTAGTTTTCTAAACCAACATGTAGAGGAACCAACGAGAGAGCAGGCTATTCTAGACTGGGTACTGAGTAATGAGGAAGGGTTAGTTAGCAGTCTTGTTCTGCGTGGCCCCTTGGGCAAGAGTGACCATAATATGGTTGAGTTCTTCATTAGGATGGAAAGTGACATTGTTAATTCAGAAACAAGGGCTCTGAACTTAAAGAAAGGTAACTTTGAGGGTATGAGACGTGAATTGGCCAAGATAGACTGGCAAGTGATTCTTAAAGGGTTGACGGTGGATATGCAATGGAAGGCATTTAAAGACTGCATGGATGAACTACAACAATTGTTCATCCCAGTTTGGCAAAAGAATAAATCAGGGAAGGTAGTGCATCCGTGGATAACAAGGGAAATCAGGTATAGTATCAAAACTAAAGATGAAGCATACAAATTAGCCAGAAAAGGCAGCCTACCAGAGGACTGGGAGAAATTCAGAGTCCAGCAGAGGAGGATAAAGTGCTTAATTAGGAAAGGGAAAATAGATTATGAAAGAAAACTGGCACGGAACATAAAAATGGACTGCAAAAGTTTTTATAGATATGTGAAGAGAAAAAGGTTAGTTAAAACAAATGTAGGTCCCTTGCAGTCAGAAACTGGTGAATTGATCATGGGGAACAAGGACATGGCAGACCAATTGAATAACTACTTTGGTTCCGTCTTCACTAAGGAAGACATAAATAATCTGCCGGAAATAGCAGGGGACTGGGGGTCAAATGATATGGATAAACTGAGTGAAATTCAGGTTAGCTGGGAAGTGGTGTTAGGTAAATTGAATGGATTATAGGCCGATAAATCCCCAGGGCTAGATAGGCTGCATCCCAGAGTACTTAAGGAAGTAGCCCCAGAAATAGTGGATGCATTAGTGATAATTTTTCAAAACTCTTTAGATTCTGGAGTAGTTCCTGAGGATGGGAGGGTAGCTGATGTAACCCCACTTTTTAAAAAGGGAGCGAGAGAGAAAACGGGGAATTACTGACCAATTAGTCTAACATCGGTAGTGGGGAAAATGCTAGTGTCAGTTATTAAAGATGGGATAGCAGCACGTTTGGCAAGTGGTGAAATCATTGGACAAAGTCAGCATGGATTTATAAAAGGTAAATCATGTCTGACGAATCTTATAGAATTTTTGAGGATGTAACTAGTAGAGTGGATAAGGGAGAACCTGTGGATGTGTTATATCTGGACTTTCAGAAGGCTTTCGACAAGGTCCCACATAAGAGATTAGCATACAAACTTAAAGCACACGGTATTGGGGGTTCAGTATTGATGTGGATAGCGAACTGGCTGGCAGACAGGAAGCAAAGAATAGGAGTAAAGGGTCATTTTCAGAATGGCAGGCAGTGACTAGTGGGGTACCGCAAGGCTCAGTGCTGGGACCCCAGCTATTTACAATATATATTAATGATCTGGATGAGGGAATTGAATGCAACATCTCCAAGTTTGCGGATGACACGAAGCTGGGGGGCAGTGTTAGCTGTGAGGAGGATGCTAGGAGGCTGCAAGGTGACTTGGATAGGTTGGATGAGTGGGCAAATGCATGGTAGATGCAGTATAATGTGGATAAATGTGAGGTTGTCCACTTTGGCGGAAAATACAGGAGGGTAGATTATTATCTGAATGGTGGCCGATTAGGAAAAGGGGAGATGCAACGAGACCTGGGTGTCATGGTACACCAGTCATTGAAAGTAGGCATGCAGGTGCAGCAGGCTGTGAAGAAAGCGAATGGTATGTTGGCATTCATAGCTAAAGGATTTGAGTACAAGTGCAGGGAGGTTCTACTGCAGTTGTACAGGGTCTTGGTGTGGCCACACCTGGAGTATTGCGTACAGTTTTGGTCTCCTAATCTGAGGAAAGACATTCTTGCCATAGAGGGAGTACAGAGAAGGTTCACCAGACTGATTCCTGGGATGGCAGGACTTCCATATGAAGAAATAGTGAATAGACTCGGATTGTACTCGCTGGAATTTAGGAGATTGTTGGGGGATCTTATAGAGGCTTACAAAATTCTTAAGAGGTTGGACAGGCTAGATGCAGGAAGATTGTTCCCGATGTTGGGGAACTCCAGAACAAGGGGTCACAGTTTAAGGATAAGGGGGAAGTCTTTTAGGACCGAGATGAGAAGATCTTTTTTCACACAGAGAGTGGTGAGTCTGTGGAATTCTCTGCCACAGAAGGTAGTTGAGGCCAGTTCATTGGCTATATTTAAGAGGGAGTTAGATGTGGCCCTTGTGGCTAAAGGGATCAGGGGGTATGGAGAGAAGGCAGGTACAGGATACTGAGTTGGATGATCAGCCATGATCATATTGAATGGCGGTGCAGGCTCGAAGGGCCGAATGGCCTACTCCTGCACCTATTTTCTATGTTTCTATGTTTCTATGTTTAAAACAAGCATAAGCTAATAGTCCAATCAATCTGGCAAATTTGAGAGGGTTACCCACGACTAATTAAAAAAATAATTTATTCTATTACAGTACATTCCAGTTTGGTCCTCTAAACACCATACAAAAAGTCCTAACAAATCCTAGCACGGGAAAGTGGTGTAATTTGCATATTATGCAAATTAGCTTCTGCCATTAGAGAAAATTCTTATTTCATAATTTATTTCATAAATTCAGGAACATAGTAACTTGTCTAACTGGTAGCAGTGGTACTCCACAGTTCAGCCCAGCAATAGCCTTCATTAGCATTCAAATAAACCTTCAATAGTCTTCGAATACATTCTAACTACCTTCACTATAATTATAGCCTTCAAGGAATTGTCATCAAATCTTATTAAAATATGTTGGTTCTTGAGAAGACTACTAGAGGGTTATAGAGCAATTGGAAGGCTGGTATGCCTGCATAACCTGTCATAGTAATTTCTATAGTATTAAGTATTCAAATGCATTAAAATACTCTGCTTTGTAGGTGTATGAAGGGAATCTGAATATTGTGTATTCAAGAAAGGGTAATTACCCAATTGAACCCTAACTCTAACCTTAACTTATGAGTATTGTCTCTATTTTTCAAATGGACACCAGACAGCCATGGCTGAGTGTGTTTTCTGTAAGAAGAGTTTAGAAGATGGCCTGGATATTGTAACACTACGAGAAAAAGGGAGCGGATGTATCAAAAAGGCCAGTGAGCAGCAAGGAAGTAGTATGAGAACTCATAAAAGCCAGCGAGTACACACGGAATGCAGACGGGTTTTCACTCATCCATAGATGATTGCAAAGGAACAGGAAAAATTAACTGACGAAGATCGGCCCTCACCATGCGTCCTTCGGTCAGGAACTCCAACATTCCATTTTGACAGGCAATGCTTATTTTGCAGTGAGCCAGCAACTTACAATGAGAAAAAAGCGTGATGGCATGGATGTCTATCCAGTAGGAACGACATCATTCCAAAATACTGTCTTGCGTTCATGTGAAGAAAGGAAAGATGAATAGTCGACATTAGTTGCAGGCAGAATTGCATTTGCACGGGATCTGATTGCAATTGATGCAGTGTATCTTCAAAGCTGTAATGTAAACTTCGGGACTGGAAAACAAATTCCTCAGCAACACTCTTTCAAACTGGGTGATGTTGCAAAGAAACAAAGGCTTGGGAGACCGAAAGAAGTGGAAAGGCATGAGGGATTCCTGTTGGATGCAAAGTATCTGGAGATAAATGATGATGAACAAATTACAATAACTGAATTGACTGCGAAAATGGAGACCGGCCGTGAAGGTTCAGAGGTTTCAGCTGATGGCTTCACACATATGAGAAGTAAGATGGTGGAACATCATAATCACCGAGCTGAATGGAAAGCCAAATGCTGTAACTTTTAGATGAACAGGTATTACTTCTTGCTGCTTTATCCAATTTTTCATGCTTGCTTTCTTATGACTTAATGTTTAGATGCCATGTCTTGTATCAGACACACGGATACAAAGATATCAGACCATTTTTATTTTCTCTGATTGAAAAAGCTAAATCATGCAACTCATCAGATTAACCTGTGAATGTGTTCATCATTTTCACAGATCATGAAAACATGGTTTTGGAGACTCGAATTGCTGCTCATATTACAAATGTCACTGGAAATTATGAATTTTCTCTAATGATTGGAGTTAATTTGCATATTAATTTGCATATTATGCAAATCACACCACTTTCCCATGCTAGGATTTTTTAGGACTTTTAGTAAGGTGTTTAGGGGACCATACTGCAATTGACTGCAGTTAAAGAAATTTTGCAATTAGTGGTGGGTGAAAGTACTACTTTGACTGGACTAAAAGCGGAATCAGGGGATATGGGGAGGGGGCAGGAACGGGGTACTGATTGGGGATGATCAGCCATGATCACATTGAATGGCGGTGCTGGCTTGAAGGGCCGAATGGCCTCCTCCTGCACCTATTGTCTATAAAGATGGCTGCAATAAATGGCAGATGGCAGAGCGTCACCAGAGAAGATGTCCATGAAACTGGTGATGTCCATGAAACGCAGACTTCAAGCAGTCATTGCGTGCAAAGGATATGCAACAAAATACTAAAAATGACTACTTTCATTTACATGAATGACATTGCTGTGTCCCAAATATTATGGTGCCCTGAAATGGGGGGACTATGTATAAACATTGCTGTCATTTCTTTTTTTTTTGTAAAATATTTTTATTAGAAGTAAATACATATTAAGAAGAAACAATATAAAATCGAAAAAAAAGAAAACATATTATTCGTAACATGCATTCTTAATGTTTTTTAAATTTACGGTCAATCTTATTTATACTTCTATATTTTTTTGTTATTTTATAACAGTAGGAAATAAAGAGAAATAATAAAAAGAAAAAGAAATAAGAAAGAAATAAAAAATCAATAAAATGAGTGGAGTATTAAGCAAGATATTCTTCATTGGAGATATATTCGTGATCTATTGTATATAATTCTTCATCTATTCCTTCATTCAGGCTTCAGTCAGGGCCTAGAACTGGACCACCTTAACCCTTTAAATATTCAATAAATATTAATTAAATTTCTACATGGTGAAAAGCAAATTGTATACAAATGGCCATTATTAAACTCTGACAATGTGCACTTTAACCACGTGTGATTTTTTTTCTATTACAAATCTCAAATTGTGGAGTACAGAGGCAAATAAATAACAGATGGGTGTTTGTCCCAAACATTATGGAGGGCACTGTAACAGCTTTTCAACCACAGGCAGAAAAAAAATCAAGACAGACATCCTGCAAATTAAAATTCACAGCAAGGGCAGGCTAGCTAATGTGAAGAAGAGCAGGTCGGAGAGCATAGAAACATATAAAATAGGTGCATGAATAGGCCATACTGCCCTTTGAGCCAGCACCGCCATTCAATATGATTATGACCGATCATCCAAAATCAGTACCCCGTTCCTGCCTTCTCCCCATATCCCTTGATTCCGTTAGACCTAAGATCTAAATCTAACTCTCTCTTGAAAACGTCCAGCGAATTTGCCTCCACTGCCTTCTGTGGCAGAGAATTCCACAGATTCACAACTCTCTGGGTGAAAATGTTTTTTTCTCATCTCAGTCCTAAATGGCCTACCCTTTATTCTTAAACTGTGACCTAAGTTCTTAGGTCTTAGTTCTGGACTCCCCCAACATGGGGAACATTTTTCCTGCATCTTGCCTGTCCAATCCCTTAAGAATTTTATATGTTTCTATAAGATCCCCTCTCATCCTTCTAAATTCCAGTGACTACATGCCCAGTCGACCCATTCTTGCATTATATGTCAGTCCCGCCATCCCGGGAATTAACCTGGTGAACCTACACTGCACTCCCTCAATAGCAAGAATGTCCTTCCTCGAATTAGGAGATCAAAATTGCACACAATACTCCAGGTGCGGTCTCACCAGGGCCCTGCACAACTGCAGTAGGACCTACTTGTGCCTAACCTCGAATCCTGTTGCAATGAAAGCCAACATGCCATTAGCTTTCTTCACTGCCTGCTGCACCCGCATGCCGGTCAATTTGATAAACCAGTTTCCAAACACAAAAATGCCATTTATTATTTGGAGCTAGAGAAAATTAATAAATCAGAATCTCAAAAATGTACTGCATCTTTGAGTCATAAGGTCATGCTTTAAGTGATAGAAACAGAATTAGGCCATTCGGCCTATCAAGTCTACTCCGCCGCCATTCAATCGCACTGATCGATTTTCCAGCCATTTTCCTGCCTTCTCCCCATAACCATTGACAATCAAAGTCCTGGAGTCATACAGCACGGAAAAGGGCCCAACTCGTCCATGCCAATCAGGGAAAGCTTGGATAGAGTGGATGTGGATAGAGAGGATGTTTCCACTAGTGGGAGAGTCTTGGAGCAGAGGTCATAACCTCAGAATTAAAGGATGTTCCTTTAGAAAATGAGGAGGAATTTGTTAAGTCAGACTTTGGAGGTCGAGCCAATGAATATTTTAAGGCAGAGATAGAAAGATTCTTGATTAGCACGGGTGTCAGGGGCTATGGGGAGAAGGCAGCAGAAGGTGGTTAGGAGGTGAGAGTTAGATCAGACATGATTGAATGACGAGGTAGACTTGATGGGCTGGATGGCCTAATTCTGCTCCTATCACTTAAGAATTTATGAATTTAAGATGTCTATCTAGACTAATCCCATGTCTGCCTTTGCCCATAATCGATATACCTGCTCAAACGTTCTTTTCAATGATTTCATCGTACCTGCCTCAACCACTTCCTTTGGTGAAAATGATTGTTTGAAAACAAAGAGAAGTATTCCATTATTTTTGTCTCGTTGCATCATTGCTGCTATCATCTACCAAAGCACAGAGAAGAAAATAATTTCCTTTCATCCCTGCCTCTTTCCAACATCTGCCAAAAGTGATTTTGAAAATTACTGTGCTAGACTGCTTTTGAAAAGCTGATGTTTGACAAATCAGTCTCAAGCTGTGGGCTGGACAGCTCCTCAATGCCTCCGAGAACATAATGAAACAAACGGAATCAAAACAATGATAACTACTGCTGAATTAGACCAGACACCATGGTGACGTGAATAATCGGGTACTCCATGAAAGTATTTGTCACCATCTGTAGCAAGAAAATATCCTGTACCTAGCATTGACAAACAAAATACTGGAGTAACTCAGCTGGACAGGCAGCCTCTCTGGAGAGGAGGAATGGGTGATGTTTCGGGTCGAGACCCTTCTTCAGACTGAGAGTCAGGGGAGAGGGAAATGAAAGGTATGGCGGAGACAGTAGGCTTTGCGGGAGAGATGGGAAGGGGGTGAGGGGAAGAGGGTAGAAAGCAAGGGCTATCTAAAATTAGAGAAGTCAATGTTCATAACGATATTCTCCATATCTCAGTTTAGTTTATTGTCACGTGTATCGAGGTACAGTGAAAACCTTTTGTTGCGTGCTAACCAGTCAGCGGAAAGACAATGCAAGATGACAATCCACCCAATTACAGTGTATAGATACATGTTATGGGAATTACATTTAGTGCAAGGTAAAGCCCGCAAAGTCTGATCCAGGATAGCCCGAGGGTCACCAAAGAGGCAGATAGTAGTTCAGCTCTGTTCTCTGGTTGTGGTAGGATGATTCAGTTGCCTGATAACAGCCTGTACCTGCCTGTATCTGTACCTGCTTCTGTGCTGTATTGCTCAATTGCTCTGTGTAATCAGAGAGTGGATGTGCTGTGGTGAGTAAATCATCTCCTGACTCTCTAAAGCCCTTCTGCAAGGACTCTCAATGTGCTACAAATGCCCAAGACATTTGAAGCCATCCAGGATAAAGAACCTTGCAAAGTTCTGCAAAAGGGCTCTATCGCCTTCTCCCAATTCCTATGTCTACGCTGCACCTGTGCCCAAGACAAGGTGTTCCATACCAGGACATCGGAGATGCCTTCATTCTTTAGGGAATGGGGGCTCCCCTCTTCCATCATAGATGAGGTTCTCACACTTGTCTCCTCTGTAGGACAATCGAGGACCAGAGGACATAGGTTCAAGGTGAAGGGGAAAAGATTTAATAGGGATCCGAGGGGTGACCTTTTCACACAGAGGGTGGTGGGTGTATGGAACAAGCGGCCAGAGGCGGCAGTTGAGGCTGGGGCTATTCCATCGTTAAAGAAGGAGTTGGACAGGTATATGGAGAGGAGAGGTTTGGAGGGTTATGGACCAAGACCAAGTGGGACTAGGGTAGCTGGGACATTGCTGGCCAGTGTGGACGAGTTGGGTCGAAAGGCCTATTTCCACACTGTATCACTCTATGACTCTATCCCGCAGCTCTGCTCTTGCCTTCCCTCTCCCCCCCCCCCCCCCCCCCCCAGTTGCAACAGAGACAGAGTCCCCCTGGTCCTCATCTTTCACCCCATCAGCCTTCTCCTCCCCAACAGAACTTTGCTTGATTGGCATTTCATCTACTACCACCCTTACAAATTGTTCCCTTCTATTTACTGCCGCACTGAGGCTGCAGGTTGCTTGGGTTACCAAATACAATGCAGAATTTTACCCAGTCTTAGGTCATTAGGTCATAAAGGATTGGAGCCGAATTAGGCCATTCGGCACATCAAATCCACTCCGCCACTCATCATGGCTGACCTATCTCTCCCTCCCAACCTCATTCTCCTGCCTTGTCCCCATAGCCCCTGACACCTGAACCAATCGAGAATCTATCTAGCTATCATTGACTTGGCCTCCACAGCCTTCTGTGGCAGAGAATTCCGCAGTTTCACCACCCTCTGAATATAGACGCTCTGCGTCTTCAATTGCACTTCATAAACCTGCAATCGTTACACCAAGGAGACGAACAAAAACGTCACGCATCCGCAAACCCCTCTCCGGGTCACGCACCATCCTGGAATGTGTAACTGTCCCTGCATTGTCATCAAATTTTTAAATCAGAAACCCAATCTAACTGCAGTGTGCAAACATTTTCGCTACAAGGGGTGCAGTAGCTCAAGACTTCTCAAAAGGCAGCACGGTGGTGTAGCGGTGAGAGCTACTGCCTTACAGCGCCAGAGACCAGGGTTCGATCCTGACTACGGTGCTTGTCGGTACGGAGTTTGTACCTTCTCCCCGTGACCTGCGTGGGTTTTCTCCGAGATCTTCGGTTTCCTCCCGCACTCCAAAGACGCATTGGTTTGTAGGTTAATTTGGCTTGGTATAAATGTAAAATTGTCCCTAATGTGTGTCGGATGTGGTTAATGTGCGGGCAACTAAACTGGGCTGAAAAAGACAAGTAGCAATGTGCAATAAATGCGGGAGATTCCCAAATTCCTTCAGGAAGATAGAGAGTTTAAAAAATGGCTCTTAAACTGGCAACTCAAAGTATCTGAGGACTGAGGACTTGTAATGTGATCTGAATGTTTCCAATAATGGAACAGTCTAGATAGAACCAGCGGGCAAAGCCTCAGAATTAAAGAAGAGAGACACAAAATGCTGGGGTAACTCAGCAGGTCAGGCATCTCTCGGAGAAAGGGAGTATGTGACGAATATTTCAGGGTCGAGACCTTCTTCAGACGCGAAAGATTCATAAAGATTCTTGATTAGTACAGATGTTAGAGGTTATGGGGAGAAAGCAGGAGAATGGGGTTAGGAGGGAGAGATAGATCAGCCATGATTGAATGGGGGAGTAGACATGATGGGCCGAATGGTCTAATTCTACTACTATTTCTTATGAGAGTCAGGTGAGAGGGAAACCACAGGTATGAAAAGGTACAGAACAGATCAGCGCCGGCACTGATGACCAAAGAATACAGACAATAGTCCATTGTTGACTGTGGATGAGGCGATAATGGGAATTCAAGAGAGAGCTAGATAGGGCTCTGAAAGTTAGCGGAGTCAGGGGGCATGCAGGAACGTGGTACTGATTGGGGATGATCAACCATGATCACATTGAATGGTGCTGATGGCTCGAAGGGCCAAATGGCCTGCTCGTGCACCTATTGTCTATTGTCACTGAGTTGTAAGGACGTAACTTTAGAATGGAGACGAGGAAGAGTTTCTTTAGCCAGACAGCGGTGATTCTGTGGTATTCAGTGCCACAGGCGGATGCGGAGGCCAAGACATTTGGGTATTTTTAAAGTAGAGATCGACAGGTTCGTAATTAGGAATAGGCATAGGAATACTTTATTGACTAGGCACAGTGAGATTCTTAGCCTGCAAACCCAATGTTTACAAATAGCGGCCACTTACTGGGCTGACGATTAGTGGGGGCATCAAAAGTTACGGGGAGTAGGCAGGAGAATTGGGATGAGAGGGAAAATTAGATTGAGTGGCGGAGTAAACTTGATGGGCCGAATGGTATAATTCTGCTCCTGTGTCTTATGGTCATGATTCTTTTATTGGCATCAAATCTGCAAATTCTTCTCTTGAGCTAAGTTAGATAGATATATCAGCAGTTGCCCAAGACGTGCAAGATTTTCCCAGCAGTCGATTCTCTTTACAGTTCAGTAGTGTGTTAAAGCTAATATGCCACATGCTCAGCGTTGCAGAGATTAATAGAGCATTTTGGTCCGCGCCTCCTGCCCGTCAGATTCAAGGCATCAAAGAAATAGATAGACATCAAGGGAGACCCAGGTGTTCCCTGCATCCACAATGGGCTCAGAGAAGTGTGTCGGAAGGAACTGCAGACGCTGGTTTAAACCGAAGATAGACACAAAATGCTGGAGGAACTCAGCGGGACAGGCAGCATCTCTGGAGAGAAGGAATGGGTGACCTTTCGGGGTCGAGACCCTTCTTCAGACTGATGTCAGGGGAGTGGGCGGTACAGAGATAAAATGTAGTCAGAGACAGTAAGACTGGTGGGAGAACTGGGAAGGGGGAGGGGATGGAGTGAGGGCCACTTGAAGCTTGAGAAATCAATGTGTATATTGCTGGGCCCAAGCTGCCCAAGTGAAATATGAGGTGATGTTCCTCCAATTTGTGCTGGGCCTAGGGTTGCCAACTGTCCCGTATCAGCCGGGACATCCCGTATTTTGGGCTAAATTGGTTTGTCCCATGCGGGACTGCCCTTTTGTCCCGTATTTGACTGCTACTATTCGGGTCGAGGGGACTGTCAGGTTTTGAGCGCCGCGTCCGTCCCCGCCTCACCCGTCCCAACGTAGTGCAGCCTATGGAGTGCAGCAGCAGTGCCTCGCCTGTGGCCCCGTCGGTCGGCAGCCGGCCAGCTGTCCGTCCTGCGTGCCTTCGCTTACCGCCGACACCACCGCCCCCCCCTTCTCATGGCCGATCATCGGTTCATGAGTTGGATGGGGTGCGGGACTATTCGCGCGACGTCGCGCGACCCAGGGCCAAGACTCCTCAGCTGGCCCGCCGGGCTGGGCTTTGTGTGCAGTCCGGCACCCGGGCCAACTCATCATCATTCACCCAGCCACGGCCGAGTCGGTCAGCGAATTGCCGTCGGGAATTTGTCCCGTAATTTGACCTTTTGTCCCTTTATTTGGGAGTGAGAAAGTTGGCGACCCTAGCTGGGCCTAGCTCTGAGTGGAGGAGGCTCAGGACGGAAAGGTCAGATTGGGAATGAGAGGGGGAGTCAAAGTGGTGAGCAACCGACACGGGCTCAGGTTTGACAAAGCGGTGAGAGCCAAGGTGCAACAGATGACTAACCAGACAGCGTATAGCCTGCCAAGGCAGTTGATATTATGGACGGCCAGAAGTCTCGTGGCATTGCAAGGCATCGAGAATAATCTTCCATCTGTCTGTCGACAAGGTTCATTTGTTTTAGCCTCGTGCATCACATGCATATGCGTTATTTTGACAGGCATAGAATAAATCCCTTTCACGCATTCAAAGGCTTTGCATCCGAGGTGACTAAATAGGCCTCACTATTTTCTGGTCTGAAGATTAACGTTTTTTTCCTCATCAGTTGGTCGATTATTTTGAAGACAGCAGAGCCGCTTTTATTCCAGTGAAATAAAAGCTTACCTTGAAAAAAAAACTTGTAGAAATAAGTATTTGAGTAAGAATTGATTCCTTTTCCTGCCTTTTCTGGTGTGATGAAATCTCATTTCTGGGACTAGAGTCATTAAGTCATTCAGTGGAAAGAGGCATACAGGGTCATACAACGCCCACACTGGGCAACATGCCCCATCTACGCCAGTCCCACCTGCATGCGTTTGGCCCGTATCCCTCCAAACCTGTCCTATCCAAGTACCTGTCTAAATGCTTCATGAACGTTGCCATTGCACCTGCCTCAACTACCTCCTCTGGCAGCTCGTTCCATACATCCACCACTCCTTGGAGGCCGGTTCTCCGGAAACTACCGCTGCACCACAGAGAGCATCCTAAAGTATGGAATTTCTGTGTGGTATCTTAGCTGCACGGAGGCGGAGAGGAGAGTTCTTCCGCGGGTGGTCCGCAGAGCGCAGAAGATAATTGGGACACAGCTACCGGCCTTGGAGGGCATCTACCACACACGGTGCCTCGGGAAGGCCGTCAGCATCCACAAAGATTCCTCACAACCTTGCAATAGTCTGTTCCAACTTCCACCATCCGGCAGACGTTACAAGGCCTTCTACGCCTGCACCTCCAGAAACATAGAAATATAGAAACATAGAAACATAGAAAATAGGTGCAGGAGGAGGATCATTCGGCCCTTCGAGCCAGCACCGCCATTCATTATGATCATGGCTGATCGTCCCCTATCAATAACCCATGCCTGCCTTCTCCCCACATCCCTTGACTCCACCAGCCCCTAGAGTTTTATCTAACTCTCTCTTAAATCCATCCAGTGATTTGGCCTCCACTGCCCTCTGTGGCAGGGAATTCCATAAATTCACAACTCTCTGGGTGAAAAGGTTTTTTCTCACTTCAGTCTAAAATGACCTCCCCTTTATTCTAAGACTGTGGCCCCTGGTTCTGGATTTGCCCAACATTGGGAACATTTCCCCTGCATCTAGCTTGTTCAATCCTTTTATAATTTTAAATGTTTCTATAAGATCCCCCTCATCCTTCTAAACTCCAGTGAATACAAGCCTAGTCTTTTCAATCTTTCCTCATATGACAGTCCCGCCATCCCAGGGATCAATCTCGTGAACCTACGCTGCACTGCCTCAATCACAAGGATGTCCTTCCTCAAATTAGGAGGCCAAAACTGTACACAATACTCCAGATGTGGTCTCACCAGAGCCCTATACAACTACAGAAGAACCTCTTTACTCCTATACTGAAATCCTCTTGTTATGAAGGCCAACATTCCATTAGCTTTCTTCACTGCCTGCTGTACCTGCACGCCAACTTTCAGTGACCGGTGTACAAGGACGCCCAGGTCTTGCTGCACCTCCCTTTACCTAACCAAACCCCATTGAGATAATAATCTGCCCCCTTGTTTTTGCCACCAAAGTGGATAACCTCACATTTATCTATATTATACTGCATCTGCCACGCATCTGCCCACTCACTCAACCTGTCCAGGTCACCCTGCAACCTCCTAACATCCTCTTCACAGTTCACACTGCCACCCAGTTTTGGGTCATCCGCAAACCTGTTAGTGTTGCTCCTAATTCCCTCTTCCAAATCATTAATATGTATGATAAACAGTTGCGTCCCCAACACCGAGCATTGCCGCACTGCACTCGCCACTGCCTGCCATTCTGAAAAGGACCCATTCACTCCTACTCTTTGCTTCCGGTCTGCCAACCAATTTTCTATCCATGTCAACACCCTACCCCCAATACCATGTGCTCTAATTTTAGTCACCAGTCTCCCGTGCGGGACCTTATCAAAGGCTTTCTGAAAGTCTAGATACACTACATTCACTGGCACCCCTTCATCCATTTTACTTGTCACATCCTCAAAAAATCCCAGAAGATTAGTCAAGCATGATTTCCCTTTCATAAATCCATGTTGACTTGGACTAATCCTTTTACTGCTATCCAAATGCCCCATTATTACCTCTTTAATAATAGACTCCAGCATCTTTCCCACCACCGAACTCAGGCTAACAGGTTTAGGACTTAGGAACAGCTTCATCCCCAGAGCTATAGCAGCTCTGAAGTGGCCCTGCTGAGTTTCCCCTCCCCCATGAACTGTCTCCCTCGGATGGTCTTGGTTCGTGGTTCTTGGTTCTTGGTTACTTGGCCCTCCAAAATATTCCTACTGGAATCTAAACTGGAGGTGGTGAAGGGAGGGGTTAAGCCAGAGAGGGTTATTGGGAAGAAAGTGCCACTTTAAATTTAGTTGCCTCTGGCTGGGCAACCGTGGCTTGAAACCACCATACAGCCTTACAGTAAAAAATAAAGAACACAAGATGGAGTAGAAATTCAACATAAAACATAAAACATCCCCTCACTGCAGGATCAAAGTTTCCCGCTGAGAGGGAAGGTACCAAAGTCAGTCTCTTCCCCGATGTTCCCCACTGTTCACCCGTGGTCGGGGCCTCTGTAGTCGCCGCTACGGGCGGCCTGATGTTCAGGCCCGCTCGGCGGGGTGATGCAAGTCCGACGTCGGGGCTGGGGGCCCTCCTCGGTGGCCTGGACCTCGAGTTGGCCACCTCCTACCGGAGTCCGCGGCTCCCAAAGTCCGCAGGCCGCGCCAGGTGCAGGCACAACGCTGGAGGCCCTCGGCAAAGGGTCCCATGGAGTTCAGCACCGCCCGCGTTGGAAGCTCTCCCAACCAGAGCTCCACGATGTTGGAGCAGCTGCCTAAAGCTCCGGAGCTCCAACGGCGACCCATCGCACATCGACCAGACACAGACCTATTTGCACTTTATGCTGTTTTATTGTTATTTTTTAAATCTTGTTTCTCTGGGTGTCTAAATTTTTAGCTAATTAAGTTATTACGTCGGATGGAAGCTGCATACCAAATCTCGTTGTACCTCTGTGCAATGACAATAAAATATATTATTATTATTATTTTTATACTTTCAAGAGAGAGCTAGATAGGCCTCTTAAAAATAGCGGAGTCAGGGGATATGGGGAGAAGACAGGAACGGGGTACTGATTGGGGATGATCAGCCATGATCACATTGATTGACGGTGCTCGCTCAAGGGGCCAAATGGGCCTACTCCTGCACCGTTATCTGAGGGATAACGTTTGTGTGAAAACGTTATCCCTCAGATTACTATTAAATCTATCCCCCCTCGCCTTAAACCTACCTCCTCTGGTCGTCGATTCCTCGATACACTGGTCATCATGGGCTCAGTGGGCCGAAGGGCCTGTTTCTATGCTATACCTTTCAATCGATCATTCAAAAGTGGGCAGAGGGGTAGTACAGAATGAGCAAGAATTAAAATGCAGGAAAGTTTGCATCAGTGGCTGGATACAATGGCGATCAATTTAAGCAAACTGAAGATTCTGACAAAGTGCTATAAACGGGCGTATGAATAGCAGGAATAAGCAAGCTTTTGAGTGGGAAAATGAACAAACGAATGAATGAATGAATGTTTTTCACACAGAGAGTGGTGAATCTGTGGAATTCTCTGCCACAGAAGGTAGTTGAGGCCAGTTCGTTGGCCATATTTAAGAGGGAGTTGGATGTGGCCCTTGTGGCTGAAGGGATCAGGGGGTATGGAGAGAAGGCAGGTACAGGATACTGAGTTGGATGGTCAGCCATGATCATATTGAATGGCGGTGCAGGCTCGAAGGGCCGAAAGGCCTGCTCCTGCACCTGATTTCTATGTTTCTATGATACTTTATTTTCATGTGTACCTGGAGTACACCGGTCACTCTCCCATCGGGCAAAAGGCACAGAAGTGTGAAAACGTACACCTCCAGATTCAGGGGCAGTTTCTTCCCAGCTGTTACCAGGCAACTTGAATCATCCTACCACCAACCTGAGAGCGGCGCTGAACTACTATCCACCTCATTGGTGATCCTCGGAATATCTTTGATCGGACGTTACTGGCTTTACCTTGCACTAAACGTTATTCCCTTATCATGTGTCTTCACTCTGTGAATGGCTCGATTGCAATCATGTATTGTCCTGCCGCTGGCTGGTTAGCACGCAACAAAAGCTATTGACTGCGCCTCAGCGCACGCGACATTTAAAGTAAACTAAACTAGGGTGCCGCCGGTAGACGCAGTGAAATGCGTTGCCTTTGCATACAACTTAGGCAGCGCACAAACCTCGCCACGTGTCTGGCCCCGACAACGTTACAAATACTGTCCACGGGCACCCCGGGGGAGTTCCGGGACCGCTGGGCTCCGCAGGGCGTTGAATGCATCCTTGACAAGGAGTGTAAGATAGTTGTACAGTAGGTTAATTAAGGATATTTGTTTGTATTGTATTATGGTGGCGGGATCTGGTTTGTTTTATTGTGGTGTAATATTCTTTTTTTAATTAAAAAAATAAGTTACAAATAGCATAGAGTTCTACTGCCCGCCGCTGCATGCGGCACCCGGCCTCTCCCCACTACAGGCCACACACCCTCCCCTTCCCCCCCTACCACCCACCCCCACCCTCTCCGCACTCCCCCCCCCCACCCCAGTTCTATTTGAGGGTTAGGACAGACTTCCACTAGACCAAAAGAGAGTACTTCCATTAATTAGTTTGGGTGGTGGCCAGGGGTGGCGCAGAGGTAGACTTGTTGCCTTACAGCGCTTACTGCGCCAGAGACCCAGATTCGATCCTGACCATGTTTGTCTGTGCGGCGATCATACGTTCTCCCTGTGACCCGCGTGGGTTTTATCCAGGACCTCAGGTTTCCTCCCACACTCCAAAGACGTACAGGTTTGCAGATCAATAGGCTTGGTATAACAGTAAATTGCCCGTGGTGTGTATGTCTAGGATGGTATTAATATGCGGGGATGGCTGGCCGGCGCGGACGCGGTGGGCCAAAGGGCTTGTTTCCGCGCTGCATCTCTAAACTAAACCAAAGTAATTTAGTGTTGGATAATTCCCTCGATCCGCTCAAAGCAGCCCACAGTTGGATAACAATTCCAATCTAGAAACAGTCAATTAGCAGCAAAAATTGGGTGATGAGAGACCACTAAAAGAATACTGTTTTGTAATTATGAGACAATTATTTTTATGCTGCAAACTCCAATTACAGATTCTACTCGATCAAAAGTCTGCTGTCTCATCAGGTTGCTAAACTGTAAAGTTATTTCAATTATAGGATTACCGCTCTTACTCCGGGCTGGTTTCCTCAAAATTTATGAGCTCCTTTTACTTACGGGACATCTCGAGGTAGGTCATTACCGTGGATAGTTTCAGTTTAGTTTTTAGTTTACAGATACAGTGCGGCAACAGGCCCTTCGGCCCACCGAGTCCGCGCCGACCAGCGATCCCCGCACATTAACACTAACCTTCACACACCAGGGACAATTTTACATTTATACCAGGCCAATTAACCAACATGCCTGCACGTCTTTGGAGTGTGCGAGGAAACCGAAGGTCTCAGAGAAAACCCAGCGCAGGTCACGGGAAGAACTTACAGACAAGCACCCGTCGTCGGGATCGAACCCGGGTCTCCGGCACTGCAAGCACTGTAAGGCAGCATCTCTACCATTGCTGCACCATGCCACCCAATTTGTTAATTTCCCCAAAATCGCTCTAGCTCACTTATTTCAGAAAACCATGATATTGCAGAGTACGTTTAAGGTTCCTTGCAGTCAGAAACGGGTGAATTGATCATGGGGAACAAGGACATGGCAGACCAATTGAATAACTACTTTGGTTTTGTCTTCACTAAGGAAGACATAATTAATTTGCCGGAAATAGCAGGGGATCGCGGGTCAAATGAGATGGAGGAACTGAGTGAAATCCAGGTTAGCCGGAAAGTGGTGTTAGGTAAAATGAATGGATTAAAGGCCGATAAATCCCCAGGGCCAGATAGGCTGCATCCCAGGGTACTTAAGGAAGTAACCCCAGAAATAGCAGATGCCTTAGTGATAATTTTTCAAAACTCTTTAGATTCTGGAGTAGTTCCTGAGGATTGGAGGGTAGCTAATGTAACCCCACTTTTTAAAACGGGAGGGAGAGAGAAAATGGGGAATTACAGACCAGTTAGTTTAACATCGGTAGTGGGGAAACTGCTAGAGTCAGTTATTAAAGATGGGCTAGCAGCACATTTGGAAAGTGGTGAAATCATTGGACTAAGTCAGCATGGATTTACGAAGGGTAAATCATGTCTGACGATCTTATAGAATTTTTTTGAGGATGTAACTGGTAGAGTGGATAAGGGAGAAGCAGTGGATATGTTGTATCTGGACTTTCAGAAGGCTTTTGACAAGGTCCACACAAGAGATTGGTATACAAACTTAAAGCACACGGGTATTGGTGGTTCAGTATTGATGTGGATAGAGAATGGCTGGCAGACAGGAAGCAAAGAGTAGGAATGAACGGGTCCTTTTCAGGATGGCAGGCAGTGACTAGTGGGTGCCGCAAGGCTCAGTGCTGGGACTCCAGCTATTTACAATATACATTAATGATTTGGGGGACGAGGGAATTAAATGCAACATCTCGAAGTTTGCGGATGACACAAAGCTGGGGGCAGTGTTAGCTGTGAGGAGGATGCTAGGAGGCTGCAGGATGACTTGGATAGACTGGGTGAGTGGGCAAATGCATGGCAGATGCAGTCTAATGTGGATAAATGTGAGGTTATCCACTTGGTGGCAAAAAAAAACAGGAAGGTAGACTATTATTTGAATGGTGACCGATTAGGGAAAATGGGAGATGCAACGAGACCTGGGTGTCATGGTACACCAGTCATTGAAAGTAGGCAGGCAGGTGCTTGTGCAGCAGGCTGTGAGGAAAGCAAATGGTATGTTGGCATTCATAACAAAAGGATTTGAGTACAAGAGCAGGGAGGTTCTTTTGCAGTTGTATAGGGTCTTGGTGAAGCCACACCTGGAGTATTGCGTACAGTTTTGGTCTCCTAATCTGAAGAAAGACACTTTCTTGCCATAGAGGGAGTACAGAGAAGGTTCACCAGACTGATTCCTGGGATGGCACGACTTCCATATGAAGAAAGAGTGGATAGACTCGGCTTGTACTCGCTGGAAATTTAGAAGATTGAGGAGGGATCTCATAGAGGACTTACAAAAATTCTTAAGGGGTTGGACAGGCTAGATGCAGGAAGATTGTTCCCGATGTTGGGGAAGTCCAGGACAAGGGGTCACAGTTTAAGGATAAGGGGGAAGTCTTTTAGGACCGAGATGAGAAATCGTTTTTCACACAGAGCGTGGGTGAATCTGTGGAATTCTCTGCCACAGAAGGTAGTTGAGGCCAGTTCGTTGGCCATATTTAAGAGGGAGTTGTATGTGGCCCTTGTGGCTGATGGGATCAGGGGGTATGGAGAGAAGGCAGGTACAGGATACTGAGTTGGATGATCAGCCATGATCATATTGAATGGCGGTGCAGGCTCGAAGGGCCGAATGGCCTGCTCCTGCAGCTAATTTCTATGTTTCTATGTTTCTATGTTAAGGGTTCACCACATTTCTGTGGGATTTGAGTCAAATATAATCCAAATTGTGTAAGAATGGACAATTCCATGCTTGGGAATTGGATGCGGCACACCCAAGATGACGTTTAGTTTCGTCTAGTCTAGTTTAGAGATACAGAGTGGAAAAATGCTCTTCGGCCAATGGAGACCGTGCCGAACGGCAATTTCCAAACGCCTACATCTGCAATTCCTTTTTTCTACACCATAGCAATTATCTCCCTGTAACCTACTCCCTCTCGCTGTACGCTGACAAAACCCTTTTAGACTATAAACGTTTGAGCATACAGTGCGAAAACAGGCCCTTTAGTCCACGCCGAGCAGCGATCGCCCTGCGCACTAGCACTATCCCACACGTACACTAGGAATAATTTACAATCTTTGCCGAAGCCAATTAAACTACCAACCTGCACGTCTTTGGAGTGTGGGAGGAAACCGGAGCGCCCGGGGAAAACCCACACAGGTCACGGGGAGAACGTACAAACTCCATACAGACAGCACCCGTAGTCAGGAGCGAACCCGGGTCTCTGGCGCTGCGAGGCAGCAACTCTACCGCTGCGCCACCCTGCCACACACTAAATTACTAAGATGAAAGGATATTTAGATAGATACTCAAGCAGGCAAGACATTGAAGAATAATGTCCGAATGCAGGCAAATGTATGTTTGTGGCTATCTAAAAGCTTCTGAGACACCACTGTTGTATCTGCATTTACCATCACCCCAGGTAGCGCGTTCCAGGCACCCACCGCTATAAGGTGAGAGGGGGAAAGTTTAAAGGGAACGTGTGAAGCAAGTGTTTGGCATTTGTCCAAATGTCTTATGAAACTGGTTTAGAGGGCATTAGTCACCAGGAGAGGTTGGATAAACTTTCTTTGCTTTCAACTGGGGAGTCGGAGGCTGAAGAGAGTCCCGATGGAAGTAGGTCAAATTATGAAAGGTATACACATAGGGTAGACAGTCAGAACCTTTGCCCCGTGATGGAAATGTCGAAGATTATACGACATAGTTTCGAGAGAGGGGCAACGTTTAAAGTAGATATGCAGGGCAATTTTCTTTTGTACCCAGAGAGTGGTGAATGACTAGAATGCACTGCCTGGGGTAGAAGCAGATACTATAGTGTCAGAGAGTCATAGAGCCATACAGTGTGGAAACAGGCCCCCACGGTCTGACTTGCCCCATCTACACGTCCACCTGCCTGCGTTTGGCCCAGATCCTCAAAAACCTATCTATCAATGTACCTGCCTGAAAGATTCTTAAAACATTGCCGGTCACGGTGGCGCAGTGGTAGAGTTGCTGCTTTACAGCGAATGCAGCGCCAGAGACCCGGGTTTTTGATCCCGACTACGGGTGCTGTCTGTGCGGAGTTTGTACGTTCTCCCGTGACCTGCGTGGCATTTCTCCAAGGTCTTCGGTTTACTCCCACACACCAAAAAGGTACAGGTATACAGGTAAATTGGCTTGGCAAATGTAAATTTTTTTATTTTTTTTTAAAAATATTTATACAGAGTAATTTTGGGAGTAAGGTATGGCAGTAGAGATTGGCCCCGTGGGTTTGTTCAGCCTGCAACATGTGGGAGATCAGGGAGATGGTCGGTGTCCCTGGTGACTACGTTTGCAGGAAGTGTGTCCAGCTGCAGCTCCTGGCAGACCGCATTGAACGATTGGAACTGCGGCTGGATTCATACTGGAGCATCCACGATGCGGAGAAAGTCGTGGATAGCACGTACAGTGAGTTGGTCACACCGCAGGCAAAGGTAGGAGGACAAGAAGGGAAAGGGTGGCCAATAGCCAGCAAAGCAGTAGGCAGGTAGTGCGGGAGTCCCTGCGGTCATCTCCCTCCTAAACAGGTATACCATTTTGGATACTGTTGAGGGAGATGGCTCATCAGGGGGAATGCAGCAGCAGCCGGTTCATGGCACCATGGGTGGCTCTGCAGCACATGAGGGGGGAAAAAAAAGAGGGGAAGGGCAATAGTAATAGGGGATTCAATTGTCAGGGGAATAGATAGGCGTTTCTGCGGCCGCAAACGAGACTCCAGGATGGTATGTTGCCTCTCTGGTGCAAAGGTCAGGGATGTCACTGAACGGCTGCAGAACAATTCTGGAGGGGGAGGGTGAACATCCAGTTGTTGTGGTGCATGTTGGCACCAACGATATAGGTATAAAAAGGGATGAGGTCCTACAAGGTGAATTTAGGGAGCTAGGAGATAAACTTAAAAGTAGGACCTCAAAGGTAGTAATCTCCGGATTACTACCAGTACCACGGGCCAGTCAGAGTAGAAATAGGAGGATAATGCAAATGAATACGTGGCTTGAAAAGTGGTTGCAAAGGGGAGGGATTCAAATTTTTAGGGCACTGGGACCAGTTCTGGGGGAGGTTGGGACCGGTACAAAACAGGACGGTTTGCACCTGGAATGGAATGGAACCAATGTTCTTGGGGGAGTGTTTGCTAGTGCTGTCGGGGAGGATTTAAACTAATGGCAGGGGGATGGGTACAAGAGCAGAGAGGCAGGAGGGTGTAAAATGAGGGTAGAAGCAATAGGTAGCAAGGTGAAAGGTAAAAAGTGGCAGGCAGACAAAACCAGGGCAAAAATTCAAAAAGGGCCACTTTTCAGCAAAATTGTATAAGGGGTAAATGCGTTGTAAAGACAAGCTGAAGGCTTTGTGTCTCAATGCAAGGGAGTATTCGTAATAAGGTGGACGAGTTGAACGTGCAGATAGATATTAATGATTATGATATAGTTGGGATCACGGAGACATGGCTCCAGGGTGACGTAGGCTGGGAGCTGAACATCCAGGGATATTCAATATTCAGGAGGGATAGAGAGAAAGGAAAAGGAGGTGGGGGTAGCGTTGCTGGTTAGAGAGGAGATTAAAGCAATGGAAAGGAAGGACATTAGCTTGGAGGATGTGGTATCGGTATGGGGTAGAGCTACAAAACAACCTAAGGGGCAGAAAACGCTGGTGGGTGTTGTGTAGAGGCCACCTAACAGTAGCAGAGAAGTTGGGGATGGTATCAAACAGGAAATTAGAAATGCGTGCGACAAAGGGCAAAACAGTTATAATGGGTGACTTCAATCTACATATAGATTGGGTTAATCAAAATTGGCAGGGGGTGCTGAGGAAGAGGATTTTTTGGAATGTATGCGGGATAGTTATCTAAATCAACATGTAGAGGAACCAACGAGAGAGCAGGCTATTTTAGACTGGGTTTTTGAGTAATGATTGGAAGGGGTAATTAGCCGTCTTGTTGTACGTGCCCCCTTGGGCAAGAGTGACATAATATGGTTGAGTTCTTCATTAGGATGGAAGAGTGACATTGTTAATTCAGAAACAATGGTTCTGAACTTAAAGAAAGGTAACTTTGAGGGTATGAGACGTGAATTGGCCAAGATTGACTGGCAATTAATTCTAAAAGGGTTGACGGTGGATATACAATGGAAGACATTTAAAGACTGCATGGATGAACTACAAAAATTGTTCATCCCAGTTTGGCAAAAGAATAAATCGGGGAAGGTAGTGCATCCGTGGATAACAAGGGGAAATCAGGGATAGTATCAAAGCAAAGGATGATGCGTACAAAGTAGCCAGAAAAAGCAGCATACCAGAGGACTGGGAGAAATTCAGAGACCAGCAGAGGAGGACAAAGGGCTTAATTAGGAAAGGAAAAATAGATTATGAAAGAAAAACTGGCAGGGAACATAAAAACTGACTGCAAAAGTTTTTATAGATATGTGAAGAGAAAGAGGTTAGTTTAAAACAAATGTAGGTCCCTTGCAGTCAGAAACAGGTGAGTTGATCATGGGGAACAAGGATATGGCGGACCAATTGAATAATACTTTGGTTCCGTCTTCACTAAGGAAGACATAAATAATCTGCCTGAAAATAGCAGGGGACTGTGGGTCAAAGGAGGAATTGAGTGAAATCCAGGTCAGTCGGGAAAGTGGTGTTGGGTAATAGATTAAAGGCCGATAATCCCAGGGCCAGATAGGCTGCATCCCAGAGTACTTAAGGAAGTAGCTCAGGAAATAGTGGATGCATTAGTGATAATCTTTCAAAAACTCTTTAGATTCTGGAGTAGTTTCCTGAGGATTGGCGGGTGGGTAGCAAATGTAACCCCTCTTTTTAAGAAGGGAGGGAGAGAGAAAAACGGGGAATTACAGACCAGTTAGTCTAACATCGGTAGTGGGGAAAACTGCTAGAGTCAGTTATTAAAGATGGGATAGCAGCACATTTGGAAAGTGGTGAAATCATTGGACAAAGTCAGCATGGATTTACAAAAGGTAAATCATGTCTGACGAATCTTGTGGAATTTTTCGAGGATGTAACTAGTAGCGTGGATAAGGGAGAACCAGGGTGGATGTGGTTATATCTGGACTTCCAGAAGGCTTTCGACAAGGTCCCACATAAGAGATTAGTATACAAACTTAAAGCATACGGTATTAGGGGTTCAGTATTGATGTGGATAGAGAACTGGCTGGCAAACAGGAAGCAAAGAGTAGGGAGTAAACGGGTCCTTTTCACAATGGCAGGCAGTAACTAGTGGGGTTACCGCAGGGCTCAGTGCTGGGACCCCAGCTATTTACAATATATATTAATGATCTGGATGAGGGAATTGAAGGCAATATCTCCAAGTTTGCGGATGACACTAAGCTGGGGGGCAGTGTTCGCTGTGCGGAGGATGCTAGGAGACTGCAAGGTGACTTGGATAGGCTGGGTGAGTGGGCAAATGTTTGGCAGATGCAGTATAATGTGGATAAATGTGAGGTTATCCACTTTGGTGGCAAAAACAGGAAAGCATACTATTATTTAAATGGTGGCGATTAGGAAAAGGGGAGATGCAGCGAGACTGGGTGTCATGGTACACCAGTCATTGAAAGTAGGCATGCAGTGCAGCAGGCAGTGAAAAAAAGCGAATGGTATGTTAGCTTTCATAGCAAAAGGATTTGAGTACAGGAGCAGGGAGGTTCTACTTCAGTTGTACAGGGTCTTGGTGAGATCACACCTGGAGTATTGCGTGCAGTTTTGGTCTCCAAATCTGAGGAAGGACATTATTGCCATAGAGGGAGTGCAGAGAAGGTTCACCAGACTGATTCCTGGGGATGTCAGGACTGTCTTATGAAGAAAGACTGGATAGACTCGGTTTATACTCTCTGGAATTTAGGAGATTAAGAGGGGATCTTATAGAAACTTACAAAATTCTTAAGGGGTTGGACAGGCTAGATGCAGGAAGATTGTTCCCGATGTTGGGGAAGTCCAGGACAAGGGGTCACAGCTTAAGGATAAAGGGGAAATCCTTTAAGACCGAGATGAGAAATAACTTTTTTCACACAGAGAGTGGTGAGTCTCTGGAACTCTCTGGCCACAGAGGGTTAGTTGAGGCCAGTTCATTGGCTATATTTAAGAGTGAGTTGGATGTGGCCCTTGTTGCTAAGGGGATCAGAGGGTATGGAGAGAAGGCAGGTACGGGATACTGAGTTGGATGATCAGTCCATGATCATATTGAATGGCGGTGCAGGCTCGAAGGGCTCTGAATGGCCTACTCCTGCACCTAATTTCTATGTTTCTATGTTTCTATGTCCCTAGTGGGTGTAGGATAGTGTTAATGTGCGGGGATCGCAGCTCGGCGCAGACCCGGTGGGCCGAAGGGCCTGTTTCCGCGCTGTATCTCTAAACTAAACAAAAAAAAAATAGCGATAGTCCCTGGCTGAACTACTTCCTCTAGCAGCTCATTCCATGCACCCACCGCTCTTTGTGTGAATAAGTCACCCCTCAGGTTTTCTATTACATTTTTCCCCTCTTGCCTTAAACCCATGACCTCTGGTGCTCGATTCCCCTACTCTGGGCAAAAGACTGTGCGTTTATTTGATCTATTCCTCTCTTGGATTTGTCCACCTCAATAAGATCACCCCTTCATCCTCCTGGGACTCCGAGGAATAATGTCGTAGCTTGCTCTAGCCCAGGGCCCAGAGTTGTGGCAACATCCTCGTGAATCTTCTCTGCACCCTTTGCTGCTTGACGACTCCTCTCCCTTGACACAGTGACCAGAGCTGAACACAACACTCGAAATGTTGCCTCACCAACATCTTCTGCAACTGCAACATGACCTCTTGGGTCGCCAACTTTCTCGCTCCCAAACAAGGGACAAAAGGTCAAAATACAGGACAAATTCCCGACGGCAATTCGTTGACCGACTCGGCCGTGGCTGGGTGAATGATGAGTTGGGCCCGGGTGCCGGACTGCACACAAAGCCCAGCCCGGCGGGCCAGCTGAGGAGTTTTGGCCCGGGCGAGCGACGTGGCGCGCAAAGTCCGGCGCCCCCGTCCAACTCATGGACCGATGATCGGCCGTGAGAAGGAGGGGTGGTGGCGTTGGCAGTAAGCGAAGGTCCGAAGGTGGGACAGCTGGCCGGGCTGCCGGCCGACGGGGGCCACCAGCGAGGCTGCTGCGGCTGCTGCTGCACTCCATGGGCTGCACTACGTTGGGACGGGTGAGGCGGGGCTGGACGCGGCTCTCCGACCCGACAGTCCCCTCGACCCGAGTAGTAGCAGTCAAATACGGGACAAGGGCGGCCCCGTACGGGACAAACTAATTTAACCCAATATACGGGATATCCCGGCTAATACGAGACAGTTGGCAACCCTAATGACCTTGCAACTTCTGCACTCAATAGTTTGACTGATGAAGGCGTTTGTGACCTCCCCATCAAACCTGTGACGCTGCCTTCAGGGAAAAATGCTACTTTCAAGGAAAGTGGTGTTTATGAAGCTTTTAGATAGTCACCTGAATGCGCAGGGAACGGAGAGATATGGATCAAGTGCTGGCGGAAAGGATTAGTTTAATTTGCCGTCATTTACAGCATGGACAATGTGGGCCGAAGGGACTTTCCCTGTGCTACACGATGCTATTGCCCATGTTAAGCTAACCTCTCTGTAAATACATCTACCCATTTTCTGCCCTGTTGACACAAATTGAAAATGACTGCTATCCACAGAACACTTTTACCCTGAGCTTTGGTGCCAAGTTACTGTGCTGTAAATAACCGTGAATCCCAGTCACGGGTGATTTAGTACGAACGAGGTCTGCATCCCTTAAGAGAAACTGACACCGATTCCGATAAATAAGCAGAATTCTTGCAATGTCCCAGAAGGGGTCATGATGATGCCTTCTTTTTAAATATATTTGTGAATAGTGGGGACTGGAAGGATTTGACGTGTAGATAGGGAGGTCACAAAGAGTAACTCAGCGGGACAGGCAGCATCTCTGGATGGAAAGGAACGGGTGACGTTTCGGGTCGAGACCCTTCTTCACACTGAGAGTCAGGGGAGAGGGAGACACAGAGATAGGGAAGGGTAAGGTGTGAAAACGAGACATCAAAGGGGACGAAGTTCAAGAAAAATGGAGAGCCGATCATTGTTCGCCAGGGCAAGGTGACAACGGGGCAAGCAAAGATAAAATGTTAATCAGGAGGACTGAAGGGCCAGACTAGACTCAATGGGCTGAAGGGCCAGTTTCCATTCTGTGCCACTCCCTGCCCCTATTTTCTCTTCTCAGTGAGCCTCTATCTATTTCGCTCGGGTAGTTTACAACCCAGCAGTATGAACATTGAATTCTCTCATTTCAACTAACTTCATCTTATGCTCCCCTCCCCCCTCTCCCCTCCTAGCCCCCCTACAACCTCCCTGGTCGTTTTACCCTTTTCCACAGCTCTCCACAGTGTTTTTATTGAGATCACGCCTTCGCTGGCGCGGAGGTAGAGTTGCTTCCTCACAGCTCCACGAGGCCCGGGTTCGTTTCCGACAGAGTTTGTATGTTCTCCCCGTGACCACGTGGGGTTTCTCCCCGGGAACTCCGGTTTCTTCCCGCACTCCAAAGAAGTACAGGTTTGCAGGTGAATTGGCTCCGGTAAAATTGCAATATTGTCCCTAGTGTTGGGGATAGTGCGAGTGGACGTGGATTGCTAGTCGGCACGAACTGGGTGGGCCGAGGGGCATGTTTAGACACTGTATCTCTAAACTAAACCTTCCCGAGCCAACAATGGACCTACCAGGCAATGCCCTTTCTGAGGTCATTTGTGGCTGGTCCTGATTGATCCTGGTCTTCACCTCACCTCACCTCACCTCACCACCCCCCCCCCGAGTCCCGACCAGAAACACCATCCATCCCGTTTCTCCTGAGATGCTGCCTGACCCGTTGAGTTTACTCCAGCACATTGAGTCTATCTTCTGTTCCATCATAACATATATAACAATTACAGCACGGAAACAGGCCCTCTCGGCCCTTCCAGTCCGTGCCGACCATTTATTTTCCCCTAGTCCCATCTACCTGCACTCAGACCATACCCCTCCATTCCCTTCCCGTCCATATACCTATCCACTTTACCTTTAAATGTTAAAATCGATCCTGCCTCCACCACTTCTGCTGGAAGCTCATTCCACACAGCCACCACCCTCTGAGTAAAGAAGTTCCCCCTCACGTTACCCCTAAACTTCTGTCCCTTAATTCTCATGTCATGCCCTCTTGTTTGAATCTTCCCTACCCTAAATGGGAAAAGCTTATCCATGTCAACTCTGTCTATTCCTTTCATCATTTTAAAGACCTCAATCAAGTCCCCCCTTAACCTTCTGCGCTCCAAAGAATAAAGACCTAACTTGTTCAACCTTTCTCTGTAATTTAATTGCTGGAACCCTGGCAACATTCTAGTTAATCATAGGTCGCCTTTTTCAAAGGCATCTTAAAACTTCAGGGTTAATAGAAATGTTGCAACTCCTTATGGCTTGGGAACCAACTAAAGCGATCTTTAGACATTCAGAGCAAGCCTAAATGCCAAACACTTTCCAATTTTATTTTATCCATGTTAAAAGATGTTCTTTAGTTTGATCTTTGCGTTTCAATAGCAAATCTAAACGTTTACCCGTTCCATCTCAAAGTTCATAACTTTGCCATCTTAATTTGGCCCTCACCATTCATGCTGCTTTTAAGTGCTTAAAGAGCCTTGGTAAGAAAAGAAATTAGCAAGAAGCTGAATGCCAATACAGAGGACGTGAAAGAACGTTTTTATTTTACCGTAGGTATTTGGAATAAGTTTAGTTTTTCATTTAGTTTAGAGGTACAGCTCGGAAACAGGCCCTTCAGCCCACCCAGTCTGCACCGACCAGCCATCCCCGCATGCCGACACTATCCTGCGCACACTAGGGACAATTTACAATTTCACCAAGCCTATTGGCCTACAAACCAATAGACAATAGAAAACCTGAACTACTGCCTTGGGAGTGTGTGGTTAAACCGGAGATGCTGACGAAAATCCACGCAGGTCATGGGGAGAACGTCAAAAACTCCATACGGGCAGCACCCATGGTGCATGGGTCAGGCAGGTTTTGAGGGATATGGGCCAAATCCGAACGGGTGGGACTAGTGCTGCTGGGACACGTTGGTCAGCGTGGGCACGTTGGGCTGAAGGGCCTGTTTCCACACTGTATGCCTCTAAGTATCCATAGTCACATATAGCCCATGAAGGTATTTTCTCACACCACCAACATGTACCATTGTCTGACCAACATTTAACCACGACAAGAGGTTAGACAGTTTTTTGTGTCCTGACGCATCTCAAGTTTCACATTATAGATTTGTTAAGAGTTTGGACACGCTAGAGGCAGGAAACATGTTCCCGATGTTGATAGAGTCCAGAACCAGGGGCCACAGTTTAAGAATAAGGAGTAAGTCATTGAGAACGGAGACGAGGAAACACCTTTGCTCACAGAGAGTTGTGAGTCTGTGGAATTCTCTGCCTCAGAGGGCGGTGGAGGTCGGTTCTCTGGATACTTTCAAGAGAGAGTTAGATAGGGCTCTTAAAGATAGTGGAGTCAGGGGATATGGGGAGAAGGCAGGAATGGGGTACTGATTGGGAATGATCAGCCATGATCACATTGAATGGCAGTGCTGGCTCGAAGGGCCGAATGGCCTCCTCCTGCACCTATTGTCTATTGTCAAGTTCAGGTTCAAGTTCGAATGCCGATTATCATTGCTGAAATACTTGGAAATACTTGGAATACACAAACAAAAGGTTGTTTGTGTCACTGCACTGACCACTGTACGTCCGAACATGAAAGATAATCTCCTCCTAACCCGAATCTGTACATTGCTGAATATGCGTACCAGCTGAAAACGTCCTTGTTTGCTTGTCGAAAGTTTCTGAATTCACTTCAGCTTCGAGCACAATAAATCGAGCTGCCAAATCTAGATTTATTGTCAGAGTTCCAATTTCTGAAGTGAAGCCAGAATCCTTACTCTTTCCTGAAATCCCCTTGCTGAAATACTGAGGGCACATTGAGCTGTTGTTGAGGTGAGATGCATCTTCTGCTGTGGTCCTAGCTTGAGGAGCTGAGCAGTGGCCTTGTTCATCCTTAACCTACGTTCTCTAAAACTGATGATTCAGTTGTTGCTGCACTGCTGTTTTTTGCAAACTCGCTAAACATGAGCTGATGCCTGTTCAGTGCCCACATCAAGCGACGCAACATCTCGGCAGGAGAATTATTTAGTTTAGTTTAGTTTAGATATACAGCACAGAAACAGGCCCTTCGGCCCATTGAGTCCAAGCCGACCAGTGATCCCCGCACACTAACACCATCCCACCCAGGAGCGGAAAACCCGGGGGGACCAGAGGGGACACGTCCCCCCCAAGTTTTGGTCATCCGGATTTTAAAATCTCTGCTTTCCGCGAGACAGTGGGGGTGGGACTGCTGATCGAGGGCGCCGATTGGACGAGAGAGACACCGGTCAGCAGGCAATGGGGGCGGGATATGATGATTCCGCGCGGTGATTGGAGGAGGGAGACGTGGCACAGATCTGCGTCTCATCCGCAGCCAGGATCGATCCCGGCCAGGTCTCCGGAGCTGTCCCGTCCCGTCCCCACCCTACCCCCCCACAGGTGGCCAGAGAGGTCGGGAGTCAGACGGGAGCTGTAACCCCAGGCCCACCGCCAGCGCAGAGAAGCAGCGCTAAACCGCGCTCAACGCTGCCTGTTCCGCCAGGTCAACCTGCCTGGGCTTGCGGGAAATATGGGCAGCGCGGAGCAGCAGCGCTGGTGTCCCGTCAGTCCAGTCAGGGCTGTAGGTTAACCCGGCGAGACAGGTAGAGCTGAGCAGCAATTAGCGCTGGATTGAGCCTCCGAAGCCTCGTGCGTGTGTGTGTGAGCGTGAGCATGCGCGCGCGGTCGCCAAAAAATTGTGTCCCCCCTGTCCCCCGGTCCCCTCCATATTTTGATAGTGAGTTCCGTGCCTGATCCCACCCACACTAGGGACAATTTACAATTTACCCAAGCTAACTAACCAGCGCATTTGTTTTATAAATCAAGGATAGTAATTCTTTCTCTCTGTCATTCCCTGAAGTATGTAGTGGATTTCCACTTGGAGAAGATCCATTTAATTTTTTGAGATACAGCGGGGAAACAGGCCCTTCGGCCCATCGAGTCCGCACCGACCAGCGATCCCCGCACATTAACACCATCCAACACTAGGGACATTTTTTTTTTACATTTTATACCCAGCCAATTAACCTGCAAACCTGTACGTCTTTGGAGTGTGGGATGAAACCGAAGTTCTCGGAGAAAACCCACGCAGGTCACGGGGAGAACGTACAAACTCCGTACAGAAAAGCACCCGTAGTCAGGATCGAACCCGGTACAGGCAGAGGAGATGAGTTTATCTTGGATCATGTATGGCACAGACTTTGTGGGCTGAAGGGCCATTCTTGTACAATCCCTTCCCTTCATTCCATGGTCAAATCCCTTGCCATCCTTCTCATTCCTACGCAGTAGAGGTCATAGATTTATGAGATGGTACACACTGCTAATACCATGCATTAGTGTTGGAAGGAATGAATAGCAATCAATCAACTGGCACCTTTGTCCCGGATGGTGTTAAGATTATTAAATATTTTACACTAATGGATGCTGAAGTTTAAGCATCCATTAACCACACTGCAGGAAATAAAAAGTCACAGTGTCCGAGTTCAGTTAATGTGAGGGCTTGTGCTTTTAGTTTGACTTGCTCCTGAACACTACACGATGCCAGTCGATTTAAAGCAAGAAGGATCCGTTTCCCACACTCCAGCCCTTCCTCAACTAAAAGATCCGTAATTCAAGAGTCACGAACGCCTGTTTTTAATCCCACTACGCTGGGAATTTGAGCCCTTTGCATTCGAGACAAATGCCGTCGGATGTCAATATCATTCACAGCAGATGAAGCACTTGAGACATTTACGAGAGTGTGTTGAGACATAAAAACGAAAGAGCTAATCTTCAGTGATGATGTACGAGTCCTTCTTCTGAAAGTTAAATAAAAAGAGAAGCGCAAAACGCTTGAAATCTCAAACAAAAACTTTAAAAAATGCTGGGAAATCCCAGCGGTAGAGTTGCTGCCTCACAGCGCCAGAAACCTGGGTTCGATCCTGACTATGGGTGCTGACTGTACGGAGTTTGTACGTTCTCCCCGTGACCCGCGTGGGCGTTCCCCAGGTGCTCCGGTTTCCTCCCACGCTCCAAATACGTACAGGTTTGTAGGTTACATTGGCTTTGGTAAAAGATTCTAAATTGTCACTCGCGTGTGTAAGATAGTGCTAGGGATTGCTGGTGAGGCGAAGGGGCTGATTCCGTGCTGTGTCTCTAAACTAAATTAAACCAGGCAGTAACTGTGGAAAAAGGGACAGTCACGGATTTGGTCCTAGATTTTCGAGTTTAGTTTATTATAATCATGTGTGCCAAAGAACAGTGAAAAGCTTTTCTGTTGTTCTGTTGCTCTGCCTCAAAAAGGCTGCCGACATCATCAAGGACCCACACCATCCTGGCCACACACTCATCTCTCCGCTGCCATCAGGTAGAAGGCACAGGAGCCTGAAATCTGGTACATCCAGGTTCAGTAACAGCCTCTTCCCCACAGCCATCAGGCTATTAAACTCAACTCAAACAAAACTCTGAACTTGAACAGCCTATTGCACTTTATCTGTTTACTGATGTGTGTGTGTGTATATATATATTCTATGGTATATGGACACACTGATCTGATCTGTATTTATGACTACAATACTCTGTTGTGCTGCAGCAATGCAAGAATTTCATTGTCCTATCCGGGACACATGACAATAAACTCTCTTGACTTGACTATCCAGTCAGTGAAAAGACTACACACGATTCTCTTCAAAAGGGAACTGGATAATAGGCAGGTTCTTGGAGTGAAGATGGGAGTGTGATTAGATTGGTTGTTCTTGCATTGAGCCAGCATGGACTCAGTAGGCTAAATGGTTTCATCGCTTTCGTTGAGAGTTAGAGTTTAGTTTAGAGGTACAGCATGGAAACAGGCCCTTTGGCCCAATGTCCATGCCAACCACCGATTACCCGTACACACTAGTTCTATGGTATCCCACTATCTTGTCCGCTCCCTACACACTAATGAGCCTGTCCCACTTGGCAATTTTTTAGGCAACTGCCGGCGACTGTCATAGTAGTAGAAGGTCACCGAAAAACCGGTAACAACCTACGTCATCCTTGCGACAACCTACGACAGCACCTACATCAGGAGAAGTCAAGCTATGCTCATTGGCATCAAACCCACTGTCGATTAAACATTTTCGACATGTTGAAAATGTTGCGATGACCAGAAAGACACTACGACTTTTTGAGCGCCTGAGGAGACTACTCTTGGCGACCACCAGCCAACACGTGGCGACAAACTTATCGCCTGTAGTTCCCTAAAAAAATCCCAAGGTGGAACAGGCCCATGTGCTATTTACAGAGGCCAATTATCCTACAAAACACCAGCACGTCTTTGGGATGGAAAACAGAGAGAGTGGTTTTTCACACAGAGAGTGGTGAATCTGTGGAATTCTCTGCCACAGAAGGCAGTTGAGGCCAGTTCATTGCCTATATTTAAGAGGGAGTTAGATGTGGCCCTTGTGGCTAAAGGGATCAGGGGGTATGGAGAGAAGGCAGGTACAGGATACTGAATTGGATGATCAGCCATGATCATATTGAATGGCGGTGCAGGCTCGAAGGGCCGAATGGCCTGCTCCTGCACCTAATTTCTATGTTTCTATGTTTCTAAAACTACACGGTCACAGGAAGAACGTGCAAACTGCACACAGACAGCGCTCGGGGTTAGGATGGAACCCGGGTCTCTGGTGCCGTGAAGCAAAGGATCTACCGGCTGTGGTTCAACTGGTACATGAAAAAACCTTGTACTGAGCTACACAAGCTCTTAGTGAGTTTGTCATGACTTGCATGTCTAACGATGACTTCGCTTTTTATCTGTGGCTAACATATTCACTTCTGTGTGCATTATACTTTCCTGTCCTAATTCAAAAATATAAGGGATTAAAAAAAACATTCAGATAGTTTATGATATGATTTAACTAACCATTTTAATAATGACAGTCGTCTGCTGTTTAATCCACTCCACATTTGTAAAGAGTAAAAGACAAAATGCTGGATGTGAAACGTCACTTATCCATGTCCTCCAGAGATGCTGCCTGACCTGCTGAGCCACTCCAGCCCTGGCAGCAGTGGCGCAATGGTAGAGTTGCTGCCTCACAGCGCCAGAGACCCGGGTTCGAGCCTGACTACGGGTGCTGTCGGTGCTGAGTTTGTACGTTCTCTCCTTGACCATACAAGAACCCAAACAGTCTTTCCAGGTGAGGCAGAGCTTCACTTACACCTCCTCCAGCCTCATCTACTGTATCCGCTGTTCCAGGTGTCAACTTCTCTACATCGGCGAGACCAAGCGCAGGCTTGGCGATCGCTTCGCTGAACCCCTCCGCTCAGTCCGTCTTAACCAACCTGATCTCCCGGGGTGGCTCAGCACCTCAACTCCCCCTCCCATTCCCAATCTGACCTTTCTGTCCTGGGCCTCCTCCACTGTCATAGGTAGGACCGGCGCCCAAATCGGAAGAACAGCACCTCATATTTTGCTACGGTTGTTTACACCCCAGCGGTATGAACATTGACTTCTCCAACATCAGGTAGCCCTTGCTGTCTCCCTCCATCCCCTCCCCCATCCCAGGTCTCCCACTAGTCTTACTGTCTCCGCCTACATTCTATCTTTGTGTCGCCCCCCCCCCCCCCCCTTGACATCAGTCTGAAGAAGGGTCTCAGCCCGAAACGTTGCCAATTCCTTCCCTCCAGAGATGCTGCTTCACCCGCTGAGTTACTCCAGCATTTTGTGGCTACCTTCGATTTAAACTAGCATCTGCAGTTCTTCGCTACACATTACAATCGAGCCAGTGTACACAGTGTAGAGATACATGATAAAGGGAATAGCCTTAATAATGTTCAGTGCTATATAATGTCCAGTAAAGTCTGATTAAAGATGGTCCGAGGGTCTCCAATGAGGTAGATAATAGCTCAATAACCACGTGGGTTTTCTCCGGGTGCTCTGGTTTTCCCCCCACACTTTAAAGAAGACGTACAGGCTTGTAGGTTAATTGCCTTCTGTAAATTGTAAAATTGTCCCTAGTGCTAGTGTAAGGGGTGATCGCAGTTTCGGTGGGCCTAGAGACCTGTTCCCATGCTGCATATCTAAAGTCTAAAGTCACTTTGTGTTCTGAGCAAGATTCCCAGCATCTGCAGTTCCGTGTATCTGTGTGAGGCATTTCTCTTTTTGTTGTTGTTGTTGTTGTTGTTTATTTTTGTTAGAAGTGAGTACAGTAGTGTGGTACTTAAGTACCTAATACATACATACACATTTCCATTCTTCTACAACTTCGTACTTTTGATTTAATGATAAAAGAACAGTGAGAGAAAAAAAGAAATAGAGAGTGTCGGAATAGATAGACAAGCGAGTAGAAACAGACAGCCAAAGAAATACAGGACCGAGATAAGAAGCTAAAAAGATTGAAAGAAAAGGAGAAAGTAAAGGAAAGAGAGATTAGGAGAGATCTACCTAGTTCGTATTTTTGCCCATCCGTCACCCGGTTCTAAACCATTTAATTTCTTAAGTTGCACCATCTGCTTGTAAAAAGTTGATAAAAGGAGACCAAGTCTTTAAGAATAGGTCTACTTTGCCTAGTAGGAGGAATTTCATTTCTTCAAGGTGTAGCATTTCAGACATGTTTGAAATCCACATTTTGAACATTCAATATGTGAGACATTTCTAATGGTAAACTAGAGAGCTTTGCTCAGCAGGTTAGGTTGCATATAGGATAAGAAAATGAAATGAAATTCGAAACTGCTCAAAAACCAAAGCAGGTCAAGAAACATCTTGGTATTTTCAAGCATTTCTGTCTAATGTTGGTGTTGTTTTTCTTTAGAGATCCAGCATGGAAACATGTCCTTCGGCCATTGAGCCCACATTAACCATCAATCACCTGTTGATACAAGTTCAATGTTATCCCAGTTTCGCATCCATTCCCTACACACTAGGGGCAATTTACAGAGGGCCAATTAACCTGCAGACACGCACGCCTTTAGGACGCAGGAGGAAGCCAGGGCACCCAGAGGAAACCCACGTGGTCACAGGAAGAGCGGCATGGTAGAGTTGCTGCCGTACTGCACTTTCAAGGGGGTTCGATTCCGACTACAGATGCCGTCTGCACGGAGTTTATACGTTCACCCCGTGACTGTGTGGGTTTTCTCTGCGATCTTCGGTTTCCTCCCACACTCCAAAAACGTCCAGGTTTGCAGATTAATAGGCTTGGTGTAAATGCACAAATAGTCCCTCGTGTGTGTAGGATAGCGTTAATGTGCGGGGATCGCTGGTCGGCGCAGTCTCGGCGGAATGCACCTGGTTCCGCGCTGTATCTCTAAAACTAAGAAACTAAGCTAAAGGGCGTGCAATGTCCACGCAGACAGCGCCCGAGGTCAGGATCGAACCCGGGTCTCTGGCGCCGTGTGGCAGCTCTGCCCGCTGCGCCAGCGTGCCGACCCCTCTCGGAATTCTCAAATGTCAAAGATTAGGCGATGGCAGCAGGGGGCAGAAGCGCCCACTTCAGTCTGTGACACACCCGCTGCGATCTATCCCTGTTGCCCACCGGTTCCCACTGCCGCACCAATGCTGAGGCTGTCTGCAAAGAACCCTGCGATTGCCTCCGAATAAAAGATGCTGAAAAAATGCACGCGCATCTCTCTTAAGCTCAACGCCACATTAACAGGATTAAAAGTAGACACTTCAGTCAATGCGCTGAAGCAGGGTAGATTCATGAAGAATATTACGAAAGCTAATTCCGCTCAGAGCTCCAAAGCACTGAAACACATTCAATATTATCAAAGGGCTTGTCAGTAGCTGCGAGCAGCAGTGGGGAGTCTTTCTATCTCAATGAAAATCGTAAAAGGATCAAACAGTCAACAAATATCTTTTTTAATGAGCAGATATTTAGGTTAAATTTCAGCTGGATATACTGAGAAGTCTGTTCTAATTGGGCAGGAAAGATAAAAAAGCTCTGGAGGAATACTCTTGTTTAGTATTCATTCGCTGCTCATCCATCCTAGAATTGCAATTGGGAATCTGTCCAAGAGTCAACAACATTTGTTGACACAACATAGACACATAGACAATAGGTGCAGGAGTAGGCCATTCGGCTCTTCGAGCCAGCACCGCCATTCAATATGGTCATGCCTGATCATCCAAAATCAGTGCCCCGTTCCTGCTTTTTCCCCAAATCCCTTGATTCCGTTAGCCCTAAGAGCTAGATCTAACTCTCTCTTGAAAACATCCAGTGAACTGGCCTCCATTGCCTTCTGTGGCAGGGAATTCCACAGATTCACAACTCTTCTGGGTGAAAAAGCTTTTCCTCATCTCAGTCCTAGATGGCTTACCCCTTATTCTTAAACTATGACTCCTGGTTCAGGACTCCCGCAACATCGGGAACATTTTTCCTGCGGGTTACTAGAAAGACTAGGTGGGGTGTGGATTCCTGCCCTTAAAGACAAAAATGGTCACCATGCAGAAATGCATACAGTTCTGGTCACCTAGTGTGGTGGCACGGCTGAGCAGCAGTAGAGTTGCTGCCTTACAGCGCCAGGGACCCATGTTCGCTCCCGTCTGCGTGTGCTGCCTGTACGGAGTTTGCACGTTTTCCCCGTGACCTGCGTGGGTTTCCTCCGGGATCTTCGGTTTCCTCCCACACTCCAAAGTGCAGGTTTGTAGGTTAATCGGCTTGGTATAAATGTAAAATTGCCCCTAGTGTGCGTAGGGTAGTGTAGGTGTGCGGGGAGCGCTGGTCGGTGCGGACTCGGTGGGTCGAAGGGTCTGTTTGCGCGCTGTATCTTTAAACTAAACTGAATAAAAAGTTATGCGTGCGTCCTAATCCGATCACCTTTCAATTAGCATGCTGCCGTCAGGATGCCTGATGTGCATAAAGAGCATATAAGAAGATCACAAGAGATTTGATGCATTGCCCCTCCAGACGATGCAGATTCTCCTGCAGCGTACAGCTAACAAGTCTAGGGACACAAACACACTTCCGGATGCCAGTCCAGGCTGACCTGTTGAAAGAGGTTCGACCAAAATACTGGAGAAACTCAGCGGGTGAGGCCGCATCTATGGAGCAAAGGAATAGGCGACGATTCAGATCGAGACCCTTCTTCAGAATGATGTGAAGGGGGAAGGGGCAGGAAAAATAAAGGAAGAGGCAGAGACTGTGGGCTGTGGGAGAGCTGGGAAGGGGAGGGGAAGGAGGGAGAAAGCAGGGACTACCTGAAATTGGAGATGTCAACGTTCATACCGCTGGGGTGTAAACTACCCAAGCGAAAAATGAGGAGCTGCTCCTCCAATTTGCGGTGAAGGGATTCTTCAGTATATTGAGCTGTTCATTCGAAGGGACAGCTTCACCATTAGGATGCGCTCTTGCCCTCTATGTCAACGGCTGACTGGGATTTTAAGCAGATAAATCACGGCCTATGTTAATGCTTTGCTAATGACCAAGTCTACCATGACCTCAAAACAAGGCAAATTACCACCAGCTCCTTGACACCGCACTAATATCATGCATTTATTCAGCAAGTGCTTCCCTGCTCCATCTTCATTGACCTCCTCTGACTGAATCTGACATTTTAAAACAATTGAATATTGCCTGATTTTAAGCATAACTTTTCCACAGTTTAAATCAGAAGTAAACGATCCAAAATGAGTTGAGTTTAGCTTATAGTCGTGGGTAGGCACTGTGAAAAGCTTTTTGTTGCAAGCTAACCAGTCAGCGGAAAGACAATCCGTGATTACAATCGAGCCCTTGCTTTCTCTCTCCATCCTCTTCCCCTTCCCAGCTCTCCCACTAGTCGTACCGTCTCCGACTACATTATTATATTTTTAAAGGGCGCTCTTTTAGAAAGGAGGTTAGGAGGAACTTCTTTACTCAGTAGCTAGTTAATCTGTGGCCATTTTTGCCACAGAGGGCTGGAGGCCAAGACGAGGGATATTTCTAAGGCAGAGATAGACAAATTCTTGATTAGAACAGGTGTCAAGGGTTATGTGGAGAAGGCGGGAAAATGGGACTAGGAGGCAGAGATCAGCCATTATTAAATGGCGGAGAGACGGGATGGGCCGAATGGCCTAATTCTACTCGTACAATTTGTGGTTAGGCTCACGGCGCGGACAAAGGATCTCCTGAAGGCCACAGTCTTAGAATAAAGGGGAGGCCCTTTAAGACTAAGGTGAGAAAAAACGTTTTCACCCAGAGAGTTGTGAATTTGTGGAATTCCCTGCCACAGAGGGCAGTGGAGGCCAAATCACTAGACGGATTTAAGAGAGAGTTAGATAGAGCTCTAGGGACTAGTGGAATCAAGGGATATGGGGAGAAAGCAGGCACGGGTTATTGATTGGGGGCGATCAGCCATGATCACAATGAACGGCGGTGCTGGCTCGAGGGGCCGAATGGCCTCCATCTGCACCTATTTTCTATGTTTCTATCTATGTTTCTAAGAAAAAGATTCTGTACGTTGACCCTTTCACTCCCCTCAAGATTGTGTACACCTCTATAAGATCATCCCTCAGGCTCCTGCTCTCCAAGAAATAATGTTCTAGCCTGCTCAACCTCTCCCCGTACCTCAGGCCCTCAAGCCCCGGCAAAATCCTCGTAAATCATCTCTGTACTCGTTCCAGCGTATGTGAAAGTTTATGGGAATATGAAAGGCTTAGGCACCGAATAGTGAAAGGCTTGGATAGAGTGGACGTGGAGAGGATGTTTCCACTAGTGGGAGAGTCTAGGACTAGAGGTCATAGCCTCAGGTATAAGGATGTTCCTTTAGGAAGAGTACGAGAAGGAATTTCTATGGCCAGAGGGTGGTGAATCTGTGGAATTCTTTGCCACAGTAGGCTGTGGAGGCCAAGTCATTGAATATTGTTAAAGAAGAGATAGGTTCTTGTTTCTGAGTGTCAAGGGTTATGGGGAGAAGGCAGGAGAATTATCGTATTATTCATATTATTTGAATGGTGGTCAATTAGTAAAAGGGGAGATGCAACGAGACCTGGGTGTCATGGTACACCCATCATTGAAAGTAGGCATGCAGGTGCAGCAGGCTGTGAAGAAAGTGAATGATATGTTAGCATTCATAGCAAAAGGATTTGAGTATAGGAGCAGGGAGGTTCTACTGCAGTTGTACAGGGTCTTGGTGAGACCACACCTGGAGTATTGCGTACAGTTTTGGTCTCCAAATGTGAGGAAAGACATTCTTGCCATAGAGGGGGTACAGAGAAGGGTCACCAGACTGATTCCTGGGATGTCAGGACTTTCATATGAAGAAAGACTGGATAGACTCGGCTTGTACACGCTAGAATTTAGAAGATTGAGGGGGGATCTTATAGAAACTCTTAAGGGGTTGGACAGGCTAGATGCAGAAAGATTGTTCCCAATGTTGGGGAAGTCCAGAACAAGGGGTCACAGTTCAATGATAAGGGGGAAATCTTTTAGGACCGAGATGAAAAAAACATTTTTCACACAGAGCGTGGTGAATCTGTGGAATTCTCTGCCACAGAAGGTAGTTGAGGCCAGTTCGTTGGCTATATTTAAGAGGGAGTTGGATGTGGGCCTTGTGGCTGATGGGATCAGGTGGTATGGAGAGAAGGCAGGTACAGGATACTGAGTTGGATGATCAGCCATGATCATATTGAATGGCGGTGCAGGCCCGAAGGGCCGAATGGCCTACTCCTGCACCTAATTTCTATGTTTCTATGTTTCTATGTTAAGGGTTCACCACATTTCTGTGGGATTTGAGTCAAATATAATCCAAATTGTGTAAGAATGGACAATTCCATGCTTGGGAATTAGATGCGGCACACCCAAGATGACGTTTAGTTTTGTCTAGTTTCTATGTTTTTATGTTTCTGTGAATGGGGTTAGGAGGGAGAGGTAAATCAGCCATGATTGAATGACGGAGTAGACTTGATGAGCCGAATAACCTAATTCTGCCCCGATCACATGATCTTATCATACAGCGTTTATGAAGTGTTTGTTAGCCAGAAGTTATAAAGAAAAGTGACAATTGAACAAAGAAGCAGCGAACTAATAAAAATAATCTGCAGTATTTCCACTGCAGACAGGGTCCACGGCCAGAAACGGCATGAAACTAAAGAGTCTAAAATCAGAAGCATATCTACACAGAATGCAACTTAGATTCAAGTCTTTCTTTCAGTCTATTTTTGGTATAGTTTTGAGATACAGCATTGAAACAGACCCTTCGGCCCACCGAGTCCTTGCCGACCAGCGATCCCCGCACACTAATACTATCCGACACACACTAGGGACAATTTACAATTATGCCAAGCCACTTAACCTACAAACCTGTACGTCTTTGGAGTGCGGGAGGAAACCGGAGATCGCGGAGAAAACCCACGCAGGTCACGGGGAGAAGGAACAAACTCCATACAGACAGCGCCCGCAGTCAGGATCGAACCCGGGTCCCTGGCGCTGGAAGGCAGCAACTCTACTGCTGCGCCTCCGTGCCGCCCTGATTCATGCCAATCTGGTCCGTGCCCACGTGGTTCTCTCTTGTTATCTATGGATGGTTTTCACTGTTACAAGATGAGCTAAAATTAAAAATAATTCAGAACTCAATTTCACTCAAAGACCAAGCCTCTTGTGACAACAATTACCAGGGGTGACCTTAAAAAACTAACAACATCAATGGGATTAAGAGGAAAGTCAAATTGAAAAGAGAATTGAGAGATTGGTGAAGGAGAGATCAGTTGTAATGGGACAAAATTAAATTAGTTTAGAGATGAAGCTGGGAAACAAGACTCAATGGCCCAGCTAATCCACGCCAACCCTTTCATCGTAGTTCCAAGTCATGCCAACACATTAGGGAGAATTTTACAAGAGGCCAATTAACTTTCAAACCCGCATGTCTTTGAGATGTGGGAGGAAACTAGAGCATGCGAAGTAAATGCAGGCGGTGACGTGGAGAACTCTGCACAGACAGCACCTGTAGGCGGGCTTGAACCCGGGTCTCTGGTGATGTGGGGCAGCAACTCTACCCGCTCCCCTACTGTGCCGCCCGATTAATTGTGCTAGCATGCCTTCCATAACCCAATTCAATTCAATTCAGCAAGCCTTCATCATTGGGTCTGGCGGTTAGTTGAGCCATTCGCGTTGATTCAGTGGGATCGCAAATCCATCCTCGCACTTAAGCCGGCGATTCTATCTTTCCCTTATCCTTCACAGTTATCTTTGTCTCCAAGTTCTTACCACAATGTATATCTGAGGTTTGTGTCGCTTGGCCAGGTCAATAACATTCACTCCATTGTAATGGAGATTTTCAATACAGCCGTTGAAGTTCTTCCTCTGAGATGCCATCGATTTGCTTGGAATTGGAGTCCCCCCAATGCTCAGCTACAAGAGAAAGACACACAAAAACACAGGCACACATCATTACGCTGATGAAGGTACTCGCCGGCATTGCACAGAAATAGTAACGTCCCCATCAACAACTAACGCAGCGACATTTGATACGTTCATGTGTCAGCAACTTCAGGGAATGGCTTTGCAAGCGATTCAAATCAGTGGTGCCGTGGGTAGGTACTATGCAAGACGACATACGTTTGCTTATCCAAGGAGGGACGTTGATCAGACAACGGTCACAAAACCACAAAATACATGAAACATGAAATTAGTGACGAATGGAAAGGATTGGGGATGTGTAAAGATTTGGGGGGGAGGGGGAGTCAGTCTCAGTCTACCCCACGGCAGAAGGGAGAGGAGTTGTACAGTTTGATGGCCACAGGGAAGAAGGGTCTCCTGTGGCGTTCTGCGCTGCAACTTGGAGGAACCAGTCTGTTGCTGAAGGTGCTGAAGATAGGGCGCTCAAGAAGGTTGTGGGCACGTTGGCCTTCGTAAGTCAGAAGAAGGGTCCTGACCCGAAACGTCACCCACTCCTTCTCTCCAGAGACGCTGCCTGCCCCGCTGAGTTACTCCAGCATTCTGTGTCCATCTTCATTAGTCAGGGTATTGAGGGGGGTGGGAGATTGCGACCTTCACGTGGCCCGCCCTGTTTCGACGAGTGCAATCAACCCGGCGTGCACAATCAAATAAGATCAAATAGAACAAGTTGTCCTGCAACGTTAGGCTGTGCACGCCATACGCACGAAGAAAGGTGTTGCGTATAGAAGTTGGGGCGATCATGTCACATCTCTACAAGACATTGGTGAGGTCAGGTTTGGTGTTCAGTTAAGTATTGTGTTCAGTTTTGGTCAGGAAAGATGGGGAAAAACGGATGGGTGACATTTAGCATTGGGGGACCCTTCTCCAGCCACTCCATCCTTTTGCTCCAAGATGCTGCCTGACCCTCTCCAGCGCTTGGTTCCTCCAGCACTTAGCGTCTCTCTTTGGTACAAGCCAGCATCTGCAGTTCGTTGCCACAGCAGAGACATATTGGCGTTCATCTCAAATTCTGCTGTTCACCCAATTTAGCAGCCGTGTAAGTAGGTTAGAGCTAAATGCTAAACAGCTGTCTAAACAAATTGATACAAACACCTCAGGCACGCACCCAGTAACAGTGCAGACGCTGTAATTCCTTGAAGGGATGCTTACAACTTACAAGATCTCTCTAAAAGGTAAATCAATCTACTGAGAAGAGGTAATGATTCCGTCGCAAGAAAATGGCCTTGTTTAAATACCCCAGCCGACATTCTGCTGATGGAGGCTGTCCCGCTGTCTTGCTGAGTTGGATGGTGTGTGAGGGAGATGACTTTGGTTCAGTCTCATGCCCAGCTATTAATCAAGGCAACCTCCGTGAATGTCATTTTGGCTTTGCTAATTAAAGTGTCTTTTTAGTTTAGTTTAGAGAAACAGGCTCTTCAGCGCCACACCGACCAGTGATCCCGGTACACTGGCACTATCCCACACACACACACTAGGGGCAATTTACAATTTTTACCTAAGTCAATTAGCCCAGGACTCTGTACATCACCTGCCTTCATGATATTCTTCACCTGCCTACAGATCTTTCGGCAGTTAATCATCTTAGTAAAGCTCTGTCAAAATAGTCAAATGTGTTTTTTTTAATTAGAGATACAGACCCTTCAGCTCACTGGCTTCATGCCCACCAGCGAATCCAGCTCACTAACATTACCCTACACACACTAGGGGCAGTTTACAATCATTAGACAATAGACAATAGGTGCAGCGGTAGGCCATTCGGCCCTTCGAGCCAGCACCGCCATTCAATGTGATCATGGCTGATCATCCCCAATCAGTACCCCGTTCCTGCCTTCTCCCCATATCCCCGACTCCACTATCTTCAAGAGCCCCATCTAGCTCTCTCCCGAAAGTATCCAGAGAACCGGCCTCCACCGCCCTCTGAGGCAGAGAATTCCACAGACTCACCACCCTCTGTGAGAAAAAGTGTTTCCTCACCTTTAACAAAGCCAATGAATCTACAAACCTTCACGCCTCTTGAGCGTGGGAGGAAACCTGAGCACCTGGGAAAACCCACGCGGTCACGGAGAGAACGGACAAACTCCGCACAGACAGCACCCCTAGTCAGGACCGAACCCGGGTCTCTGGCGCAGTAAGGCAGCGACGGTGTAAGAGGGAGATGAAATGGTACCGTGTCTGAGCCTGAACTTGTCTGAGCCTCAGCAGCAACCTCAGGAGAGTGACGCAAGACTCTGGAGTAACTCAGCGGGGCTGACAGGCAGCAGTGGGTGACGTTTCGAGTCGTGACCCAGTCTGAAGAAGGGTCTCGACCCGAAACGTCGCCCATTCCTTCTCTCCAGAGATGCTGCCTGTCCCGCTGAGTTCCTCCAGCATTTTTGTGTCGATCTTCGGTGTAAACCAGCCTCTGCAGTTCCTTCCTGCACAACCTTCGGAAGAGTGCTGTCTCATTCTTCCTCGTTCCCACCCACTCATTGTGGCTCATCAACCAGGAGGAAGGAACCAATGCAGTTTTAATAGTAAGATTAAACGAGAACTTACCAGTTTGAACTTTGATCTTTATTTTATGAGTCGTCGAGTTGAGGGACTACGTGAAGAACCCCGTACAGCCGTTCGTGCGTCAATCTTCTAAGCAACGGTGTGAAATCACAGATAATAATGACTGAAGTATAATGGTAAGATAAGAAAGACTAGAACTAGCAGATGAGATATATGAGGGCTGGGAGTGGAGGGCACGTAGTCCCTCAACTCGACTCCTCATAAAATAAAGATCAAACTTCAAACTGGTAAGTTCTCGTTTAATCTTACTATTTTACTTCGGAGTCATGTGAGTGACTACGTGAAGACTTCAAAGCTCTGTGATATCATGCCGTGTGAAACGAGTGTACACAACCACACCTGCTTCATTGACAAATGAAGGGAAAACATTCATACTGCATACAGTCATAACATAGATGTAAAACATGCCGATGCTGTTTAAATAAAACAATAATATTTCCATCTCTCACCCAGATGGAAAATATAACCAGACGCACGAACGGCTGTACGGGGTTCTTCACGTAGTCACTCACGTGACTCCGAAGTAAAATCTCATGTAGGCTCACCAAAGGCACATCATTCAGTGCTCCCTGGATACTCTGGTCACTGAGCAAATTCACAGAAACCAGAAAATAAAGCAGTACTGCACAGAACTAGGCGCTTCAGCCCACAAAGTCTGTGGCAGACATCCGTTTATTTGTTGTCACGTGTACCGAGGTCCAGTGAAAAGCTTTTGTTGCGTGCTAACCAGCCAGTGGAAAGACAATACATGATTACAATCGAGCTAATTACAGTCTATAGATACACGATAAGGGAACAAGGTTTAGTGCAAGGTAGAGCCAGCAAAGTCCGATCAAGGATAGGCCAAGGGTCGACAAAGAGGTAGATGGTAGTTCTGAGCTGGTTGTGGAAGGATGATTCCGTTGCCTGTTAACAGCTGGGAAGAAACTGTCCCTGAATCTGGAGGGGTGCGTTTTCACACTTCTATACCTCGTGCCCGATGGGAGAGGGGAGAAGAGGGAGTGACCAGGGTGCGAATCGTCCTTGATTATGCTGCTGACAATTTGCCAAGTTAAGGGCCTGTCCCACTTGGCCGTCATTTGCGCCCCATTTACGCGTCATATGTAAAATAGGTCAACGCATCGTTACGCGCGCAAATCACGCGTCATCATGCCATCTGCTGCGCGTGATGTCATTAGAATACCCTACGGCGCCATGTGTAACCACGCGTCACCACACGATACACGTGAGACATCGGGAAGCCAGCGTGCGACGCCAATGCGTCAGCGTGCGTACCCAATGCGTCAGGGTGCTATACGCGATACGTCACGCAGGTGGCGCGCGAGGATTTCGTGCAGCACAAAATCCTGGAGCGCTGCGCGATACTGCGCGCAACTCCACATTCCCCCATGCCTATCCATGCGCCAGTCCCACGCTACCCACGCGCTACCCACACGTCACAACACGACAACCACATTTTTTGGAGGTCGGGTAAATGGCGCGTAAATGACGGCCAAGTGGGACAGCCCCTTAAACTAATCTCCTCTGGCTGCCTGCACTTGATCCGTATCTCTCCATTCCCTGCACATCCACGTGCCAATCTTCAACCCCACTATCATGTCTGCCTGGTCGATAGACACAAACTGCTGGAGTGACTCAGCGGGTCAGGCAGCGTCTCTGGAGAGAAATGATGCCTGGCGTTTTGGGTTGGGCTCATGATACGTGAATTCTAATTTCCGGGCATGATTGCCTATGACTGCATTACGATACGATACGATACAATATAACTTAATTTTTTTCCCAGGCGGGAAGCTGATCTCTGCCAGCAGTCATCAAAACACAAAATACATGAAAAATGAAATTAAAGTATTGAGTGGAAAGGATTGGGATTGTGCAAAGATTTGGTGGTGGTGGGGGGGGGGGGGGGGGGGGGGGGGGGGGGGGAGTCATTCTCAGTTTACCCCATGGCAGAAGGGGGAGGAGATGTACAGTTTGATAGCCACGGGGAAGAAGGATCTCCTGTGGCGTTCTGCGCTGCATCTTGGTCTGTTGCTGAAGGTGCTCCTCAGGTTGTCCAGAGTGTCACGGAGGGGGTGAGCTGTATTGTCCTAGATGCTCCGCCGTTTGAGGAGCATCCTCCCCGCCGAGACCACCTCCCGTGAATCCAACTTTGTGATTCTTAGAAGAAATGTTAAATATAATACTCTCATCAAGGTACCATATAATGGAAGAAGTAATTCCCTTACGGGCCTGTCCCACTTAGGAGATTTTTTCGGCGACTGCCGGCAACTGTCATGTTCATGGCAGGTCGCCGAAAAAATGGCGACTGGACCCCCCCCCCCTTACGACAATGTCTACGACAACTACCACCCAGTCGCAGTCAAGCTACGTCAAGCTACCGACAACCGGCGACCCATTGGGATGTCCACCTACGACCACACCCACGGCAACCTGCGACAACCGAAGTCAGCCTACGTCCACCCACGGCAAGCTACGACCCCGTTGAAGACAACCGAAGACAATTCAGTCGCCGGCACCTGTCGCCGGTTGACGTAGGTAGTCGCCAAAGGAGTTCACCGAGGTCAGCACCGGCGACAACCTGCGTCACCCTGGCGACCACCTACGACAAGCCAACTGTCGGCGACAAGTCTTCAACATTTCAAAATCCAGCGGCGACCAGAAAAACGCTACAATTTTCTGGGCGACTGAGGAGACTACTCACGGCCACACAGGCGACACCCCAGCAACCATGTGGCGAAAATTGCCTAAATATTCGCATAAGTGGGACAGGGGTTTTATGCTACAATTTCTGCTAATAGGCTACTTCATTGTTAAGAGTTCCACCAGTTTTGTAGTTATTCCTTTACTATCCTTGCCTGTCTTTTTTTACAGATAAAGCAATAGTTCGGCTTGAAAGCTGTTGGCTTATTTAGTTCTTTTTTCCTAATTTAAATTGCAAACCTACACACAGATTCCAACAAATTCCTTTCCAACAGAGTTCCTCATTTTCCCATTTAGAAACATAGAAACATCGAAAAATAGGTGCAGGAGCCGGCCATTCGGCCCTTCGAGCCTGCACCGCCATTCAATATGATCATGGCTGATCATCCAACTCAGTATCCCGTACCTGCCTTCTCTCCATACCCCCTGATCCCTTTAGCCACAAGAGCCACATCCAACTCCCTCTTAAATATAGCCAATGAACTGGCCTCAACGACCTTTTGTGGCAGAGAATTCCAGAGACTTACCACTCTCTGTGTAAAGAATGTTTTCCTCATCTCGGTCCTAAAGGAATTCCCCCTTATCCTTAGACTGTGACCCCTTGTTCTGGACTCCCCCAACATCGGGAACAATCTTCCTGCATCTAGCTTGTCCAACCCCTTAAGAATTTTGTAAGTTTCTATAAGATCCCTCCTTAGAGTCTTCTAAATTCTAGTGAGTACAAGCTGAATCTATTCAGTCCTTCTTTATACAAAAGTCCCGACATCCCAGGAATCAGTCTGGTGAACCTTCTCTGTACTCCCTCTATGGCAAGAATGTCTTTCCTCAGATTTGGAGACCAAAACTGTACACAATACTCCAGGTGTGGTCTCACCAAAACCCTGTACAACTGCAGTAGAACCTCCCTGCTCCTATACTCAAATCCTTTCGCTATGAATGCTAACATACTATTTGCTTTCTTCACTGCCTGCTGCACCTGCATGCCTACTTTCAATGATTGGTGTACCATGACACCCAGGTCTCGTTGCATCTCCCCTTTTCCTAATCTGCCACCATTCAGATAATAGTCTACCCTCATGTTTTTGCCACCAAAGTGGATAACCTCACATTTATCCACATTATACTGCATCTGCCATGCATTTGCCCACTCACCCAGCCTATCCAAATCACCCTGCAGCCTCCTAGCATCCTCCTCACACCTAACACTACCCCCCAGCTTGGTGTCATCTGCAAATTTGGAGATGTTGCATTTAATTCCCTCGTCCAAATCATTAATGTATATTGTAAATAGTTGGGGTCCCAGCACTGAGCCTTGCGGTACCCCACTAAGTCACTGTCTGCCAATCTGAAAAGGACCCGTTTACTCCTACCCTTTGCTTCCTGTCTGCCAGCCAGTTCTCTATCCACATCAATATTGAACCACCAATACCGTGTGCTTTAAGTTTGTATACTAATCTGTTTATGTGGGACCTTGTCGAAAGCCTTCTGAAAGTCCAGATATAACACATCCACTGGTTCTCCCTTATCCACTCTACTAGTTACATCCTCGAAAAATTCTATAAGATTCGTCAGACATGATTTACCTTTTGTAAATCCATGCTGACTTTGTCCAATGATTTCACCACTTTCCAAATGCGCTGCTATCCCATCTTTAATAACTGACTCTAGCAGTTTCCCCACTACCGATGTTAGACTAACTGGTCTGTAATTTCCCGCTTTCTCTCTCCCTCCTTTTTTAAAAAGTGGGGTTACATTAGCTATCCTCCAATCTTCAGGAACTACTCCAGAATCTAAGGAGTTTTGAAAAATTATCACTAATGCATCCACTATTTCTGTGGCTACCTCCTTGAGCACTCTGGGATGCAGACCATCTGGCCCTGGGGATTTATCGGCCTTTAATCCGTTCAATTTACCCAACACCACTTCCCGGCTAACCTGGATTCCGCCATCTTATTTGACCTCCGGTCCACTGCTATTTCCGGCAGATTATTTATGTCTTCCTTAGTGAAGACAGAACCAAAGTAGTTATTCAATTGGTCTGCCATGTCCTTATTCCCCATGATCAATTCACCCGCTTCTAACTGCAAGGGATCAACATTTGTTCTAACTAGTCTCTTTCTCTTCACATATCTATAAAAACTTTTGCAGTCAGTTTTTATGTTCCCTGCCAGTTTCCTTTCGTAATCTATTTTCCATTTCCTAGTTAAGCCCTTTGTCCTCCTCTGCTGGATTCTGAATTTCTCCCAGTCCTCTGGTAGGCTTCTTTTTTTGGCCAATTTGTATGCCTCATCTTTAGTTTTTATACTATCCCTGATTTCCCTCGTTATCCACGGATGCACCACCTTCCCTGATTTATTCTTTTTGCCAAACTGGTATGAACAATTTTTGTACTTCATCCATGCAGTCTTTAAATACCTTCAATTGCACATCCACTGTCAACCCTTTAAGACTCTCCTGCCAGTCTATCTTGGCCAATACACGGCTCATACCTTCAAAGTTATCTTTGTTTAAGTTCAGAACCCTTGTTTCTGACTTAATTATGTCACTCTCCATCCTAATGAAGAACTCAATCATATTATGGTCACTCTTGCCCAAGGGGCCACGCACAACAAGACTACTAACTAACCCTTCCTCATTACTCAATACCCAGTCTAGAATAGCCTGCTCTCTCGTTGGTTCCTCCACATGCTGGTTTAGAAAACTATCCCGCATACATTCCAAGAAATCCTCTTCCTCAGCACCCCTGCCCATTTGATTCACCCAATCTATATGCAGATTGAAGTCACCCATTATAACTGTGTTACCCTTGTTGCACACATTTCTAATTTCCTGTTTGATGCCATCCCCAACTCCAATACTACTGTTAGGTGGCCTGTACACAACTCCCACTAGCGTTTTCTGCCCCTTAGTGTTTCGCAGCTCTACCCATATCGATTCCACATCCTCCATGCTAATGTCCTTCCTTTCTATTGCGTTAATCTCCTCTCTCACCAGCAACGCTACCCCACCTCCTTTTCCTTTCCGTCTATCCCTCCTGAATATTGAATATCCCTGGATGTTCAGCTCCCAGCCTTGTTCCCCCTGGAGCCATGTCCCCATGATCCCAACTATAGCATAGTCATTAATAGCTATCTGCACATTCAACTCGTCCACCTTATTACGAATGCTCCTCTCATTGAGACACAAAGCCTTCAGACTTGTTTTTACAACACTTTTACCCTTTATACAATTATGTTGACAAGTGGCCCCTTTTGATTTTTTTCCTGGGTTTGTCTGCCAGCCACTATTAATTTTCACCTTGCTACCACTTGCCTCTATTGTCATTTTATACCCCTCTTTCTCTCTGCTCACACCTTTAAGACACCCACCACTTCTTATTCGCTGCTTATTATTTTTTTCTTCTTCCCCCCGTACATGTTGGGTCTGAGTGCTTCCCTTCTCTGCCTCCTGCCTCAGACCATGTCTACTAACTTTCTCTATTTGAGTCCCTCCCCCCAACCTATCTAGTTTAAAGTGCCCCCAGTAGCCTTTGCAAATGTCCCCACCAAGATACTGGTCCCCCTTGGGTTCAAGTGCAACCCGTCCTTTTTATACAGGTCACTCCTTCCCTGAAAGAGGTTCCAATGATACAGAAACTTGCATCCCTGCCCTCCACACCAGTCCTTCAGCCAGGCGTTTATCCTCCACCTTGCTCCATTCCTACTCTCAATGTCGCGTGGCACTGAAAGTAGTCCTGAGATTGTTATCTTTGTGGTCCTTTTCCATAGCTCTCTTCCTAACTCCCTAAATTCTCCTTTTAGGACCTCTTCTCTTTTTATACCTTTGTCATTGGTACCAATATGTACCGCGACCTCAGGCTCCTCTCCCTCCCTTTCCAGGATATCTTGGATACGTTCAGACACATCCCGGACCCTGGCACCAGGGAGGCAAACTACCATCCGGGTCTCCAGACTGCGTCCACAGAATCGCCAATCTGACCCTCTAACTATGGAGTCCCCTATTACTAATGCCCTCCTCTTCTTTTCCTTATGCTTCTGAGCATCAGGTCCGGTCTCTGTACCGGAGGCCCGGTCGCTGTTGCTACCCCCAGGTAGGCTGTCCACCCCAACAGCACTCAAACTGGAGTACCTATTTTCAAGGTGTACAGTATGTCTTTCACACGTATGTCTGTGAGTTCATCCATATAATCATTCCTTCCCTCCAGAGATTCCTTCCCTCTCTCGCTAGATGCGGGAAAAATGTTCCCAATGATGAGTGGGTCCAGAACCAGGGGCCACAGTCTTAGAATAAAGGGGAGGCCATTTCAGACTGAGATGAGAAAAAGCAGATTTCACCCAGAGAGTTGTGAATTTATGACATTCCCTGCCACAGAGGGCAGTGGAGGCCAAGTCACTGGATGGTTTTAAGAGAGAGTTAGATAGAACTCTAGAGGCTAGTGGAGTCAAGGGATATGGGGAGAAGGCAGGCACGGGTTATTGATAGGGGACGATCAGCCATGATCACAATGAATGGCGGTGCTGGCTTGAAGGGCCGAATGGCCTCTTCCTGCACCTATTTTCTATGTTTCTATGTGCCTATGTTTACTTTACTTTAGAGATACAGCGCAGAAGCAGGCCCTTTGGCCCACCAAGTCCACACCGATCAGCAAACAGCCCGTACATGAGACACTAGGGGTAATTTTACAATTTTTACCAAAGCTAATTAACCGACCGATCTGTACATCTTTGGAATGTGGGGTGAAACTGGAGCACCCGGAGTAAACCCACGCAGTCACAGGGAGAACGTATTAACTCCGTACAGACAACACCCGTAGTCAGGATCAAACCAGCGGTCTTTGGCGCTGTAAGGCAGCAACTCCACCGCTGCGCCACCCCGCTGCCCTCGCTCACTTTCCCCCCCTCTCCCATCTAGTCTCTGCCACTCTGTCCCTACCTCGACCTCTGCTGATGAAGGTCTCGACCCAAAACGTCACCTTCTCTCCAGGGATGCTGCCTGCCCCGCTGAGTTACTCCAGCAATTTGTGTCCGTCTACTTAGATCACCTTCTCTTCATCAGCAGCACAGCCTGTGGTCAGTACATTCCTTGAAAATGTGTAGGAAGGAGCTGCAGAAGCTGGTTTAAACTGGGGATAGACACAAAAGGCTGGAGCAGCTCTCTGCAAGTCAGGCAGCATCTGTGGAGAAAAGGAATAGGCGAGGTTGAGGCCCTTCAGACTTATTCCTTGAAAATATTTAGCGTGTAACTCTCAAACCAACGAGGTTACAAAACACTACACCCTCTGGGTGGTACGGTGGCGCAGCGATAGAGTTCCAGCCTTACAGCGCTCGCAGCGCCGGAGACGCAGGTTCGATCCTGACTACGGGCGCTGTCTGTACGGAGTTTGTACGTTCTCCTTGGGTTTTCTCCGAGATCTTCGGTTTCCTCCCACACTCCAAAGACGTAGGTTAATTGGCTTGGTATGAATGTAAATTGTCCCTAGTGTGTGTGGGACAGTGTTAATGAGCACGGCAGTCGTTGGTCGCTGTGGATTCGGTGGGCCGAAGGGCCTGTTTCTGCGCTGTATCTGTAAACTGCACCACAGTAGCCCAAACTCTGACTCAGCGAGGTGAGAGCGCGATTGAGAGCATACGTGTGGGATTGATGACACTAATGGAGTCTGGTGAGTCTGGCGAGTGCATTGCCAACCCACATTGTCTTCATAATGGTTGCTAAATGAAGACCGATCTCGCCAGAAAATCAATGACCACTGTCTGCAGATTGCCTCTCACTTCACTTATTAATCCTGGAATACAAACTGAAGCCAGGTGAGCTCACACTTTGCTAAAACAAGGTGCCAGTGCAACGATATGTGATCGGAGACAGACACAGAAAAGCTGGAGTAACTCAGCGGGTCAGGCAGCATCTCGGGAGACAAGGAATGGGTGACGTTTTGGGCCGAGACCCTTTTTCAGACTGAGAGTCAGGGGCAAGGGAAACGACAAGAGGAATCGAATATAGGAGCAAAGAGGTCCTTCTGCAGTTGTACAGGGCCCTAGTGAGACCACACCTGGAGTATTGTGTGGAGTTTTGGTCCCCTAATTTGGGGAAGGACATTCTTGCTATTGAGGGAGTGCAGCGTAGGTTTACAAGGTTAATTCCCGGGATGGCGGGACTGTCATATGCTGAGAGAATGGAGCGGCTGGGCTTGTATACTCTTGAGTTTAGAAGGATGAGAGGGGATCTCATTGAAACATATAAGATTGTTAAGGGCTTGGACATGCTAGAGGCAGGAAACATGTTCCCGATGTTGGGGGAGACCAAAACCAGGGTCCACAGTTTAAGAATAAGGAGTAAACCATTTAGAACAGAGACGAGGAAACACTTTTTCTCACAGAGAGTTGTGAATCTGTGGAATTCTCTGCCTCAGAGGGCGGTGGAGGCAGGTTATCTGGATACTTTCAAGAGAGAGCTAGATAGGGCTCTTAAAAATAGCGGAGTCAGGGTATATGGGGAGAAGGCAGGAACGGGGTACTGATTGGGGATGATCAGCCGTGATCACATTGAATGGTGGTGCTGGCTCGAAGGGCCGAATGGCCTGCTCCTGCACCTATTGTCTATTGTCTGCTGACAGATATAGACGGTGATGTAGAGAGATTTTGAACAAACGAATGAAAGATTTGCCAAAAAGTAACGATGGTGATGGTAACAGGCCATTGTTAGCTGTGTGCTAGGGCAACAGTGACCATAATATGGTGGAATTCTGCATTAGGAGGGAGAGTGACACGGTTAATTCAGAGACTAGGGTCCTGAACTTAAAGAAATGAGACTTTGAAGGTATTAGACAAGAATTGGCAAGTATAGACTGGCAAATGATACTTAAAGGGTTGACGGTGGAGATGCAATGGCAAAGATTTAAAGACCGCATGGATGATCTACAAAAATTGATCATCCCTGTCTGGCGAAAAAATAAAACGGGGAAGGCAGCTCAACCGTGGCTAACGAGGGAAATCAAGGTTAGTGTTAAATCCAAGGAAGAGGCGTATAAATTGGCCAGAGGAAACATCAAACCAGAGGACTGGGAGAAATTTAGAACTAAACAGAGGAGGACAAAGGGGTTATTTAAGACGGGGGTTGGGGAAAAAGTATGGAAGAAAGCTTACGGGGAATATCAAAATGGGCTCAAAAAGCTTCTTTAGATATGTAAAAAGGAAAAGATCAGTGAAGACAAATGTAGGTCCCTTACAAGTCTCATATTCCGCTTGGGGAGTCTGCATCCTTTGGGCTTGAATATTGAATTTTCTCAATTCTGTTAACCTTGCTGTCTCCTCCCCTTCCCACCTCTCCCTCAGCCCTCGGGCCCTGCATTCCCTCTATCTCTATCTCCCTCCCCCACCCAAGTCGCACCAGCTTCTCATTTTCACACCACAAACAGCTTACAATGGCTTGTTCCCTTTATCACCGATACTTTTTTGCATATCTTTCACTCATTGTTCCTTATCTCTCCACATCACCGTCTATATCTCTCGTTTCCCTGATCCCTGACCAGTCTGAAGAAGGGTCTCGACCCGAAACGTCGCCTATCTCCTTCGCTCCTTAGATGCTGCTGCACCCGCTGAGTTTCTCCAGCTTTTTGTGTACCCGGAGGGAGGAACTGAAAGGAATCCACATTAGGCAGGAAATGGTGTTAGGTAAAACTGTTGGGACTGAAGGCAGATACATCTCCAGGGCCTGATGGTCTGCAACCCAGAGTACTCAAAGAGGTGGCCCTAGAAATCGTGGATGCATTGGTGATAATTTTCCAATGTTCTCTCGAATCTGGATCAGTTCCTGTGGACTGGAGGGTAGTCAATGTAACTCCACTTTTGTTCAGAAAGGAGGGAGAGAGAAAACGGGGAATTATAGGCCAGTTAACCTTACATCGGTAGTGGGGAAGATGCTTGAGTCGATTGTTAAAGATGTTACAGCAACGCATTTGGAAAGCAGTGACGGGATCGGTCAAAGTCAGCATGGATTTATGAAGGGGAAATTATGCTTGACTAATCTTCTGGAATTTTTTGAGGATGTAACAAGTAGAACGGGAGAGCCAGTGGATGTGGTGTATCTGGACTTTCAAAAAGCCTTTGACAAGGTCCCATACAAGAGATTAGTGTGCAAAATTAGAGCACATGGTATTGGGGGTACGGTATTGACATGGTTAGAGAACTGGTTGGCAGACAGGAAACAAAGAGTAGAGATTAACGGGTCCTTTTCAGAATGGCAGGCAGTGACTAGTGGGGTGCCGCAAGGCTCGATGCTGGGGCACCAGTTGTTTACAATATATATTAACGATTTAGATGAGGGAATTAAATGTGACAGTTTGTGGATGACACAAAGCTGGGTGGTGGTGTGAGCTGCGACGAGGATGCTGTGAGGCTGCAGGGTGACTTGGATAGGTTGGGTGAGTGGGCAGATGCATGGCAGACGCAGTATAATGTGGATACATGTGAGGTTATCCACTTTGGTGGCAAGAACTGGAAGGCAGATTATTATCTGAACGGTGTCAGATTAGGAAAAGGGGAGGTGTAACGAGACCTGGGTGAGCTTGTACATCAGTCGCTGAATGTAAGCATGCAGGTACAGCAGGGAGTGAAGAAAGCTAATGGCATATTGGCCTTCATTGCGAGAGGATTTGAGTTTAGGAGCAAGGAGGTCCTACTGCAGATGTACAGGGCCCTGGTGAGACCGCACCTGGAGTATTGTGTGCAATTTTGATCTCTTAATTTAAGGAAGGACTTTATTGCTATTGAGGGAGTGCAGCGTAGGTTCACCCGGTTAATTCCCGGGATGGCTTGATGAAAGAATGGATCGACTGGGCTTATATTCACTGGAATTTAGAAGGATGAGAGGGAATCTTATAGAAGCATATAACATTCTTAAAGGATTGCACGGGCTAGATGCAGGAAAAATGTTCCTGATGTTGATGGAGTCCAGAACCAGGGGTCACAGTTAAAGAATAAGGGGTAGGCCATTTAGAAACATAGAAACATAGAAACATAGAAATTAGGTGCAGGAGTAGGCCATTCAGCCCTTCGAGCCTGCACCGCCATTCAATATGATCATGGCTGATCATCCAACTCAGTATCCCGTACCTGCCTTCTCTCCATACCCTCTGATCCCCTTAGCCACAAGGGCCACATCCAACTCACTCTTAAATATAGCCAATGAACTGGCCTCAACTACCCTCTGTGGCAGAGAGTTCCAGAGACTCACCACTCTCTGTGTGGAAAAAGTCTTTCTCATCTCGGTCTTAAAGGATTTCCCCCTTATCCTTAAGCTGTGACCCCTTGTCCTGGACTTCCCCAACATCGGGAACAATCTTCCTGCATCTAGCCTGTCCAACCCCTTAAGAATTTTGTAAGTTTCTATAAGATCCCCTCTCAATCTCCTAAATTCCAGAGAGTATAAACCGAGTCTATCCAGTCTTTCTTCATAAGACAGTCCTGACATCCCAGGAATCAGTCTGGTGAATCTTCTCTGCACTCCCTCTTAGGACTTAGGACTGAGATGAGGGAAAACGTCTTCACCCAAAGAGTTGTGAATCTGTGGAATTCTCTGTCAACAAAATAGAGAGAGTACAGAGGAGATTTACTAGAATGTTGCCAGGGTCCCAGCAACTATGTTACAGAGAAAGGTTGAACAAGTTAGGTCTTTATTCTTTGGAGCGCAGAAGGTTAAGGGGGGACTTGATTGAGGTCTATAAAATGATGAAAGGGATAGACAGAGTTAACGTGGATACGTTTTTCCCATTGAGGGTAGGGAAGATTCAAACAAGAGGGCATGACATGAGAATTAAGGGACAGAGGTTTCGGGGTAACGTGAGGGGGAACTTCTTTACTCAGAGGGTGGTGGCTGTGTGGAATGAGCTTCCAGCAGAAGTGGTGGAGGCAGGATCGATTTTAACATTTAAGAGTAAAGTGGATAGGTATATGGACGTGAAGGGAATGGAGGGGTATGGTCCGAGTGCAGGTAGATGGGACTAGGGGAAAACAAATGGTCGGCACGGACTGGAAGGGCCGAGAGGGCCTGTTTCCGTGCTGTAATTGTTATATGGTTATATGGTTAGAAGGCAGCGGAGGCCAATTCACTGGATGTTTTCAAGAGAGAGTTAAATTTAGCTCATGGGGCTAAGGGAAATGGGGGAAAAGCAGGAACGGGATACTGATTTTAGATGATCAGCCATGATGTCTGTGTTAAAGTCTATTGTGTTCGGTGTTCTTTATTATTTGTAAGACAGTTTGGCGACAACACATTGGTACATGTGAGAAATAAATGTATCTTGTATCTTGTACCTTGAATGGCGGTGCTGGCTTGAAGGGCCGAATGGCCTGCTCCTGCAACGATTTGTCAATGTTTCTATGCTCCAATCACTTACGAATTCTGAACTTGTGTGTCGTTTTTCTCTCCAACAGCTGGCTTTGTGCACTCCGGCTTTGCCAGTTATTCATTGCGCGCGCTCCTTATAATGAAGTAGCTGAACCTGTGACAAACACTGCTTCCTAGTTTCCTGGATGAACAATGGGCTATCTTCAAGCATGAGAGCAACATGATTAACAGGCGGAGGAACAGGTTGGGATTCTGATGTGGTCGGCTGCTGCCAAAGAGATGGATTTCTCTGGATGAAGCATTTATTAAAGGACCTGGAATTTACAACAACACTGGCCTCTCACCCAGGTTCATGCTCCACAACAAGCTGCCACCACCCCATTTCATCTAACATTTTCTAAGTGCATCCTATTTTTTACCATCTTTTCGAGAGATAATTAGACACGGGTGGGTTGGGGGGGGGAGATACGGAGCACAGACGGAGAGGGGGAGAGAGGGGAAGAGAGGGGGAGAGAGAAAGTCAGGGAGAAAGAGAGAGAGTCAGGGAGAGAGAGAGAGAGAGAGTCAGGGAGAGAGAGGAAGAGAGAGAGAGAGAGAGAGAGAGAGAGAGAGAGAGAGAGAGAGAGAGGCTAGAGTCGGCTGCCTGCCCCTTTTCCGGGCCTACGTCCGTGCACGTGTGTCCCTGGAGCGGGAACATGCGGTGTCCACGGGGACTCTGGAGGCCTTCCGTGGGCGCTGGTCACCGCGTGGGGTTCAGTGTATTGTGAACAATGATTGTATTGTTGTACTATAATGGTTGTATATAGTGCCATTTTTGATTATGGTTTGATGTGTTGTATTATATGATTGTGTCAATAAAGTTTTTGAAACTAAAAAAAAAAAAAAAAAAAAAGGGAGGGAGGGGGGAGAGGGGGAGATGGGGAGGGGGAAGGGGGAGAGGGGGAGAGGGGTAGAGAGGGGGAGAGAGGGGGTAGAGGGGGGGGAGAGGGGGGTAGAGGGAGAGGGGGGAGGGGGAGAGAGGGAGTAGAGGGGGGTAGAGGAGGGGGAGAGGGGGGAGAGGGGAAGAGAGAGAGAGAGAGAGAGAGAGAGAGAGAGAGAGAGCGAGAGAGAGAGAGAGGAGAGAGGGAGAGGGGAGAGGGGCGAGGGATGGAGAGAGAGAGAGAGAGAAGGAGAGAGGGAGATAAGGAGGGAGGGAGAGGGGAGAGAGGCGAGGGAGGGAGAGAGAGAGAGAGAGAGAGAGAGAGAGAATCAAGGTTGATAGATAGATATGACGATAGAGAGATAAGCAGACAGTAAAATTAAGGGAGAATAAATCATCAGTTTACAAAGTATCCACAGTTGAAAAGGCCCTAAATGGACTTGTTGGTCCAAAATGGCCTCCTGTGATTTGGTAAGAGAAACACAAAAATATAGCCACCGAGGATCTTTCAGAAAATATACCCGAGAGATTGGTCATAAAGTGAGGTTTTAAGTTAGAGAATAATGCTGTGACTCGTCAAAGCCAAGACAAATCCCTCGCCTGGAGTGATGCATGTTTCCCGTTTGTCTACTTGTGAAGAGACACAGTGCATCCTGAGCAAAAAATAAACTGCTGGAGGAATTCAGCAGGTCAGGCACTATCTGCTTTTTGGCTCAGGATTCCGGCATCTGCAGCTTTTAGTGTCTCCATGATATATCCCATACATTAGCTGGAGAGACAGAGAGAGAAACAGAGAGAGAGAGAGAGAGAGGTGGAGAGACAGACGGAGAGAGAGAGAGAGAGAGAGAGTCGAGGAGAGAGAGAGAGAGAGAGAGAGAGAGGGGAGAGAGACAGAGTGAGATGGAGAGAGAAAGACAAAGGGAGACACAGAGAGAGAGAGAGACAGAGCGAGAGAGACAGAGTGAGAGTGAGAGAGAGAGAGACAGAGAGGGAGACACACATAGAGAGAAAGTCAGACAGAGGGAGACAGAGGGAGTCGGAGAGAGACGGAGTGGCACGGAGAGAGAAAGACAGTGAGAGACAGAGAGAGAAAGACGGAGAGAGAGAGGCGGGGAGAGAGAGAGAGGTGGGGAGAGAGAGAGGCGGGGAGAGAGTTGGAGAGAGAGAGACGGAGAGAGATACGGAGAAAGAGATGGAGAGAGACAGAGACAAAGAGACAGAGATAGAAAAATGCAATCAGATTTGTGAGACACGATTTCCCACGTACAACACCGTGCTGACTATCCCTAACCTGCCCTTGTCCATCTAAATGCATGAATATCTTATTCCTCAGAATCCTCTGTTGTGATTTCCCCACCACAGAGGTTAAGCTCACTGCCCTGTGTGTTCCTTATGTGTAAGATGTAACTACAGACGCTGGTGTACGGACTTCTGAAGAAGGGTCTCGACTGGGTCTCTCACTCTGTCTCCCCCCCTCTGTCTCTCTCTTTGACTCTCTGTCTTTGTCTGTCTCTCTCTCTCTGTCTCTCTCTCACTCTCTCTTTTTTTTTTTTTTTTTAGTTTCAAAAACTTTATTGACACAATCATATAATACAACACATCAAACCATAATCAAAAACGGCACTATATACAACCATTATAGTACAACAATACAATCATTGTTCACTATACACTGAACCCCACGCGGTGACCAGCGCCCACGGAAGGCCTCCAGAGTCCCCGTGGACACCGCGTTGCTCTCTCTCTCTCTCTCTCTCTCTCTCTCTCTCTCTCTCTCTGTGTCTCTGTCTCTCTCTCTCTCTCTCTCTCTCTCTCTCTCTCTCTCTCTCTCTCTCTCTCTCTCTCTCTCTCTCTCTCTCTCTCTCTCTCCGTGTCTCTCACTGTCTCTCTCTGTCTCTCACCCATCCCTCCTCTCCAGAGATGCTGCCTGGCCCGCTGAGCTACTCCAGCAATTTTGTGTCCATCTTCCGTTTAAACCAGCATCTGCGGTTCCTTCCTCCAACAGGGGAATTAATATGGTGAGCAATGGAAACCGGCACCTGAATCTTGGTGCATTTCTGCACATCTAAGGGATTCTGCGCACCTGCCCCATTAAGTTCTACTGAGGTTCTTCCCCTCTCTCTCTCTGCAAGAGACATCCAAAATTAAACACAATTAATTTGGATCATCAATCAATTCACACATCTACCTCAGCTCCCCGACTAATACACTGATGGGATCCAGCCTGGAGATTTAAACTCCTACCTGATGTATCCAAAAGCAACCACATAATGATTTTGCTCTTGGGTAATGCAGATCTGTCACTGTCAGCGAGAAAACGGATGATGTGGGTCATTATTGGCATGGTGTTTGCAGGAGCTTGCTGCGTGCAAACTAACGACAGTGTACTAATTAAGTTGCATAAGACGCAGCCAGAACTTCAGACATACTTCCTCAGTTTGAAAGGGGCTTTGAAAAGTGGAATTCCTTGCCACAGACGGCTGTGGAGGCCAAGTCAGTGGATATTTTTAAGGCAGAGACCGATTGATTCTTGATCAGAGGTTATGGGGAGAAGGCAGGAGAATGGGGCTGGGAGGGAGAGATAGATCAGCCAGGATTAGAAACATAGAAAATAGGTGCAGGAGGAGGCCGTTCCGCCCTTCGAGCCAGCACCGCCATTCATTGCGATCATGGCTGATCGTCCCCAATCAATAACCCGTGCCTGCCTTCTCCCCACATCCTTTGATTCCACTTGCCCCTTGAGCTCTATCCAACTCTCACTTAAATCCATCCAGTGACTTGGCCTCCACTGCCCTCTGTGGCAGGGAATGCCACAAATTCACAACCCTCTGGGTGAAAATGTTTTTTCTCACCTCAGTCTTAAATGACCTCCCCTTTATTCTAAGACTGTGGCCCCTGGTTCTGGACTCGCCCAACATTGGGAACATTTTTCCTGCATCTAGCTTGTCCAGTCCTTTTATGATTTTATATGTTGCTATAAGATCCCCCTCCCCCTCATCCTACTAAACTCCAGTAAATACAAGCCTAGTATTTTCAATTTTTGAATGGCAGAGTGATCTTGATGGGCCGAATGGCAATTCTACTCCTATTCCTTATGACCTTATGAAATACAGTGAACCAGTAAGAGGGGGGGTTACAAAAATAAAATACTTTATTTTTTCTTTATATTAAAAAGAATAAAGTTAGGGTCCACTTGGGCGGCAGCGGTAGAGTTGCTGCCTCACAGCGCCAGGGACCCGGGTTCGATCCTGACTAACGGCGCTGTCTGCACGGAGTCTGCACGTTCTCCTCATGACCTGCGTGGGTTTTCTCCAGGAGCTCTGATTTCCTCCCACACTCCAAAGACGTACGGGTTTGTAAGTTGATTGACTTGGTTTCGATGAACAATTGTGCATAGAGTGCATCGGATAGTGTTACTGTGTGGGGACCGCTGGGCCGTGCGGACTCTGTGAAGTAAACTAAACTCTCGATGGAGCTGTTCCCAACCTATGCTGTGATGCGTCCTGATAAAATCTTTTTTTCTACGGCCAATAAGCCAGTAAAAGATGTTACAGAAACAAAATAGTTTTTTATGGGACTTATATGGGATTTATATGGGACTTATATAGGACTGTCACATGCTGAGAGAATAGAGCGGCTGGGCTTGTACACTCTGGAGTTTAGAAGGATGAGAGGGTATCTCATTGAAACATATAAGATTGTTAAGGGCTTGGACACGCTAGAGGCAGGAAACATGTTCCCGATGTTGGGGGAGTCCAGAACCAGGGGCCACAGTTTAAGCAATGAGTAAGCCATTTGGATCGGAGACGAGGAAACACTTTTTCTCACAGAGAGTGGTGAGTCTGTGGAATTCTCTGCCTCAGCGGGCGGTGGAAGCAGGTTCTCTGGATGCTTTCAAGAGAGAGCTAGATAGGGCTCTTAAAAATAGCGGAGTCAGGGGATATGGGGAGAAGGCAGGAACGGGGTACTGATTGGGGATGATCAGCTGTGTTCACATTGAATGGTGGTGCTGGCTTGAAGGGCCGAGTGGCCTACTCCTGCGCCTATTGTCTATTGTCTATTGTCTATTGTCTATTATCAAGTGTTCCAAGGTGCCTTGTGGATGGGTAGTTAAACATAGCTGTGTGCCTAGCCATTAGAGTTATTAAAATAGGATTCATAAACCCTGGCAATGAAAGGTGTTTTTAAGATTAGTCAAAAATGGAAAGTGAGTGAGACTTCGAGAATTTCAACTATAACATTTTGGAATGAACGAAACCATTTAATCTTCAACAAAAACAGTTAAATGCTAGAAACACTCAGCTGGTCAGGCAGCGTCTGTGGAAAGAGAATGCGAGATAACATTCTAAAGAGCCTGTAGAAGGATCTCGACCCAAAACGTCACCTATTCCTTTTCTCCAGAGATGCTGTCTGACCCGCTGAGTTACTCCAGCGTTTTATGTGTATCTTCGGTATAAAGCAGCACCTGCAGTTCCTTCCGACACATTTGAGATAACTTTGCACTATGGGCGAAGAAGGTGAAAGAGACGGACTGAAACCGTTCTCTGAAAGTTTAGTTTAGAGAAACAGCGTGGAAACAGGCCCTTTGGCCCACCGGGTCCGCGCTGACCAGGATCCCCGTACATTAACACTATCCTAAACCCACTAGGGACAATTGTTACGTTTACCAATCCAATTAACCAACAAACCTGAACGTCTTTGGAGTGTGGGATTACACCGACGATCTCGGAGAAATCCCACGCAGGTCACGGGGAGAACGTAAAACTCCGTACAGACAGCACCCGTAGTCGGGATCGAACCCGGGTCTCCGGCGCTGCATTCGCTGTGAGGCAGCAACTCTACCGCTGCGCCACCGTGACAGCCCCTGACAAATGGAAAGTAATTGTCTCTTTTGCCTTATTCCTCCTCAATCCAAAGGCTTTAACCCTGCTTCTCTCTCCTCCTGACCTAATAAGCATTCACAGCTTCTTCTGTTTTTAATTTCACGTCTCCATCATCTGCAGCTTTTATTTTCAAAATGGCGGAGTGGCTCAGTCTGAGTTTTATCCACTCAAGACGAAAATCAGATGGATTCATTCCAGCACGCTCTGTTTTACTCATGACTCCAGCATCTGCCGGTAAAGGGTGACACGCTGGCGCAGCGGTAGAGTTGCGGCCTTCACAGCACCAGAGACGCGGGTTCGATCCTGACTACGGGCGCTGTCTGTACGGAGTTTGTACGTGGGCTTTCTTTGGGGTCTCCAGTTTCCTCCCACACTCCAAAGATGTACAGGTTATGTAGGATAAGTGTAGATTAAGTGGTATAATTGTAGGAAGGAACTGCAGACGCTGGTTTACATTAAAGAAAGACACAAAATGCTGGAGTAATTCAGCGGGACAGGCAGCATCAATGGATGACGCTTCGGGTCGAGACGGTTCTTCAGACTGAGAGTTAATTGGCTCGGTGTAATTGTAAATTGTCCCTAGTGTGTGTCGGATGGTGTAAGTGTGCAGGGATCGCTGGTCGGGCAGACCCGGTGGGCTGAAGGGCCTGTTTCCGTGCTGCGTCTCTAAATTAAAAAAAGATATCTCTAAACTGTTTAGCTTTAGTCCAAAGAAAGGTCCTGACCAGAAACGTCACCTATCCGTGTTCTGTGAAGTTGTGGGCTGACCCGTTGAGTGACTCCAGAATTTTGTGTCCTTTTGTGAATCTCGTGTGGTGACTCCCTTGTTCTGGAGTAATTTGAAATGGGCAATAAATGCGTTTGTTAGCAATGACACCCATTTTCCCTTAAGTACAAAGTACACAGTAAGTATTGTATTGTATTTATTGGCCAAGTATTCACATACAAGGAATTTGCCTTGTTGCTCCATCCACAAGTAACAACATGAAAATAGAAGTAAAAACTACTTGGTATCTCGTATGCTTCAGATGAATAAGGTCAGAAGTGTATGAGAAGAATTAGGCCATTTGACCCATCAAGTCTACTCCGCCATTCTATCTCTCCCTCCTAACCCCACTCTCCTACCTCCTCCCCATAACCCCTGACACCCGTACCAATCAAGAATCTATCTATCCATCTCTGCCTTAAAAAATATCCATTGACTTGGCCTCCACAACCTTCTGTGGCAAAGAATTCCACAGATTCACCACCCTCTGGCCAATTAAAGTCCCCCTCATTTTCTCCCTAAAGGAAGCTATGACCTCTGGTTTAACGGTACTGGGCCTACATTCGCCGGCGTTTAGAAGAATGAGCGGGGACCTCATTGAGAGGCGCAGAACAGTGAAAGGCTTGGATAGAGTGGATGTGGAGAGGATGGTTCCACTAGAGGGAGAGTCCAGGACTAGAGGTCCTAGCCTCAGAATTAAAGGACGTTCTTTTAGGAAGGAGATGAGGAGAAATCTATTTAGTCAGAGCGTGGTGACACTGTGGAATTCTTTGCCACAGAAGGCTGTGGAGGCCAAGTCAGTGGATATATTTAAGGCAGAGATAGATCCTTGATTAGTACAGGTGTCAGAGGTTATGGGGTGAGGAGGGAGAGGTAGATCAGCCATTGAAAGATTGAATGGTGGAGTAGACTTGATGGGCCGAATGACCCACTTTTACACCTATCACATGGTCTTATGGTCCTAGACTCTCCCACTAGTGGAAAAACATCCTCTCCACATTCACTCAATCCAGGCCTTTATCCAGAATCAATTATAATATTTCTCCCTGACCATCCGTGAAATATTATAGAGACCATCTGACATTAAATCTACAAAACATGTAGTTTTTTAGGGGAAGTCTTTTAGGATCGAGATGAGAAAATCCTTTTTCACACAGAATGTGGTGAATCTGTGGAATTATCTGCCACAGAAGGTAGTTGAGGCCAGTTCATTGGCTATATTTAAGAGGGAGTTAGAAGTGGCCCTTGTGGGTAAATGGATCAGGGGGTATGGAGAGAAGGCAGGTACAGGATACTGAGTTGGATGATCAGCCATGATCATATTGAATGGTGGTGCAGGCTCGAAGGGCCGAATGGCCTGCTCCTGCACCTATTTTCTATGTTTCTATGTTTATACTGCGCAGAAAGATGCATAGATGTATGTACATAACTTGCCACATTCGTTTAACATACTGATTAGTTTAGTTTAGTTGAGAGATACACCACGGAAACAGGCCCTCCGGCCCACTGAGTCCGCATCGACCAGCAGTCCCCGTACATTAACACAACCCTACACACACTAGGGACAACGTTTTACATTCATATCAAGCTAATTAACCTGCAAACCTGTACGTCTTTGGTAGTGTGGGAGGAAACCGAAGATCTTCGAGAAAACCCACGCAGGTCACGGGGAGAACGCACGGACAAGCACCCGTAGTCAGGACCGCACCTGGGTCTCTGGCGCTACGAGGCAGTATCTCTACCAGTACGCCACTTTGCTGGTGGCTCAATGATTATAATTAGGTATTGATCAGTCTCACTTGAATTGGACAAACTTGAGAATAGAGAGCACTAAATAACTCTATTTTACTGAAGAGCTGTCCGTTTATATGCTGATCTCCAGAGAATCTATTTTCCCTGATCTCTCATACATCATGAAGACTGTTTGCAGAATCTGCTCTTCAACACAATATTACTTGTTACCATTTCTGGATCTCATATTAGTTCCGAAGTTCAATGAACAGGCTACAATTCTATCTTCAAACCTTTTTAGTTTAGTTTGGTTTAATTTTACCTTGGAGAATGGCGGTAATGGTGGCGCAGCGGTAGAGTTGCCGCCTTACAGCGAATGCAGCGACGGAGACCCGGGTTCGATCCCGACTACGGGTGCTGTCTGTACGGAGTTTGTACGTTCTCCCCGTGACCTGCGTGGGTTTTCTCCGAGATCTTCGGTTTCCTCCCACACTCCAAAGACGTTCAGGCTTGTGGGTTAGTTGGTAAATGTAGAAAATGCTCCCTAGTAAGTGTAGGGTAGTATTAATGTGCGGGGATCGCTGGTTGGTGCGGACTCGGTGGGCCGAAGGGCCTGTTTCCGTGCTGTATCTCGAAACTAAACTAAAAAAAAAATGCAGGCTTGGAAACAGGCCCTTCGGCCCACCGAGTCCTCATCCACCAGCGATCACCCGTACGCTAGTTTTGTTTTAGAGATACAGCGTGGAAACAGGCCCTTACGCCCATCAAGTCCGCATCGACCAGCGATCACACGTACACTGGTTTCGTTTTAGAGACGCATCGTGGAAACAATCCTCTCGGGCCACACTCGTTCTATCCTACGCGCAAGGGACAATTTCTTTTAACAGAAGCCAATTAACCTAGAAGCCTGCGCGTCTTTCGAATGAGGGGGGAAACTGGAGATCCCAGAGAAAACCCACGTGGTGACAGGGAAAAGGTACCAACTGCGTACACACGGCACCCGTAAATGGGATGGCACCTGGGTACCTGGCGCTGTAAGGCAGCAACTCTACCGCTGCGCCACCGTGTCATCTCTACGATTGTAACTTGTGATTTTCCTTAGGCATCAGTTTATTAGTGCCACGTGTACCGAGGTACATCGAACATTGAGGTACATTGAAGGCTATCCAAACGGATCAGATAAACCATACATAAATACTTTCAAGCATGATTGAGAAAATACTCTAAAAATTTGCTTATCAGCAGTAAGACTACTGAGATAGCAATAGCTCCACCGAGACATGGAACTGGCCAGATGGAATAACAGCTGTTTGTGTGATAAAACTCTTAAAACCACACTTAAAGAATAAATAAACGCACCAATTGAAGTCTGAAACATACATATACGTTTTAGAAGGAACTGCAGATGCTGGAAAAGTCAAAGGTAGACAAAAATGCTGGAGAAACTCAGTGGGTGGGACAGCATCCTCACTGCCTCCTCCGTTCCTGCCTTTTCCACATATCCCCTGACTCCGCTATCTTCAAGAGCCCTATCTCGCTCTCTCTTGAAAGGATCCAGAGAACTGGACTCCACCGCCTTCTGAGGCAGAGAATTCCGCACTCACAATCCTCTGGGTGAAGAAATGCTTCCTCATCTCCGTTCTAAATGGCCTACCCCTTATTCTTAAACTGTGTGGCCCCCTGGTTCTGGACTCCCCCAACATCTCTCTTGAAAGTATCCAGAGAACCGACCTCCACCGCCCTCTGAGGCAGAGAATTTCACAGACTCACAATTCTCTGGGTGAAAAAATGCTTCCTCATCTCCGTTCTAAATGGCCTACCCCTCATTCTTAAACTGTGTGGCCCCCTGGTTCTGGACTCCCCCAACATCGGGAACATGTTTCCTGCCTCTAGCGTGTCCAAACCCTTAAGAAGAAGGGTCTCGACCCGAAACGTCACCTATTTCCTTCGCTCCATAGATGCTGCCTCACCCGCTGAGTTTCCCCAGCATTTCTATCCACCATACATACATATACAGCAGGTCTCTAGCATGAAAAGGCAAAAAAAAATAAAAATGGATGATTTGTTCACTTGCATGGATAAAATCTACACCCCCTGTCCCCGCGTGACAGTGATCAAAGTGGCATCTGGGGAGTAATGAGAATTCTTTACAACCTGCTGAATGTATTGATGGGTTGTCTAACGCAGGCATAAAAACCGGCCATATTAACCAGAGTTGCACTAAATTTTTAACTGCCGCATTGGTGTGCATTCATCGCAGGGCAAACAAAAAAATAGGAAGTCTTTAATTTATATGGAGCCCTTTGCGGCCCACTTGGTGCAACAAAAGATTTTTATTTTTTTGACACTCGAACCAGAGCAGTTGTGGCTGATCTATGGACGATAGCAACGGCCGCAATTTACAGGCAGAGAAGGGGCGGCACGGTGGCGCAGCGGTAGAGTTGCTGCCTCACAGCTCCAGAGTCCCGGGTTCGATCCTGACCACGGGTGCCGTCTGTACGGGGTTTGTACTTTCTCCCCGTGTGACCTGCGGCGGGTTTTCTCTGGGTGCACTGGTTTCCTCCCACACTCCAAAGACGTACGGGTCTGTGGGTAGGCTAATTGGCTTTGGTACAATAGTATAATTACATTTCCAAGCCGCTGAGGAGAGTTCACCCGACGCCGGAGTTCCAGCTTTCCGGCAAGATGGCCTGAAAACATCGGACTGGCTGCGGAGGCCGCAATAGGCCCGACTATGGGTGAACAGGGGATGGGACTGGACGGGACCGAACACCTCCGCTCTGTCCGCATTAACCAACCCGACCTCCCGGTGGCTCAGCACTTCAACTCCCCCTCCCATTCCGTATCCGACCTCTCGGTCCTGGGCCTCCTCCACGGCCAGAGTGAGCAACACCGCAAGTTGGAGGAACAGCACCTCATATTCCGCTTGGGGAGTCTGCATCCTTTGGGCTTGAACATTGAATTTTCTCAATTCTGTTAACCCTTCCTGTCTCCTCCCCTTCCCACCTCTCCCTCAGCCCTCGGGCCCTGGCATTCCCTCTCTCTCTATCTCCCTCCCCCACCCTAGTCGCACTAGCTTCTCATTTTCACACCACAAACAGCTTACAATGGCTTGTTCCCTTTATCATCGATACTTTTTTGCATATCTTTCATTCATTGTTCTTTATCTCTCCACATCACCGTCTATATCTCTCGTTTCCCTGATCCCTGACCAGTCTGAAGAAGGGTCTCGACCCGAAACGTCACCTATCTCCTTCGCTCCTTAGATGCTGCTGCACCCGCTGAGTTTCTCCAGCCTTTTGTGTACCCACCATGGGACTGGACTTTGCTGCCTTCCCCCACAGTGGGAACCTTTGTGGGGGGGTGTTTTTATGTTGTTAAATTCTTTAATGTTATGTCTCATCTTTATTCGTGTGCTGCACTGGCAAGCCAAATTTCACTACACCATTTGGTGTATGTGATAAATAAATGTCCCTTGTTTGTAAATTCACCCGAGTGTGTGTAGGACAGTGTGAGTGTGTGTAGGACAGTGTGAGTGTGTGTAGGACAGTGCGAGTGTGTGTAGGACAGTGTGAGTGTGTGTAGGACAGTGTGAGTGTGTGTAGGACAGTGTGAGTGTGTGTAGGACAGTGCGAGTGTGTGGGGAGCGCTGGTCAGCGTAGACTCGGTGGGCCGAAGGGCCTGTTTCCACGATGTATCTCTAAATTAATTTAAACTAAACTCTTTTTCTGATCTGATCATGACACAACTGCTTTTCAAAATTGTCAAAGGGATATTTTTAACTGATGTTAGTGCAGCTTAGTTAGGTTAGTTTATTATGATTGTCACATGTACTGAGGTACAGTGAATCCTTCTTCAGACTCTCCAACACTTTAGTTTAGTGGCGTTTATTATCACGTCTACGGAGGTTGAATGAAAAACCTTTGGTTGCGTGCGGTCGAGTCTGTGTAAATACTGGATATCATTACATTCGATCTGTGCACAGTGTGCAGATGCAGGATAAAGGGAATCGCAGTTAGTGAAGGCGCGCTGCTGTTGAATTGAAATGTTTTAAAGTTTTTCGATGTCTCAGCTGGGCGATGGCACCTTTGGAAATAGAGCATGCCTCCAGCACAGTTTTGTTTCCTTTGACTTCATGTGAAGAATATCTTGCGCAGTGGCGTGGCTGGGAGGGCGGCACAGCTGGTGGAGCTGCTGCCTCACAGCGCCAGAGACCCGGGTTCGATCCTGACCTCGGGTGCTTGCTCTGCGTGCAGTTTACACATTCTCCCCGCTGTGACCGCGCGTGTTTGCTTCAGGTGCTGCAACCGGGTTTGCAAGCCAATCGGCCTCTGCATAAACTGTGTGAAGAATGGATGCAAAAGTGGACTAATGCAGAACTAGTGTGAACGGGGCTTTGTTTCGTTTAGCGTAGAGATCCAGCGCGGAAACAGGCCCTTCGGCCCACCGGGTCCGCGCCGACCAGAGATCCCCGCACACTAACACCATCCTACACCAAACCAATTAACCTACAAACCTGTACGTCTTTGGAGCGTGGGAGGAAACCGAAGATCTCGGAGAAAACCCACGCAGGTCACGGGGAGAACGTACAAACTCCGTACAGACAGCACCCGTAGTCGGGATCGAACCCGGGTCTCCGGCGCGGCATTCGCTGTAAGGCAGCAACTCTACCGCTGCGCCACCGTGACCGCCCGATCGATGATCGGCCTGATCTCGCTAGGCCAAGCTGCCCGTTTTCATGCTGTATCTCTAAAATAAATATTAAGTATGTAGGAAGGAACTGTAGATGCACGTTTACACCGAAGATAGACACAAAATGCTGGAGTAACTCAACGGGACAGGCAGCATCTCTGGAGAGAAGGGATGGGTGACGTTTTGGGTCGAGACCCTTCTTCAGATTGAGAGTCAGGGGAGAGGGGGAGGAGAGATATAGATGGCGATGTAGAGAGATAAAGGTGGATACTGAGAGATGCAGAGATAATATAAAATATTAAACATGTCTATTATGGGGAGAGTCCTCTTTCTCAAAGAGACCGTGAGTCAGCTAGTAGCCAAGTGACAGAGATCGGGGTAGTTCACCAGTTGTCGCTAGTGGCCTGGGTTCAATCCTGACCTCCGCTGCTAGAAGGTGCTAAGTGGGTGGCACGGTGGCGCAGCGGTAGAGTTGCTGCCTTACCACGTATACGGCGCCAGAGACCCAGGTTCGATCCTGACTGCGGAGTTGGTATACTCTCACCGTGATCGCGTGGGTTTCTCCGAGACCTTCGGATTCCTCCCACTAGTAGATAAATTGGCTTACTAGTCCTAGCGTGTGCAGGATGGAGTTGGTGTGCGGGGATCGCTGGCCGGTGCGGACTCGGTGGGACGAAGGGCCTGTTTCCACGCCGTATTTCTAAACTAAACTGAACTAAGCTATCTCTCTGGAGATTGTGCATTCTCTCTGTGACGTCAGTCTGAAGAAGGGTCTCGACCCCGAAACGTCACCCATTCCTTCGCTCACCCGCTGAGTTTCTCCAGCTTTTTGTCTACCTTCCCCCTGCGACACGTGGGTTACCTGCCGGTGCTCCCGTCTCCTTCCACATCTTAAAAGACTTGCGAATCTCTCTGATAATTGGCCACTGAGGGAATGGGTTGCCGGGAAATAAATGGGCAAAGCGGACTGGTGCATTGGGAGGAGGCCGGAACACCCGGAGAAAACCCACGCAGTGACAGGGAGAACGTACACATTCCGTGCGGGCAGCACCTGCAGTTGGGATCAAACCCGGGTCCCCGGCGCTGTAAGGCAGCGACTCCACCGCCACGCCACCGTGCCATCCTAAGACTCTTCCGAGTCATACATTCGTACAGCATGAAAATAGGCCCTTCGGCCCAATTTGCACATGCTGACCATCTACACCAGTTCCACCGGCCCTTCGTTTGCCCCACGTTCCTCTAAACCTTATATAGACACAACATGCTGGAGAAACTCAGCGGGACAGGCAGCGTCTTTGAAGAGATGCCTATCCCACAGCCAACAATGGACCATTGTGGACTCCACCTTTCCTTGATCATGTTTGCTGGCTTTGATTTGATCTTTTGCTTATTTTAATTTGTTTGTTCTTAACATCTACTCATATCTCTAGTTGCCCTCTCCCCTGACTCTCGGACTGAAGGAGGATCTCGACCCAAAACGTCACCCATTGCTTCTCTCCAGAGAAGCTGCCGGTCCCGACGACTTACTCCAGCATTTTGTCTATCTTCGGTGTAAACCTGCACCTACAGTTCCTTCCAACACACATCCCTCTAAACCTTTCCTTTTCAATAGACAATAGACAATAGGTGCAGGACTAGGCCATTCGGCCCTTCAAGCCAGCACCGACACTCAACGTGATCATGGCTGATCATCCACAATCACTACCCCGTTCCTGCCTTCTCCCCAAATCCCCTGACTCCACTATCTTTAAGAGCCCTATCTGGCTCTCTCTTGAAAGCATCCAGAGAACCGGCCTCCATCACCCACTGAGGCAGAGAATTCCACACACTCACAACTCTCTGTGTGAGAAAGTACTTCCTCATCTCCGTTCTAAATGGCTGACCCCTTATTCTTAAACTGTGGCCCCCGGTTCTGGACTCCCCCAAACATCGGGAACTTGTTTCCTGCCTCTAGTGTGTCAAAACCCTTAATAATCTTTCATGTTTCAATAAGATCCCCACTCATCCTTCTAAATTCCAGAGTACTGCCGAGGTGCAAACTGCCGAGTCAGGTAAGAAATAAGACAGCAGTTTGGTGCAGCGTAAGCCATGGCCAATCATCTGGTTTACAGCCCCAGATACCAACAGAGCTCGATTCCCGCAGCCATGAAATTCCCCACTGAGGCAGTGGAGCTCCACATAATTGGCCCCAAGGAATCGGACTGCATGTCAATTGGAACCTTTTTTCACACAATGATTAATAAACCCACTGGATGGAGTTACTACATAAGGCCATTAAAGTAAGCGAAGCAGAAAGTTCAGGAGACAATTCGATGGCCTTCTGGTGAGAGGAGGCATTGAGAGATATGCGGAGAGACTGGGAAGGCACCGTTCACCTATTAAGAAGCAGTCGGCTTCCTTGTGAATGATGATGCTTCTGCACTCCTCAGAGTCCCATATTTCTTTCTTTTGAGCTTCCTAACAATGTGCACTTGTTGTGTATTGTGGCCACTGTACCTCCCTTCTGCTCATCTTTAATCGTGCCACAGACACAACAGATGTCAGGCGTTCAACAGCAAATTTATTTCTTTCTTTTTCCACTGCTTTTCCTCCCCCCCCCCCCATTGGTACCATTAACTAAAGAAAGACACAAAACGCTGGAGTAACGCAACGGGACAGGCAGCATCTCCGGAGAGAAGGAATGGGTGACGTTTCGGGTCGAAACATATAAGATTGTTAAGGGGTTGGACACGCTAGTGGCAGAAAACATGTTCCCGATGTTTGGGGGAGTCTAGAACCAGGGGCCACAGTTTAAGAATAAGGGGTAAGCCATTTAAAACGGTGACGAGGAAACACTTTTTCTCACAGGGAGTGGTGAGTCTGTGGAATTCTCTGCCTCAGAGGGCGGTGGAGGCCGGTTCTCTGGATGCTTTCAAGAGAGAGCTAGATAGGGCTCTTAAAAATAGCGGAGTGGGGGGATATGGGGAGAAGGCAGGAACGGGGCACTGATTGGGGATGATCAGCCATGATCACAATTGAATGGTGGTGCTGGCTCGAAGGGCCGAATGGCCTACTCCTGCACCTATTGTTTATTGTCTGTTGAGACCCTTCCCCAGACTGGAGGGAGCAGTGAAAGCAGGATGGGAAAGGAAAGAAAAAGAATGAAAAAAAAAGGTGGAGGGGGCGAGGGAAAGAAAATAAAAAATTAAATCCAGACCCATTCACTAAAAGGCTGTTTACCTCATAATCAAGATCCAGGGTCTCAGAGTCCCCTTTAGTCTGGAACTGCTGGGTGTCCGCGTCCACAGTGAAGTTCACTTGCTTCTTATTGCGTTCGACTGCGATGTAGTGCCAGTGTTGGTCATCGAGCAGACTGCCCAGTGTGACAGAGGAGCGGTCGCTAACCGCCTGTGGGGACTGGTCACCTGGGAAAGAGAGGTTGAAGTAGGGTCAAGGGTCAAGAGTCTTTTATTGTCATATGTCCCAGATAGAACAATGAAATTCATATACTTGCAGCAGCACAACACAATCTGTAAACAATACAATAAACGAGAGAGAAAAGTTCAGTGCGTTAGACAATAAACAATAGACTATAGACAATAGGTGCGGCAGTAGGCCATTCGGCCCTTCGAGCCAGCACCGCCATTCAATATGATCATGGCTGATCATCCACAATCAGTACCCCGTTCCTGCCTTCTCGCCATATCCCCTGACTCCGCTATCTTAAACTCTCTCTTGAAAGCATCCAGAGAATTGGCCTCCACTGCCTTTTGAGGCAGAGAATTCCACAGATTCACAACTCTCTGGGTGAAAATGTTTGTCCTCATCTCTGTTCTAAATGACCTAATCCTAATTCTTAAACTGTAGCCCCTGGTTCTGGATTCCCCCAACATCGGGAACATGTTTTCCTGCCTTTAGCATGCCCAAACCCTAATAATTTTATATGTTTCAATCAGATCCCCTCTCATCCTTTTCCAGAGTATACAAGAGTATACAAATATACATATGCACACACACCCATATATATATATATATATATATGTATAAATATATACACACACATATAAATAAATATACAAATATACACACACATAAATACATGCGCGCACACACACATTCATATATGGTTAGAGATAGAGCTCTTGGGGCTAATGGGATCAAGGGATAAGGGGAGAAAGCAGGAAGATGGTACTGATTCTGGATGATCAGCCATGATCATATGGAATGGAAGTGCTGGCCCGAAAGCCGACTGTCCTACTCCTACACCTATTTTCTATATACACGCACGCACACACATATGTATATATACATACAGTACATACATACAGACATATATACACACATACATATATATATATATATATATACATATCCACACATATATACATACATGTACACACGCACATCTATACGCATGTACACATATATATGCACATATATACACACACGCACATATATACACACATGCACATATATATATGCACACGCACATATATGCTCACATACACGCACATATCACACACACGCACATATATATATACGCACACCTGCACACGTATATATATGCACACATGCACATATATACTCACACGCACATATATACACACGCACATATATATACACACACACACGTATACACGCACACACATGCACATATATACACGCACATTAAATACACATACACACACACACACACACACACATATATACACACACGCACACACATAAAAAACAAACAATAATAGTGCGAAAAGACAAAACCAATGCCCCCAAGTCAGTGTCATTCAGAGCATATTTGGAGGTTGTCATGTTTAATGGCCTGATGGCTGCAGGGAGATAAATTGGATTTGGAAGTAAATCATAGAACATAGAACTTTGAACAGTACAACAAGGGAACAGGCCTATTGGCTGTGCCACACCATGCGGTCAATTTAAACTATCCTCCTCTGTCGGCTTGTGATACATTTCACTCCATTTCCTGTTTGATTTGCATATTTTGCATATCATATTGTAGTTTGCAATAACAATACCAAATAGTCATAGAGTCATACAGCACGGACACAGGCCATTCGGCCCGACTTGCCCACGCTGGCTGAGACCACAGGGTGAGACTGTGGCAGTCAGTAGATGTTTGGATTTATACACAATTTCCTGCCTTGGTTTCAGATTTCCTGTACTTTCCTGTGATCAAATACTTCAGAGTCGTGGAGTCATAAGTCTCCAGCCCAACTAGGCGATGCTCATATCATGAAGAAGCGAGCAGCTTAATGTGTAAATGTGAAAGTTGGGCATTCAAGACTCTGTGTAGAAACAAAAATGCACAAAGTTCTGGAGTAACTCAGCGGGTCAGGCAGCATAAGTTCATAAGTTGTAGGAGCAGAATTAGGCCATTCGACCCACCGAGTCTACCCCACCATTCAATCCTGGCTGATCTATCTTTTCCCACTCAACCCCATTCTCCTGCCTTCTCTCCATAACCCCTGACACCCTTGCTAATCGAGAATCTATCAATCTCTCCCTTAAAAATATCCATCGGCTCGGCCTCCACAGCCATCTGTGGCAATGAATTCCTCTCTGGCATCTCTGGAGAACATGGATGGATGACATTTCAGGTCAGGACCCTTCTTCAGACATGAGGCACGATGGTAAAATTCATTTTATGACTGTCTCACTCTGGAAATTCCGAACTATGCTAACAAACTAGAATTCCTGAAATTAATGTCTGAGGAAGGGTCTCGACCCAAAACGTCACCCGTCCCTTCTCTCCAGAGATGCTGCCTGTCCCGCTGAGTTACTCCAACGTTTTGTGTCCATTCCTGGAATGAATATTGGAAACGCTAGAAAGATTGCTGACATAACAGGGTAAATTAGCAATTTGACTAATGGGGTCTGATATTGTGAGATGAAGGAAAACTGTGGCTGTAGCTCAGTCCCATAAGATGATAGAGTCATTAACTGTAGGAAGGAACTGCAGATGCTGGTTTAAACCAAAGATAAACGCAACAAAGCTGGAGTAACTCAGTGGGGCGGGCAGCATCTCTGGAGAGAAGGAATGGATGTCACCTATTCCTTTCCTCCAGAGATGTTGTCTGATCCGTTGAATTACTCCACCTTATTGTGGTAATCTAGTCTTAAAGTGATAGAGTAAAAACTAGCAGCCCCCACAATTAAAATGTGGCTTACAGAAATGACTGAGACGTTGCATTTGGAAAAAATACGATTTGTCTTAATTGACATACCAGAATTATTTGTTAGAATATGGTCTCTATTTATTGAATTCTTAAAAAAGTTAATTGGTTTAACACAAGATTTGTGTTTGGGATTGGATGAATAATTATACTTAATATCTCCTGGATCTATTAGTTATTTGTAATTTCGTCTTCTTTTCCTCTCTATTAGTTTATAGTTTCTCTTATCTTTTTCTCTCTTTATCTTTATTCGTAAAAATAAATTGAAGCTATGTAAGATATCTGTAATTAAATTGTTGCTTATTGCTATTTGTATACATGCTTCTAATAAAAATATTTATAAAAAAATAAAACTTTAAAAAAATTAAGTGATAGAGTACAGAAACATAGAAACATAGAAAATAGGTGCAGGAGTAGGCCATTCGGCCCTTCGAGCCTGCACCGCCATTCAATATGATCATGGCTGATCATCCAACTCAATATCCCGTACCTGCCTTCTCTCCATACCCCCTGATCCCCTTAGCCACAAGGGCCACATCTAACTCCCTCTTAAATATAGCCAATGAACTTCTGTGGCAGAGAGTTCCAGAGACTCACCACTCTCACAAAGAGAAACATGCCCTTTGGCCCATTTCATCCATGCCGACCAAGGTGCCTCATCTGAGGTAGCCCCATTTGCCCATGTGTGGCCCTATCTCCCTCTAAACCTTTCCTATCCATGCACCTGTCCACTGCAATACTGTAAATACATTAAAGAGGCAAGCAACGATAATTCTGCAAAATTCTTCCTTGAAGGGTGGCACAGTGGTAGAGTTACTGCCTTACAGCGCTTGCAGAGGCAGAGACCCGGGTTCAATCCCGACTACGGGTGCTGTCTGTATGGTGTTTGCACTTTCTCCCCGTGACCTGCGTGGGTTTCCTCCCACACTCCACGAAGATGTTCAGGTTTGTAGGTTAATTGGCTTGGTATAAATGTAAAATATTGTCCCTAGTGTGTGTAGGATAGTGTTAACATGCGGGGATCGCTGCTCGGTGCGGACTTGGTGGGCCTAAGGGCCTGGTTCCGCACTGTATCTCTAAACAAAACTAAAGAATATCACATCCCAACACTACTTTCAGAAGCTCTGGAGTCACCCAATTACCAGACTAGGATAAAGAATAGACTATTTTCCACCTAAAGGCTAAAAATAAATCTGATTTGTTTTTACAACTTCTCAGTAGCTTCATGACCACGAATATCCAGATTTAATTGAATTTGCATTTCTCAGCTGTTGAGGTGGGAATTGAACTAATATCTCTGGATTATAATTTTCTCAACATAATCATTGCACCAAAATACTCCAGCAATAAGGAATCTTCGCTCGACTTTAATTGAACACTACTATCTTTAGTTAACATGTTTGCTGATTTTTTTTAAAAAGGTCTTCAGGTGCTGAATAACTGAGTTTCTGAGCTCCAATAGTTTAGTTTATTGTCACACGTACCGAGGTACAGTGAAAAGCTTTTGTCATGCGCTAACTGGTCAGCAGAAAGACAATACACAATTACAATCAAACCACCCACAGTGTACAGATACATGATAAAGAGAATAACGTGAATATGTGGATTTTTAAATATAGAAATAGATCAGCTTAATGTAACGTAAGGTGCAGTGAAAGGCTTTTATTGCACATTAACTAGTCGGAAATCTGAAATAAAAATTAAATACTCAATGGGTTTGACGGCACTGGGCCTGCACTCGCTGGAGTTTAGAAGAATGAGGGGGGACCTCATTGGAACGTACAGAACAGTGAAAGGCTTGGATAGAGTGGATGTGGAGAGGATGTTTCCACTAGTGGGAGAGTCCAGGACTGGAGGTCATAGCTTCAGAATTAAAGGACATTCTTATAGGAAAGAGATGGGGAGGAATTTCTTTAGACAGAAGGGTGGTGGATCTGTGGAATTCTTTTGCCGTGGAAGGCTGTGGAGGCCAAGTCAGTGGATATATTTAAGGCAGAGATAGATAGATTCTTGATTAGTACAGGTGTCAGAGGTTATGGGCAGAAGGCAGGAGAATGGGGTTAGGAGAGAGAGCGAGAGAGAGATAGATCAGCCATGATTGAATGGTGGAGTAGACGTGATGGGCCTAATGGCCTAATTTTACTCCTATCTCTAATGATCTTACAATCTTAGCTTTTACAGCATTTATGAACAGATTTACTGAAATAGATTAATAGCGCTTCAATAGAACGCTATAATCTTTACAGTTCCAACGCCAAACTTTGCCTGTCCATTCTCTCTACTGATGCTGCCTGACCCATTGAGTTCCTTCAGCTCTCTGCTTTTCATAAGGTCATTAGTATTCGGATCAGATTTAGGCCATTCGGCCCATCAAATCGACTCTGCCATTCAATCATGGCTGATCTATCTCTCCGTCCTAACCCCATTGCCCTGCCTTCTCCCCATAATCTCCGATACCTGCACTGAATCCATCTCTGCCATAAATATTTCAATCTATATTGCAGCATCTGCAGTTTCTTCCAATCTTCTTAGTAGTTGAGGTTAGAAGGGTAGGGCAGCGGTAGAGTTGCTGCCTTACAGCGCCAACGACCCAGGTTCCATCCTGACTACAGATGCTTGTCTGTACGTTCCCCCCAAACCCTGCAGGTGCTTTGGTTACCTTCTACCCTCCGAAGTTTGCACTGTTAATTGGCTTGGTTTAATTGTAATTTGTCCCCAGTGTGCACAGGGTTAAGGTGCGGGGATCACTGGTCGGTGTGAACTCGGTGAACCGAAGGGAGGAAAACTCTGGGGAAAACTCTCACGTGAAGAACTCCGTACAGACAGCACCGGTAGTCAGGATCTAACCCGGATCTCTGGGTTAGATCCAAGGCATTAACTCTACCAACTACGCCATTGTGCTCCCTTGTTTTTATGACCATCCAAATGTAATTGAATTTCAATTTCTCGTCTTTTGTGGTGGGATTTTAACTAATTTCTCTGTTTAGTTTAGTTTACTTTATAGATACAGCGTGTAAACATATAGACAGGTGCATGGTTCGGGGCGGTTTAGAGGGATATGCGCCAAACTAGTGTAGACAGGGGGCGGAAATCCCGGGGGGGACAGGGGGGACACGCTCCCAACTGTTTTGAGAGATGGGGGATGATCCCCCCCCCCCCCCATTTTTTGTAATCCGGGTTTTATCTCCGCTTTCCGCGAGTAATCTCCGCTTTCCGCGAGACAGTGGGGGTGGGACTGATGATCGAGGGTGCCAATTGGACGGGAGAGACGTCAGTCAGCAGGCAATGTGGGCGGGACATGATGATTCAGCGCAAGGTTTGGAGGAGGTAGGTGTCGGTCAGAGGCGGAAGTAGGGGGGGTGGGACTGAGGATGGAGCTCGGTGATTGGAGGAGGGAGACGTCCTGGTGGGAACGACGGGCCAGGTTTACAGCCGGCGCGGAGAAGCAGCGCTAGCTCCACGACTGGTGTCCCGTCAGTCCAGGCAGGGCTGTAGGTTAACCGACGGGACAGGCAGAGTTGAGCTGCATTTAGCGCTGCTTGTCCACAGCTGGCCGTAAGCCTGGGCCATCATTCCCGTAATTACTGTCCACAGGGCTCACGGCTGAAGCCTCCGAAAACCTTGCATGTGTGTGTGAGTGTGCTCATGCACGCACGGCCGCCAAGAAATTGTGTCCCCCCCCCCGGTCCCTCCCCAGTTTTGATAGCGATTTCCATGCCTGAGTGTAGACGGGACATGTTGGTCGGTGTGGGCCAGTTGGGGCTGTATCCACACACTGTATCTCTCCATTTGCTTAAGACAGGAGTGAGGAACGAACCCGTACCTAAGTGGATCTCCAGCGAGAGCTTGCCTTTCCTCAGCTCCAGAGTGACGTGGTCCCCTTGCGGCCCCTGGCCGTGCAGAACCACCCCGTCGCTTCTCATCGTCTTAAATTTCAGGAAGATTGCGTCCTTCACCGTGCTCACCATCTTCTGGTTGAATCTATAGAACATGGAGGTCCTCCCGTCGAAGTCAGCCACATCCGACCCTGCAAAAGGAAACCCAGGCGGTCACCATTTTCAGTTTAGCTCATATTGAATTAAATAAATAAAATAAGTTTTATGAGCCAAGTATGTGCACATACAAGGAATTTGCCTTGGTGCTTTGCTCGCAAGTAACAACACGATATACAGTAGACAATTAACAATAAAACATTATAATTTAAACATGTAAAGAATGAAATAAAATACCAGAGCAAAAGGAGGCTACAGACTTTTGGCTGTTGAGTAGAGCTACTGATCGTGGGAAAAAGCTGTTTTTATGTCTGGCTGTGGCGACCTTGACAATCCGGAGTTGCCTTCCGGAGGGAAGTGCTTCAAAGATTTAAGAGAGGGTTGGATAGAGCTCTAGGGGCTGGTGGCGTCAAGGGACATGGGGAGAAGGCAGGCACGGGTTATTGATAGCGGACGATCAGCCATGATCACAATGAATGGCGGTGCTGGCTCGAAGGGCCGAATGGCCTCCTCCTGCACCTGTTTTCTACGTTTCCATGTTTCTAAAGTGTATGTGGCCAGGGACAGAGGTCTCGCTTTAGAGATACAGCCCAGCGATCCCCACACATGAACAATATCCTACACTCACTCGGGGCAATTTACACTTGAACCAAGCCAGTTAACAAACAAACGTGTCTGTACGTCTTAGGAGTGTGGGAGGAAACCGGAGAAAACCCAAGCAGGTCACGGGGAGAACGTACTAACTCCGTACCGAAAGCACCCGTAGTCAGGATCGAACCTGAGTCTCTGGCGCTGTGAGGCAGCCACCGTGCAGATAACTGCAACAATCTTAGTAAAGATTTTAGGGGCTCAACAGCATTGATGGTGAAGAAGTATCACCTCATCACCTCAAATAGGGGGCATGAGGCGTATTCTATTTAAGATGAATGCAGAGAGAAGGAATTGTATCTCTAAAAGGATTGTGTCTTCCTTCAGGGCTGTTTGAGATTTATGCAGTTTAGTTTAGTTTAGTTTAGTTTAGAGATATGGGTTTGAAACAGGCCCTTCGGCCCACCAATTCAATGCCGGCCATCTATCGTCCATTCAAGCTAGTTCTATGTTATCCCACTTTCTCAACCACCTCTGGAACATCTGGGGCAATTTTACAAAGGCTGCTCAACCTAAAAACTCACACGCCTTCGGGATGAGCAAGGAAAGCTGGAGGAAACTCGCGTGGTCACGGGGAGAATGTTCAAACACCACACAGACAGCATCCGAGGTCAGGATTGAACCAGGGTCTCTGGCATCATCTCTACCCATTGCCCCGCCATGCCATCGATGCCAAAATCCCATAAAATGAACAACTGAAAAGTAATATGGGGAATTACTTCTCGAGGAAGCTGTGGACTCTGATTCATTAAATACCTTCTAGACTGAGAAAGATTAAAAAATGTTCAGAGAGTCACGTGTTGGATTAATCAGCCCTGATCTTATTGAATGGTGGAACCAGCCCGGGGGGACTGCAAGCAACTGTGACGGTCCAATTTATTGTTTTATATATTCATTTTCAGGGTCTGTGTGTTGATAGCACGGACAAATTCTACTGCCCATCTTTAATATCCAGAGGCCAACCACAGGCTCGGCAATCGTTTCGCTGAATACCTCCGCCCAGTCTGCCTAAACCTACCTGATCTCCCGGGTGCTCAACACTTTAACTCCCCCTCCCATTCCCAATCTGGGTAAGTGGGTCGATGCATGGCAGATGCAGTTTAATGCGCATAAATGTGAGGTTATCCACTTTGGTAGCAAAAACAGGAAGGAAGATTATTATCCAAATGGTGTCAAGTTGGGAAAAGGGGAAGTACAACGGGATCTATGGGTGTCCTTGTTCATCAGTCACTGAAAGTAAGCATGCAGGTACAGCAGGCAGTGAAGAAAGCGAATGGCATGTTGGCCTTCATAACAAGATTTGAGTATAGGAGCAAATAGGTCCTTCTGCAGTTGTACAGGGCCCTAGTGAGACCACACCTGGATTATTGTGTGCGGTTTTGGTCTCCAAATTTGAGGAAGGACATTCTTGCTATTGAGGGAGTGCAGCGTAGGTTTCACCAGGTTAATTCCTGGGATGGCGGGACTGTCATATGTTGATAGAACGGTGCAGCTGGACTTGTATACTCTGGAGTTCAGAAGGATGCAAGGGGATCTTATTGAAACATATAAGATTATTAAGGTCTGAAGAAGGGTTTCGACCCGAAACGTTGCCTATCTCCTTCGCTCCTTAGATGCTGCTGCACCCGCTGAGTTTCTCCAGCTTTTTGTGTAACCCTAAGATTATTAAGGGTTTGGACACGCTAGAGGCAGGAAACATGTTCCCGATGTTGGGGGAGTCCAGAACCAGGGGCCACAGATTAAGAATAAAGGGTAAGCCATTTAGAACTGAGATGAGGAAATATTTTTTCACACAGAGAGTTGTGAGTCTGTGGAATTCTCTGCCTCAGAGGGCGGTGGAGGCCGGTTCTCTGGATGCTTTTAAGAGAGAGTTAGATAGAGCTCTTAAAGATAGCGGAGTCAAAAGATATGGGGAGGAGGCAGGAACGGGGTACTGATTGGTGGATGATCAGCCATGATCACAGTGAATGGCGGTGCTGGCTCGAAGGGCCGAATGGCCTACTCCTGCACCTATTGTCCATAACTCCAATTTAACCTCAAAAAGCACCACCTCCTGTATTACCGAGCTCAAATATCTTGTGTTACTTTGTGCAGACTTCTTTCTTTCAGAAGTTTGGTTTTGTAAATTCTGTATCAACCTGAACAGAGCACCTTGGATGTCCGTATGCAGAAAACCTTGAAAAGAGGCAAGGCACAATGAGGGAATGGTGAGAGAATGGCCTACTCCTGCACCTATTTTTTTATGTTGATATGTTTCTAATCGGTCTGAGTGTTTCTGGAGGCAAGAAACACAGAGGCAGGGACATTATGTTGAACCTCCACAAAATTCATTTCAATTCAATTCAACTTTAATGTTATTGCACAGATACAAGTATGGGTACAACTTGTATCTGTGCAATTTAGTGTCAGTACGCAGTGATAGCAATATATAGATAAATAAATAAATACAGATGTGGGAATCTATCGGCGGGACTCCGAGTTCAGCAGTGTGATGGTGTTGTTATAGAAGCTGTTCCTCATCCTGCTGGTGCGGGACCTGAGGCTCCTGTACCGCCTCCCCGATGGTAGGAGGGCAAACAGTCCATGGTTAGGGTGGGAGGGGTCCTTGATGATCTTCCCAGCCCGTCTCAGACACTGTTTTCGGTGGAGGGCATCCATGGCAGGGAGCGGGGCACCGATGATGTACTGGGCGGTTTTCACCACCCGTTGTAGTGCCTTCCTGTCTGCTACGGTGCAACTGCTGTACCATACCGTAAAGCAGGTGGTCAGGATGCTTTCGATGGTACAGCGGTAGAAGTTGGTCAGGATCTGGGGGGACAGGTGGGCTTTTTTGAGTCTCCTCAGGAAGTAAAGGCGCTACTGCGCCTTTTTGATCAGCTTGGAGGTGTTGAGGGACCAGGACAGATCCTCCGAGATGTGTACCCCGAGGAATTTGTAGTTGGAGACCCGCTCCACCTCAGTCCCGTTTATATGGATGGGGGTGTGTCTGCCCCCTCTGTTCTTTCTGAAGTCGACAATGATTTCCTTCATCTTCTGGGAGTTGAGGACGAGGTTGTTATTGGCACACCAGGTTGTCAGGTGCTGGACCTCCTCCCTGTAGGCTGACTCGTCATTGTCGCTGATCAGTCCTACCACCGTGGTGTCGTCGGCAAATTTTATGATGGCGTTGGAGCCATGCTTAGGGATGCAGTCATGGGTGAAGAGGGAGTAGAGGAGAGGGCTGAGCACACAGCCCTGTGGCACGCCAGTGTTCAGTGTTATAGTGGAGGAGGTGAGGTTGTTGACCCTAACAGACTGTGGTCTGTTAGTGAGGAAATCCAGTGTCCAATTGCAGAGGGAAGTGGAGATGCCAAGACCGCTGAGTTTGGTGATCAAGCTAGCGGTATGACAGTGTTAAAGGCGGAGCTGAAGTCAATGAACAGCAGCCTGATGTAGGTGTTATTGCTGTCCAGGTGGGTCAGGGCAGAGTGTAGGGCCGCAGATATGGCGTCTTCTGTAGACCTATTGGTCCGGTAGGCAAACTGATGGGGGTCCAGTGTGGGGGGGAGGCTGGCTTTGAGGTGAGCCAAGATCAGCCGCTCGAAGCACTTGGCGATGGCAGGGGTGAGTGCCACTGGCCGGAAATCGTTGAGACTCCCTGTCGCTGATTGTTTGGCACTGGCACAATGGTAGATGTCTTGAGGCAAGTGGGGACGACACCCTGGGCCAGTGACAGATTGAAAATGTGAGTGAGGACCAGGGATAGTTGTCCAGCACATGCCCTGAGCACCCAGGGATGGTGGGATACCAGGACCAGTTCGGCCGAACTTGCCCACACCGGCCAAACATGTCCCAGCCACACTAGTCCCAACTTCCTGCGTTTGGTCCATATCCCTCCAAACCTGTCCTATCCATATTCCTGTCTAACTGCTTCTAAAACGTTGGGATAGTCCCAGCCTCAACTACCTCCCGTGGCAGCTCGTTCCATACACCCACCACTCTTTGTGCGAAAAGATTACCCCTCAGATTCCTATTAAATCTTTTCCCCTTCACCTTAAACATATGTCCTCTGGTCCACGGAATATTGGCATTGCCCACTGGTGCCAGAAGTGAACATTAAAGAAACCTCCATGCATCTTGCTGGAGTCAGGGTTGCTCGTGTTCAAAATCTGTGAACTCAACAATTGTCTGCCATCTGTGGGAATGTTTTTCACTACACTTGCTCTTGGCTTTCAGATTGTGGTTCCGTCTAGGATCTCATTTCAGATAAAAGGAGCTAACACCATTCAGCATTGCTGATTCCCTGATAAGGAGTTTGCATTGTTTGGTCACAGATGTAACGAGCCTGAGGCAAAACAAGGAGCCTTTTTTTAATCTTGAAGATAAGACACAAAAAGCTGGAGTAAAGGGCCCGTCCACTTGGCCGCCATTTGCGCCTCGTTTACGCGTCATCTGTAAAATGGGTTGGCGCGTCGTTAAACGTGACGTCACACGCAAATCACGCGTCATCGTGCCGTCTGGTGCGCGTGAGGTCATTAGAATACCCTACGGCACGCAGCGACGCATGGTTATGCACGGTGACGTAACCATGCGACACCAAGCGATACACGCGAGATGTCGGGACGCCAGCGTGCGACGCCAATGCGTCAACGTGCGTACGCGATATGTCGCGCTGGTGGCGTGCAATGATTTTGTTACACTACGAAATCCTGGAGCGCCATCACATGCAATTCCACGCCTCACCACGCGCAATGCGTGTGTCACCCACACGCTCCTCACGTGTCACGACGTGCCGGCTTATTTTACATATGACACGTAAATGAGGCGCCAAGTGGGACAGGCTCTTAACTCAGCGGGTCAGACAGGATCTCTGGAGAAAAGGAGTGGGTGACGTTTCGGGTCGCGACACTTCTTTAGACAGAGAGACAGGAACGTTTCCTCAATGATCGTTACCTTTTTTTACATATCTTTCATTCATTGTTCTTTATCCCTCTACATCACCGTCTATATCTCTCATTTCGCTCCCCTGTGACTCTCAGTCAGAAGAAGGGTCTGGACTCGAAACGTCACCTATTCCTTTTCTCCAGAGATGTTGTCTGGCCCGCTGAGTTAAGGGCCTGTCCCACTTGGGCCGTCACTTACGTGACAGGCCGGTAGTGACGGTTCCACGAGAGTCGCGCGCGTCATCATGCGCCCGCACAGCCGTCTGGAGCGCGTGACGATATTTCAGGATGGACACAAAATGCCGGAGTAACTCAGCGAGACCGGCAGCATCTCTGGAGAGAAGCAATGGGCGATGTTTCGGGTTGAGACTCTTCTTCAGTCTGAAAGAAGCCATTTGACCCGAAACGTCACCCATTGCTTCTCTCCAGAGATGCTGCCGGTCCCGTTGAGTTACTCCAGCATTTTGTGTCTATCTTCAATCTTCTTGGCCCCGCTCTTTTTTTAATTTTTTTTTTAACAAATGCTTTTATTCAAACCAACAAATACAAAACAGTAACACGATCAGAGAATGCCTATATTGGCATTTTACAAAGAAAGTTCTCAAATTAAAATATTATCATTTTTATCAATAATACATTCGACCTCCTGCGGTGACCAGCGTTCACGGAAAGCCTCCACAGTCCCCGTGGACACCGCGTGTTCCCTCTCTAGGGACACGCGGGCACGGACGTAACCCCGGAAGAGGGGCAGGCAGCCGACTGCTGTGCGGCCGTCGACTGCCCGCTGCCTGGACCTGCGAATGGCCATCTTGGCCAGGCCCAGGAGCAGACCGACAGGGAGACCCCCTCCTCCCTCCCGACCCTCCCCCCTCTGCACCGGGTGCCCAAAAATCAATAGCGTCGGACTAAAGTGGAGCCAAAACTTGAGGAGCAGCCCCTTCAGATACTCGAACAAGGGCTGCAACCTCTCACACTCCATGTAGACATGGAACACGGTCTCCTCCTCGCCGCAAAAGTGACAGGCGGCGGACGAGTCCGTGAACCGGCTCAAGTACCTGTTAGGGAGTAGAAGTGGGGGCGGATCCGGATCCGCAACGGCCGTGAGCCCCAGGCTGAGTTCGACGATCGTTTGCCTGCTTCTGCTGCTGTTGGAGGTGAGACGTTGCGTCGCGCCAGGGTCTTGGGCCTGTCCCACTTTGGCCGTCAGTTTCGTGACAGGCCGGTGGTGCGCGAAGATTTTGTGCAGGACGAAGTCCACACTCCTCCACACCACTCCACGCCCGTCCCCGCTCCCCACAGGCTACCCGCAAGCTAGCAGATCGCGTAAATGGCGCGCGAAAGACAGCCAAGTGGGGCAGGTCCTTAACTCCAGCTGTTTGTGCCCATCTTCGGTTTTAACCAGCATCTGCACTTCCTTCCGACACGCAAGCTTTTTTTTCTTAAGCACTTATGATATTGGAAGCTCAGCCTGAATGGATACAGGATGCTGATACAACAGTAGCTCAGATACTTACAACAGGTAATTATTTTAAGGCTCCCGACCCAAAGCGTCACCTGTACGTGGTCTCCAGCGATGCCGCCTGACCCGCTGAGTTACTCCAGCACTTTGTGTCTTTCCATGGTGTACCAGCATCTGCAGTTCCCTGTTTCTACTAGTTATTTTAAGCAATCTCTAGGGCCGTAAGGAAAAGGCAGTGCCCCAAGGAGAGGGAGTTGGGTAGCTTACAACCTAACGGTACACACATTGAAACAGGGATGACACATCTATCACAGGAACCTTTAGCAGGTTTAAATTGTCCAGGGAGTCAATGATTTAGCAGGTATTATCGCAACGTTTAAGAAACGTTTAGACAGGTACATGGATAGGACAGGTTTAGATGGATATGGGCAAAAGGCAGGCAGGTGGGACTGGTATAGATTGGTCATTGTGGCTAAAATGGGTATGCTTCCAGGTTGAATAAAATGTTGTTAGCCAGAGAGTGGTGAATCTGTGGAATTCATTGCTGTGGAGGTCAACAGATATTTTTTAGGCAGGAAAAGATAGATCCTTGATCAGTACTGGTGTCTGGGTTTATGGGGAGAATGTGAAATGATGGGGTTAGATCAGCTGATGCAGATCAGCTGTGATTGAATGGCGGAGTAGGCTTGATGGGCCGAATGGCCTAATTCTTCTCAGCGGATCAGGCAGTGAGAAGGTGGATAGGCGATGTTTCAAGTCGGGACCCTTCTTTCCGAAACCAAGCTGTGATGCAACTTTCCTGGGTGCAGAAGCTGGTAAGATTTGTTGGGGACATGCCGCGTGTTATTCGTAGAGTGATAGTTGGAGCGTTGGCAATCAAAGACCAATTTCTTCCCACTTCCTCACTGCTGATGCATCTTCTGCAGAAACAGCATCCCCATCAACCGATGGAACGTAAGAGCTTTTAAAATTTCCCCCAAATTAGAAACCCCTTCTTTGCTACATCACCAAACCCAGTCCTAAATTTAAACAAAAGAGGCACAAAGTGCTGGAGCGCCTCAACTCAATCCATCCCGGGAGAAGGAGGAGAGGTGACATTTCATATCGGGACCCTTCTTTAGACTGGAGGGTCACCATGTCACCTGGCCCGCCGAGTTACTCCAGCACTTTGTGCCTTTTTTCTTTTTGCAGCCAATATCTGCAGTTCCTAAATTCGATCACCTCCAGTGGTGGCACGGGTGGCGCTGCAGGAGAGGAGCTGCCTTGCAGCGCCAGAGACCCAGGTTTCAGTTTCAGTTCAGTTGATTGTCACGCGTGCTGTGGTACAGTGAACAGCTTTTGTTGCGTGCTAACCAGCCAGCAGAAAGACAATACGTGATTACAGTCGATCCACTAACAGTGTATAGACACTCGATAAGGGAATACAAGATTCAAGATTTTCTATGTTTCTAAGAGAGTTTATTGTCGTGTGTCCCAGATAGGACAATGGCATTCTTGCTTTGCTTCTGCACCACAGAATTTAGTGGGCATAAATAAATACAGAACAGATCAGTGACTATATACTATTGAATGAATATATATATATATATATATATATATATAATATATATATATATATATATATATATACACACACACATAAATAATCAGATAAAGTGCAATGGACTATTAATGTTCAGAGTTTTGTTTGAGTTGAGTTTAATAGCCTGATGGCTGTGGGGAAGCAGCTATTCCTGAACCTGGATGTTGCAGATTTCAGGCTCCTGTACCTTCTACCTGAAAGGCAGCGGGGAGATGAGTGAGTGGCTAGGATTGTGTGGCTCCTCGATGATGCTGGCAGCCCTTTTTGAGGCAGTGACTGCGATCGATCCCCTCGATGGTAGGGAGGTCAGGGCCGATGGTGGACTGGGCAGTGTTTACTACTTTTTGCAGTCTTTTACGCTCCTGGGCACTCAAGCTGCCGAACCAAGCCACGATGCAACCGGTCAGCGAGCTCTCTACTGTGCACCTGTAGATGTTCGAGAGAGTCCTCCTTGACAGACCGACTCTCCGTAATCTTCTCAGGAAGTAGAGGCGCTGATGTGCTTTCTTTATAATTGCATCAGTGTTCGCGGACCAGGAGAGATCTTCAGAGATGTGCACTAAATAATGTTTAGTGCAAGGTAAAGCCAGCAAAGTCTAATCAAGGGTACACAAAATGCTGGAGAAAATCAGCGGGTGCAGCAGCATCTATGGAGCGAAGGAGATAGGTAACGTTTCGGGCCGAAACCCTTCTTCAGACTGATGGGGATGGGGGAGGCGGGGGGAAGAAAGGAAAAAGGAGGAGGAGCCCAAGGGCTGAGGAAGAGGTGGGAAGGGGAGGAGACAGCAAGTGTCAACAGAATTGAGAGAATTCAATGTTCACGCCCAGAGGATTCAGACTCCCCAAGCGGAATATGAGGTGCTGTTCCTCCAATTTGCAGTGCTGCTCACTCTGGCCATGGAGGAGGCCCAGGACCGAGAGGTCGGATACGGAATGGGAGGGGGAGTTGAAGTGCTGAGCCACCGGGAGGTCGGGTTGGTTATTGCGGACCGAGCGGAGGTGTTCGGCGAAATGATCGCCAAGCCTCCGCTTGGTCTCACCGATATAGATCAGCTGGTATCTAGAGCAGCGGATGCAATAGATGATGTTGGGGGAGGTGCGGGTGAACCTCTATCAGACCTGGAAGGACTGCTTGGGTCCTTGAAAGGAGTGGAAGGGGGAGGTAAAGGGACAAGTGTAGCATTTCTTGCGGTTGCAAGGGAAAGTGCCCGGGGAAGGAGTAGAGCGGGAGGGGAGGGAAGAATTGACAAGGGAGTTGCGGAGGGAGCGGTCTTTGCGGAAGGCAAACAGGGGGGGAGATGGGAAGATGTGGCGGGTGGAGGGGTCACGTTGGAGGTGGCGAAACTGGCGGAGGACTATGTGTTGTATTTGCCGGCTGGTGGGGTGAAAGGTGAGGACCAGGGGGACTCTGCCCTTGTTGCGAGTGGGGGGACGGGGAGAGAGGGCAGTGTTGCGGGGTATGGAGGAGACCCTGGTGTGAGCCTCAACTATAGTGGGGGAGGGAAATCCCCGTTCTCTGAAGAATGAGGACATTTGTGATGCCCTGGTGTGGAACACCTCATCCTGGGCGCAGATGCGGCGTAGACGGAGGAATTGGCAATAGGGGATGGAGTCCTTACAGGAAGCAGGGTGGGAGGAAGAGTAGTCCAGGTAACCGTGTGAGTCAGTGGGTTTATAAGTCTAATCAAGGATAGTCCGAGGATCATCGAGGAGGTAGATTGTAGTTCAGGACCGCTCTCTGGTTGTGGCAGGATGGGTCAGTTGCCTGTTAACAACTGGGAAGAAACTGTCCCTGAATCTGGAGGTGTGCGTTTTCACACTTCTGCACCTTTTGCCTGATAGAAGAGGGAGCGGCCAGGGTGCCACTCATCCTTGATTACGCTGCTGGCCTTGCCGAGGCAGCGCGAGGTATAAATGGAGTCAATGGACAGGAGATTGGTTTGTGTGATGGTCTAGGCCACGTCCACAAGTTGCTCCAATTTCTTGACCTTGATCCTGACTGCGGGTGCAGTCCGTATGGAGATTGCATGTCCTCCCTGCGACCGCGAGGGTTTTCCCCGGGTGTTCCCATTTCCTCCCACATTCCAAAAACGTGCAGGTTTGTCGGTAAATTGGCTTCCGTAAATTGTCCCTGCTGTGTGCGTGATAGGCCTAGTGTATGGGCGATCGCTGGTCAGCGTGAACACGGTGGGCCAAAGGTCCTGTTTCCACCCTGTATCTCTAAACTAAACTAAACTACATCACCCCTGTTCGACAGAGACGAGCCCCTAGTCTTATAAGCTCTTCCTGACGGAGGGTAGGCACTCTGGTTCACTTTTATTGAAGTGACTTGAGAAGATTTATGCTGCTGTCAAAAGGGGCCTCTGACTGCACATTGGGCAGTAATCTTGAAATGAGTAGCTTCTTCCTGACTATCACCACTGACCTCACTAATGTAGGATGCTCTTCCTGTGAAGAATCTCCATTCCTGAGGCCTTTCAGACGCTGTCAATTTTGGTGAATTACCGCTGAATTATGGGCAGTTTTCCACTGTAAAATTGCATCTATTAGAAACCAGTTGAGACTGTCCAAATTAATTTAGCTTGCACTCCTTGAGTTCTGGGATGAAGAAGCTTTAATCAAGACAATTGGCATTGGGTTTGAAGCCAGCTAACCACAGAGGAGACGGACGCACAATAATCCAAGTGTCAAATTTAACTTGATTGCCTCATTCATAAGCTCGTTCCTTGGGCAGTGCGAGGAGCTGTTCCAATTAATGGTGTCACACACAATGGTGCAACGCTTTGCTCTGTCCCTCACCCATGGTAACATCTGATAGCACCAAGGACTTGCCGTTTCTCGACCCGAAACTTCGCGCATTACTTCTCTCCAGAGACGCTGCCTGTCCCACTGAGTTACTCCAGCATTTTGTGTCTTATCTTTTGGCAATAAGGACTTGCAGCATTTGGAGTAAGATAAAGTGTTTAGTTTAGTTTAGTTTAATGATACAGCACGGAAACAGGCCTTTCGGCCCACCAAGGCCCACACTAACACCATCCTAACATCTAACACTGACACTAACATGTTCCCGATGTTGGGGGAGTCCAGAAGCAGGGGCCATAGTTTAAGAATAAGTGGTAAGCCATTTAGAATGGAGATGAGGAAAAACTTTTTCACACAGAGTTATGAGTGTGTGGAATTCTCTGCCTCCGAGGGCAGTGGAGGCTGGTTCTCTGGATGCTTTCAAGAGAGAGTTAGATAGAGCTCTTAGGCATAGCGGAGTTAAGGGATATGGAGAGAAGGCAGAAGCGTGGTACTGATTGTGGATGATCACATCGAATGGCCTACTCCTGCACCTATTGTCTATTGCCTACACACCAGACACAATTTACAATTCATAGAATCATAGAAAGTAGGTGCAGGAGTAGGCCATTCAGCCCTTCGAGCCTGCACCGCCATTCAATATGATCATGGCTGATCATCCAACTCAGTATCCTGTACCTACCTTTTCTCCATACCCCCTGATCCCTTTAGCCACAAGGGCCACATCTAACTCCCTCTTAAATATAGCCGATGAACTGGCCTCAACTACCTTCTGTGGTAGAGAATTCCACAGATTCACCACTCTCTGTGTGAAAAATGATTTTCTCATCTCGGTCCTAAAAGACCTTCCCCCTTATCCTTAAAGGGGGAATACTTACCAAAGCCAATTAACCTACAAATCTGTACTTCTTTGGAACTTGGGAGGAAGCCGGAGCACCCGTGGAAAACCCACGCGGTCACAGGGAGAACGTGCAAACTCCAATTACAGACAGAACCCATGGTCAGGATCGAACCTGCGTCTCTGGTGCTGTGAGGCAGAATCAAATACACAGGACTAGATGTCAAGAAGTCCCTTGTGCCAGTAGGTGGGGAGCATTTCACGACATTCATTGATTGCTGAGAGTGGTCGACGCTCAACATCAGGAGGGGGGGGGGGGGGGGGGTACGTATACGTATATCTTGGCCTGGGTAACCTTCAGGACAGCTGGGCACAGGACACATCATCAGTAGTGTACCCTTGCATCACTGGGTGTTTCGGCCTTTTAACACTATACACCCTCCACAAGGGCGGCCCGCTGCAGGATGATCAGCCCTCAGCGCGTGTCCCGTGTCAAACTGCCTCAAAGATTCACCATGACGTATTTGGGGCCCAGCATGGGTCTTTCCGCTTGAGCCAAATCCAACAGCTGCTTCTTTCAGCCGCGTCTGAGAGTGATCTTATGGTCTTCCGCAGAGCCTGACCGTGGATTCCAAGCTCCTTCAGCAGTCTGATGGTAGATGACGCAACAAATCCTCTGCATCCCACTTCAACTGGATAAACGTTGATGTTCCAGCCACGCTGCGTTGCCTCTGCTGCAAGCTCTGTGTAGCGCAGCTTCTTACGCTCATAGGCCTCCACAACAGAGTTCTCCCAGATGCACCACTGTGCCACCCTTCTACCCTCCTTAATTTCTCCTACCCTTTACACAATCAGAGATCTTTCATTGCTTTCTCTGCTCCACTCCACACTCTTTTTTTTCTGCATCTAAAAACTTGTTTCATCTCTGACATTTCTGTAAAAATGTCATTGAAATAAAACAAGAACTCTCCAGCATGTGTTGGACTTCCAACAGATGTTGTTTTACCAGCTCATAATACAGTTATGAAATGAGATCAGTCCCATCTCTCTCCATAATTATTTAAAAACGTATAAAATCATGATCACAGCCTCGTTACCCAAGAGGGCATATGGAACAAGCTGCCAGAGGAGGTATAACCATATAACCATATAACCTTATAACCATATAACAATTACAGCACGGAAACAGGCCCTCTCGGCCCTTCCAGTCCGTGCCGACCATTTGTTTTCCCCTAGTCCCATCTACCTGCACTCAGACCATACCCCTCCATTCCCTTCACGTCCATATACCTATCCACTTTACTCTTAAATGTTAAAATCGATCCTGCCTCCATCACTTCTGCTGGAAGCTGATTCCACACAGCCACCACCCTCTGAGTAAAGAAGTTCCCCCTCACGTTACCCCGAAACCTCTGTCCCTTAATTCTCATGTCATGCCCTCTTGTTTGAAACTTCCCTACCCTCAATGGGAAAAACGTATCCACGTCAACTCTGTCTATCCCTTTCATCATTTTAAAGACCTCAATCAAGTCCCCCCCTTAACCTTCTGCGCTCCAAAGAATAGGTATGTTTAAGAAAGAAATGCAGATGCTGGTAAATCGAAGGTAGACACAAAATGGCAGCATCTATGGAGTGAAGGAATTGGCGACATTTCGGGTCCAGTTCCTTCTTCAGACTGATGTCGGGGGAGGGGGCGGGACAAGGAAAGAATGTAGGTAGAGACAGTAAGACTAGTAGGAGATCTGGGAAGGGGGAGGGGATGGAGCGTGAAAGCAAGGGCTACCTGCAGTTAGAGAAGCCAACGTTCGTACCATTGGGGTGCACTCGACCCAAGCAATAAATGAGGTGCTACTCCTCCAATTTGCGTTGAGCCTCACTCTGACAATGGTGGAGGCCCAGGGCAGAAAGGTCAGATTGGGAATGGGAGGGGGAGTCGACGTGCTGGGCCACCGGGAGATCAGGACTGAGCGGAGGTGTTCAGCGATATGATCACTGAGCCTGCGCTTGGTCTCACCAATGTAGAGAAGTTGACACCTGGAACAGCGGATACAGTAGATGAGGCTGGAGGAAGTGCAAGTGGAGGATTATTTTGTTGCGTGCGACGGTCGATGGGGTGGACGGTGAGGACAAGGGGGACTCTGCCTTTGTCCCGCAGCTCTGCTCTTACTCCCCTTCCCCTCACTCGTAACAAGGACAGAAACCCCTTGTCCTCACCTTCCACCCCATCAGCCGTCTAATAATAGTAATACCATTAATAATTATTATAATAATATTAGTTATACCATTAATTATTATAATAATATTTGGTTATTACAAAAAATATATATATTATTTAATAATTTACATGATTTTTTAAAAATATTACTATTATTAGTAACAAGTCAGGAGAAGTTATTGTCATGTGTCCCAGATAGCACAATGAAATTCTTGCTTGCAACAATAATAATAAATATTATTATCATTAATATTAATAGATTTATTACTTTCATTATTTAATTTGGAATATGCAATAATAATAATAATAATAATAATAATGCCCTTCTCAAGCAATATATACCAAATTTAAAAATGAAAGTAATACCATTAAAAGCAATAATAATAGTAATAAAAAAATATTATTATCTTTGTTATTGTTATTATTAATAATAAAAAGATTTGTTTTTAATAATTTACATGATTTAATACAATTATATTATTATTGTTCTTGTTATTATTATTAACAACAACAATAATAAATGTTATTATTATTCATTTTCATGTATTTATTACTTTCATCATTTAATTTGGAATACACTGGTTGAAAGGGCATTGGAAGCAGATTTAAAACAAATATTCATTATTCATTATTATTGTTGGTGTCTTTATTATTTATTATTATTACATAGAAACATAGAAAATAGGTGCAGGAGGAGGCCATTCGGCCCTTCGAGCCAGCACCGCCATTCATTGTGATCATGGCTGTTCGTCCGCTATCAATAACCCGTGCCTGCCTTCTCCCCATATCCCTTGACTCCACTAGCCCCCAGAGCTCTATCCAACTCTCTCTTAAATCCATCATTGTCCCAAAATTCCATCATTGTCCCAAAAGTGAACGCTAATTAGCCAAGCGATATATCTGGGAGGATCTCACGTACAGGAGTTGTAGGAATAATACTTGCAGTAGTTGCAGAATAATAGTTGGAGATGATTTTAACTTTCCTAATTTTGATGGTTCTAGGATGGTTACCCTAATAAGGGAATAAAAAAGGAGGCAGAAAATGTTCAGTGTATTTTGGAAAGTTTTCTCAAGCAAAACCTTGATGGCATTGCCAGAGATTAATGGACACTCACCATCCTGGAGTCATAGAGTGTGGAAACAGGCCCTTTGGCCCAACTTACCCACACTGGCCAACATATCCCAGCTACACTAGTCCCACCAGCCCGCATTTGGTCCATATCCCTCCAAACCTGTCCTGTCCATGTACCTGTCTAACTGCTTCTTAAACGATGGGGTAGTCCCTGCCGCAACTACCTCCTCTGGCAGCTCGTTCCATACACCCACCACTCTTTGAATGAAAAGGTTACCCCTCAGATTCCTATTAAATCTTTTCCCCTTCACCTTAAACCTATGTCCTCTGGTTCACTGTAAACAGGTGCCAAATTAAACAATGAAAGTAATACCACCATTAAAATAAATAATAATTATTATTATTGATAATAAATTATTTATTATATTAATAACAACAAAAATAATTGTTATTATTATGATTAACTTCAATGGTATTATTACTTTCATAAATTAATTTGGAATACTTTGCTCGAAAAGACATTGGAAGCAGATTCAAAACGGATATACATAAAATAATTGAGTAGATGATGTATGAGTATTAGGAAGGTAAGCCATTAGCAATTTATGGTTAAAAGGCAATAGCCTGAGACAAAATGGTTAGTTACTTCAAAAAGCCAGTAGAAAACAATATGGTTTCCTGTATCACTGTGGGAGTCTATGGTTCAAAGTTTCTTAAAACCATTGAACCACCTTCAGTTTTTTTTAAAGATCCTCTTTTCAATATCAAGTTCAAGTTCAAGTGAGTTTATTGTCATCTGTCCCCGATAGGACAATGACATTCTTGCTTTGTTTCAGCACAACAGAACATAGTAGGCATTGACTACAAAACAGATCAGTGTGTCCATATGCCATTATATAAATACATATACACATGAATAAATAAACTGATAAAGTGCAAATAACAGATAACAGATAATGGGTTATTAGTTATCAGAGTTTTGTCCGAGCCAGGTTTAATAGCCTGATGGCTGTGGGGAAGTAGCTATTCCTGAACCTGGTCGTTGCAGTCTTCAGGCTCATGTACCTTCTACCTGAATATCCAACTGGAGAATAACACGGTGCAATTATTTGTAATTCATTTCCCAGGGTCTGGGTATCCCTGGCATGACCAGCATTTATCACCCATCCCGATTTCCCCGTGAAGTCATTGTCTTATAGAGGAGGTAGATCCTCTGTCATTTACGGATCAAATCAACTGAGGATGGCCGATTTCTACTTTTGACCGTCACGAGTGAACCAAATCCAACACGGGTGGCGCAGCGGTTGAGTTGCTGCCTTACAGCGCCAGAGGCCCGGGTTCGATCCTGACTATGGGTGCTGTCTGGGCAGAGTTTGTACTGTACGTTCTCCCCGTGACCGCGTGGGCTTTCCCCGTGAGCTTCAGATTCATACATTCATAAGTCACCGGAGCAGAATTAGGCCATTCAGCTCATCAAGTCTACCCCGCCATTCGATCATGGCTGATCTACCTTTCCCTCTCAACCCCGTCCTGCCTTCTCCCCTTCCCCCCCCCCCCCCGATACCCGTACAAATCAAGTTTCCACCCACACTCCAAAGATGTGTAAAAGTTAGTTTGATTCGGTAAAATTGTAAATTGCCCCTAATATGTAGGATCGTGACAGTGTATGTAGTGATCCCTGGTCAGTGCGGAACAGGTGGGCCAAAGGGCTTGTTTCCGCGCTGTATCTCCAAAATCTGACTATCTCAACATTTAAGACGATCCCGACATTTAAGAAACAGTTGGACAGGTACATGGGATAGTACAGGTTTGGAGGGATATGGACGAAATGCGGGAAGGTGGGACTCGTGTAGGTGGGACATGTTGGCCGACGTGGGCAAGTTGGGCCAAAGAGCCCACAAAGGGTTTCCACACTGTATCACTCTAAACAGTTGCTCACTTTCATTGCCACTACCAAGACTAGTGATTTTTATTTTTACCTCAGATGCCAAGTTTTTTTTTCTTACCACAGATCCCAAGTTAATTCAATCTGTGGTGTTTCTTAAATGTTTAAAAGCACATTAATTTAGAGTGGAAACCAACAACATGCAACTTGTCAAACGCAAGAATACGCTGCTTGGGGGATAATATGAAGGAACCATCTTGCCTTTTACATTCAGGCAGAAATTATGTGCCAAGCAAGAACACCACAGAGAGCTTTTAGCTTTAGTTTTGCAGATACAGCTAGGAAACAGGCCCTTTGGCCCACGCCGACCAGCGATCCCCGCACACTAACACTACCCTACCCAAACCAGGGGCAATTTACAATTATACAAAGCCAATTAGCCGACAAACCTGTGCGCCTTTGGAGTGTTGGAGGAAAGGGAAGATCTCGGGGAAAACCCTCACAGGGAGAACGTGCAAACTCTGCACAGACAGCAACCGTGGTCAGGATCAAACCTGGGTCTCTGGCGCTGGGAGGCAGCAACTTTACCGCTGTCATGCCCAAGAATATGCTGCTTGGGGATAATGTGTGGAAACCATCTTGTCTTTCGCTTTCAACATTAATCTCTCCGCTCACTGGTCAGCACGCAACAGAAGCTCTTCACTGTACCTCGGCACACGTGACAATAAACTAAACTGAAACGATCAGTTTTGAGGCAATTTTGTGCCAATGACCAAGCAGTAACAACACCGAGAGCTTTCCTTAGGAACCATAAATGTGGGAAGTTTCACCCCGGGGAAGAGGAAAATGTCACGGAAAATAAGGCATCGCCACAGAGTTGCCATAGCGACCGGTTGTCTGCATTATTTTCACACTGATCATCACAGCGTAACATTTGCATCCTGGGCACTCAAGATATATTCCAGACACAACCTTCCTCAGTAATCTACTGCAAATTGTTTTTCAATAAACATGTAGCCAAGTTGTCTGTGACCATTAATCCTTCTGTGGGAATGCCATCGAGTATTGAGACACTGGAGCGCGCAGATAGCTATGCTACAGGCACTGCCTGGCCAAACCTGACCAATGGTTAGTATTGTGTAGGAATGAACTGCGGATGCTGGTTTAAACCGAAGATAGTGTGAGATATGCGATGTGCTCACAATCACTACTCAGAGACTAAATCGTGGAAGCAAGAGATTCTTCATTTGCGAGTCTGCAGAGTCGGGTGCCACACCGAAGTCAGAAAGGTAAACCCCTTTATACACACAATTCTACATTCAACCTCCCCTTCGGACCCTTCTCCAATCAGGCACTGAGGTGCACAATCTGTAGGTACGTCCCCCCAGTACCTCCCACATCATACATCGCATATCCAGACGTGTGCATGGTAATGAGCAGTTTCTTGACCAGGGGTGTGTTGTAATATTCATTTATTTTATTAAGCATGCTCAGTTGTTCATGACCTGCCCTAGTTTTACTCACCTCCAACTGAACTCTCTCAGTTCTCCTATATCAGCACTAAAGCTAAGCTATAGTGACAAGGGTCCCATCTATCACTCCCTTCTACTGATAAGGGTTTATCTACATCACTCCCTTCTACCGTTATACAATGCTATCACTTCTTATTCAAGGATGGGTCTGGTAACTTTTATACACAGCTGTGTCAGAACCCTCTCCCTGGCCCCTATCGGTTTGAATCCTCTTTAAAGCCCCTTACAATAGTGGGGTTTAATCACTTTATCCCACACAATAGTCAGAGTGAAAATGTCAAAGGGCATAGTTTTAAGATGACAGGGAGAAAGTTTAAAGGATAGGCAGGATTTTTGGAGAGAAGGAATGGACGATGTATCAGGTCAATAGACAATAGACAATATGTGCAGGAGTAGGCCATTCAGCCCTTCGAGCCAGCACCGCCATTCAATGTGATTATGGCTGATCATCCCTAATCAGTACCCCGTTCCTGCCTTCTCCCCATATCCCCTGACTCCACAATCTTTAAGAGGCACATCTAGCTCTCTCTTGAAAGTATCCAGAGAACTGGCCTCCATCTCCCTCCAAGGCAGAGAATTCCACAGACTCTTCAGAATGAAGAAGGGTCTCGACCCGAAACGTCGCCCATTCCTTCTCTCCAGAGATGCTGCCTGTCCCGCTGAGTTACTCCAGCTTTTTGTGTCTATCAAGGTTTGTTTTCCTTTAGTTTAGAACGGACAGCTTTAATAATATCCTACACACACTGGGGACAATTTACACTTATACCAAGCTAATTTACCTACAAAACCTGTAGGTCTTTTGAGTGAGGGAGGAAACCGAAGATCTCGGAGAAATCCCACGCAGGCCATGGGGAAAACATACAAACTCCTTACGGACAGCACCCGTAGTCAGGATCGAACCCTGGTGTCTGGGGCTTCAAGCTCTGTAAGGCAGCAACTCTACTGCTGCACCACAAGGCCGCAGGTTAATAAAGATTTTTTGCAGAAGACAGACACAAAATGCTGGAGTAACTCAGCGGGTCATGCAGCATCTCAGAAAAAATGGAACATGCGACGTTTCGGGTCGAGACCCTTCTCCAGACTGAGACTCAGGGGAGAGGGATACTAGAGGTATAGAAAGGTTGAAAGAACAAAGGAATGAAAGGTATGTACAAGGACAAATCAAAGCCAGCAAAGATGGAAAGGTGGAGTCCAAAATGGTCCACAAAATGGCTGCCGTGATCACCCATGCAATGTCCGTGACTGATTCTCATTGTGTGAAGATTAGGGGGTTCTTCTGAAGAACTGCACAAGTGAACATCCTTCCTTCAAATCCCTGTCTCCAACTCTTAAACATTTATCCTCACCTTCGAAGAGGGGAAAATTGTTTCTGCCAAGCCACGTGGAGTATTTCTGAGATAGGTTTGGATTTTTTTTTTTTTTTTTTTTTTTTCACACACATTTTTTTTAAAATACAAGGCACTAAGATAATCCTCCCATGCCACCTTTCTCCATCATGAAAGCTTCTTTGATGTTGCCGTGACAATGCGCACTTAAATTGGATGAATCAGAGTTACGCGCTCAAAGGGGTTTTGATGTCTGCGTGATATAATTATCTCCTCGAATTTAGCAGAGATTTTACATTTAAAATGAAAGAGAGAATGCCTCTATTTTAAACTCGATTCTTGAGAGCATCGCGGCACAAAGTATCTGTCAATAGCACAAAGACCAAAAGCCAGCATGAAGGAGCAGAGGAATTATTAAATGAATGAAGTGTTCTGTTACTGTATCTTGACAGGCTCACTAATCACGGACAGTACTGGCAAGAGGAATGGGTAATTACTCTGTCACGATAGATTCGGCGGCTAAATGAAGATGTAAAGAAATACCAACAATAAATGAAGTTATTATTCACCTGACTGGCTTTGTTCATTAAAATCAATAACAAAACCCATCAGTCCCCTTCAATCCTCATTCCACCTTATGGGTCTCCCAGATGAGCCTGTGTCCGTGATACGCCATTTTTCTGATAGCTCATTTGTTACGGATGTTGCCATTTTGCACATTTTTAAACGCTCTAATTAAAAAGGGGTCAGGTCCACAGTGGGGGGGGTGACTTCAGAAGGCCAAGGTGCTAACTGGCTCTGTTGCACCAATTGACACACCTCACGAGACTGCCGCAGGTGATGACAATGAACCCGACGTCATCTCTGGACAGACACAAAATGCTGGAGTAACTCAGCGGGTGGGGCAACACCTCCGGAGAGAAGGAATGGGTGGCGTTTCGGGTCATAATTTCATAATAAGTTAATATGTGATAGGAGCCATTCAGCCCATCAAGTCTACTCTGCCATTCAATCATGGCTGATCTATCTCTCCCTCCTAACACCATTCTCCTGCCATCTCCCCATAACTCCTGACATCCGTACTAATCAATAATCTATCTATCTCTGCCTCAAACAATATCCACCTACCTGGCCTCCATGGTAATGAATTCCACAGATTCAACACCCTCTGACTAAAGACATTCCTCCTCATCTCCTTCTTGAAGGAACGTCCTTTCATTCTGAGGCTATGACCTTTGGTCCTGGACTTTCCCGCTAGTGGAAACACGGATCAAACCGAAACGCCACCCATTCCTTTGATGCCAACACCAACTTTTGATTTGTAGATCGTTATAGATTAACTTTAAAACTCTTGAGTTTTAATGTGATCTCAATCAAAATCTCATGGATTAATGGTCCAGGTTTCTGGATTAATGATCCAACAGTGCTTGCATTTATATAGCCCTTTTAATGTAACAAAACATTCCAAGGTGTTCACAGTTCAATAGCACTCATTGCACTCCTGTCTTAAGAGTCAGAGGACAAGAGGGTGCAGATAATTAAAATGTGAAAGGGACATGTTCCTCGACCTTTTGCATTGCCATGGACGTTTTTTTTCCTAATTGCGTTTTGCACTAATGCCGTGTTTTATGCAATATTTTATATTATTTTCCCTATCTTGCAGAATTAGTGCCATTTATGTATAATTTACATTTTACATGTTATGCTGCTGCAAGCAAGATTAGCATTGTGCCTATTATGTGACAATAAACATGACTTGAACATGGAGGATAGATAGGAGATGGGGAGGAATTTCTTTAGTACGAGGGTGGCGAATATATGGAGTTCATTGCCAACAGAGTGCTGTGGAGGCCAAGTCATTTGATATCTTTAAGGTGGAGATTGATAGATTCTTGATTAGTAAGGGTGTCATAGAAACATACAAAAGAGGTGCTGGAGTAGGCCATTCGGCCCTTCGAGCCAGCACCGCCATTCAATGTGATCATGACTTATCATCCACAATCAGTACCCCATTCCTGCCTTGTCCCACAAATCCCTTGATTCTGCTAACCCTTAGAGCTCCATCTAAGTCTCTTTTGAATGCATCCAGTGAACCAGCCCCCACTGCCTTCTGTGGCAGACAATTCCACAACTCTCTGGGTGAAAAGGTTTTTCCTCATCTCAATTCTAAATGGCCTACCCCTTATTCCTACCTGGCTCTGCACTCCTCCAACATCGGGAAGATGTTTCCTGCATCTAGTTTGTCCAATCCCTTAATAATTTTAAATGTTTCTATAAAATCCCCTTTCATCCTTCTAAATTCCAGTGAATACAAGCCCAGTCGTTCCATTCTTTCATCATATGACCCGCCATCATGGGAATTAACCTCGTGAACCTACGCTGCACTCCCTCAATAGCAAGAATGTCCTTCAAATTAGGAGACCAAAACTGCACACAATACTCCAGGTGTGGTCTCACCAGGGCCCTGTACAACTGCAGAATGACCTCTTTGCTCCTATACTCAAATCCTCTTGTTATGAAGGCCAACATGCCATTAGTTTTATTAACTGCCTGCTGTACCTGCATGTTTATTTTTAGTGTCTGATGTACAAGGATGTCGAAGGGCCGAATGGCCTACTCCTGCACCTATTTTCTATGTCTATGTTTTTATACCCAGGTCTCGTTGCAATTCCCCTTTTCTTAATCTGACACCATTCAGATAATAATCTGCCTTCTTGTTCTTGCCACCCAAGAGGATAACCTCACATGTATCCACATTATACTGCATCTGCCATGCATCTGCCCACTCACGCAACCTATTCAAGTCACCCTGCATCCTCATAGCATCCTACTCACAGTTCACACTGCCACCCAGCTTTGTGTTATCGACAAATTTGCTAATGTTACTTTTAATTCCTTCATCTACAGTAAATCATAAATGTATGTTGTAAATCGCTGTGGTCCCAGCACCGAGCCTTGCAGCACCCCACTAATCACTGCCTATTATTATGAAAGGGACCCATTAATCCCTACTTATCAAAGGCTTTCTGAAAGTCCAGATACACTACATCCACTGGCTCTCCCTTATCCATTTTACTTGTTACATCCTCAAAAAATACCAGAAGATTAGTCAAGCATGATTTCCCCTTCGTAGATCCATGTTGACTTGGACCGATCCTGTTTCTGCTATCTAAATGCGCCATTATTACATCTTTAATAATTGACTCCAGCATTTTCCCCTCCACCAATGTCAGGCGAACTGGTTTGTAATTCCCTTTTTTACCTCTCCCTCCTTTCTTAAATCATGGGATAACATTAGGTATCCTCCAATCTACAGGAACTGATCCAGAATCTATAGAACATTGAAAAATTATCAGCAATGCATCCACAATTTCAAGAGCCACCTCCTTGAGTACCCTGGGGTGCAGACCATCAGGCCCTGGGGATCTATCAGCCTTCAGTCCCATCAGTCCACCCAACACCATTTCCTTACTAATGTGAATTTCATTCAATTCCTCCATCACCCTAAACCCTCTGTCCCCTAGTACTTCTGGGAGATTGTTTGTGCCTTCCTTAGTGAAGACAGAACCAAAGTACCTGTTCAACTCACCTGTCATTTCCTTGTTCCTCATAATAAATTAATCTGTTTCTGTCATCAATGGACCCCCATTTGTCTTAACTAATCTTTTCCTCTTAACAAACCTAAATAAGCGTTTACTATGCTCCGTTATATTCTTGGCTAGCTTACATCATCTTTTCTCCCTGCATTGCCTTTTTAGTTACCTTCTGTTTTTCTTTAAAAGATTCCCAATCCTCCAGCTTCCAGCTCATCTTTGCTATGTCAGGGGTTATGGGCAGAAGGCAGGAGAATGGGCTTGAGAGGGAAAGATAGATCAGCCATGATTGAAAGGCGGAGTAGACTTGATGGGCCAAATGGCCTAATCTCTGCTCCTATCACTTGTGACCTTATAAGATGGCAGAAGAAAATTGAAACATTTGCCTGAGAGGTGGCAAAGCCATGAATGAGGGTAGGCAACATAGAAACACAGAAAATAGGTGCAGGAGGAGGCCATTCAGCCCTTCGAGCCAGATCCGCCATTCTTTGCGATCATAACTGATCGTCCCCTATCAATAACCCGTGCCTGCCTTCTCCCCATATCCCTTGACGCCACTAGCCCCAAGAGCTCTATCCAACTCTCTCTTAAATCCATCCAATGAATTGTCCTCCGCTGCCCTCTTTGGCAGGGAATTCCATAAATTCACAACTCTCTGGGTGAAAAAGTTTTTTCTCACCTCAGTCTTAAATGACCTCCCCTTTATTCTAAGACTGTGACCCCTGGTTCTGGACTCGCCCAACACCCAAATCCCTTGATTCCATTAGCCCCTAGAACTCTATCTAAAGGCCCTATCCCACCAGCAGGCGACTGCATGCGGCAAGCACGACCTAACGTGGTCGCTTGAGCCGTACGGCCTCGCGGGGTTGGTCCCACTTCGATCGCCGGAGCTGTATGGAGTTGTGTGGAGCTGGTCCGGACATCGCGCGGGGCTCCGAAAAACTGACACTGTTCAAAAATCCCGCGCGGCAACGGCCTGTCGGCCCGCAGCCGCATTGAGGCCGTACGCAGCGTCTCGACCCCGTACGCAGTGTCTGGACGGCGTACGCAGCGTCTCGATGCCGTACGCAGCGTCATGACAGCGTACGCCTAGCGCGATGACGTCACCGTCCGGCGTGCCGTTGGGTGATGATGTCACCACCCGACGCCGTGCGACGTCCAAATTCAGTCAGCCCGCCTCCTGCCCAGCTGATTGGTGAGTATGATGTCGGGACCAGCTCCACACGGCTCCGCGTTTGGAAGTGGGACCGGCCCCTCGAGGCCCTACGCCTCCAGCCACCACGTTGGCTCGTGCTCGCCGCATGCAGTCACATGCTGGTGGGACAGGCCCTTAACTCTCTCTTAAATCCATCCAATGATTTGGCCTCCACTGCCCTCGGTGGCAGGGAATTCCACAAATTCACAACTCTCTGGGTGAAAACGTTTTTTTCTCACCTCAGTCTTAAATGGCCTCCCCTTAATTCTAAGACTGGGACCCCAGGTAGGAGCGTGGAAAATGGCAATGATGGAAGACTAAAGCCTATTATGAGTTCAGTCTGTCTTGTTGGTAGTAACATGAGCAATGAAGAAGAGATGAAAGTAGCATCAAGAAATGATATAGAGGGAGAATGGATGTTGTTTCTGACAGACTAGTGAAATTCATTGCCACAGATGGCCGTGGAGGCCTGGTCGATGGATATTTTTGCAGTGGAGATTGATAGATTCTTGACTAGTAAGGGTGTCTGGGGTTACGGGGAGAAGGCAGGAGAATGCGGTTGAGGGAAAAAGATAGATTAGGATTGATTCACTGACGGAGTAGACTTGATGGGCCGAATGGCCCAATTCCGCTCCTATGGAATATCCTGTACCAACCAGCGACATTATCCCCACACATTATTACTAACCTACACTAGGGACGATTTTTACATTTATACCAGGCAAATGAGCCGACATACTTATATACCTTTGTAGTGTGGGGGGAACCCAAATTTCTCTGAGAAAACTCACTTAGGTCACCGGGCAAACGTACAAACTCCATGCAGACAAGCACCCATAGCCTGGACTGAACGCGGGTCTCTGGCGATGTAAGGCAGCAACTCTACCGCTGTGGCACCATGCCTCCCGCGATAGCTTTGATCCTCTCCAATTCTCTTTACAAGGTTTCTCCCGCCCTACTCCAACATTAAGAAGCCATCTGACCTGAAACATGGTCCATCCATTTGTCTGTATTGGAGATCATAAGTAATAGGAGCAGAATTAGGCCATTTGTCCCATCATGTCTTCTCCACCATTCAATCATGGCTGATCTATCTCTCCCTCCTATCCCTATTCTCCTGCCTTCTCCCCTGTGCTAATCACGAATCTATCCATCTCTGCCTTAAATATATTCACTCTTGGCCTCCACAGCCTTCTGTGGCAAATAATTCCACAGATTCACCACCCTCCAGGAAAATAAATTCCTCCTCATCTCCTTCCTAAAGGAAAGTCCTTTAATTCTAAGGCTATGACCTCCAGTCCTAGACTCTCGCACTAGTGAAACATCCTGTCCACATCCACTCTTATCCAAAATAGCGGAGTCAGGGGATATGGGGAGAAGGCAGGAACGGGGTACTGATTGGGCTACTGATTGGGGATGATCAGCCATGATCACATTGAATCATGCCGGCTCAAAGGGCTGAATGGCCTACTCCTGCACCTATTATCTATTGACTTTCACCATTCTGTACGTTTCTATGAGGTCCCCACTCATTATTCTAAACTCCAGCGAGTGCAGGCCCAGTGCCGCCAAACGCTCATCATATGTTAACCTACTCATTCCTGGGATCATTCTTGTCAACCTCCTCTGAACCCTCTCGGGAGCCAGCACATCCTTCCGCAGATCTGGTGGCTCAAAATATTCCAAATGTGGCCTGACCAGCGAGGTGGACTGAGAAACAAAGCAGACAGTTCCTGTCCCAAGATTTTATTGGTGTAACAAATGATAACCAGTAATGGATACTCAAGAGCGGCAAAGTATAGAAAATATTAAAACTATGATGTCGCAATGATTGAAGATCACGCGGAAAGGTAAGATACTAATAGTCAGATAACAATGACAAGAGATTTATTGCTAATATCTGCATATAAAGCCTGCAATTAGATTTGCTTCTCATATATCACAATTTGCAGTTAAATCTCCCATGGGCTATAGAAATGGTGACAGCTGATGTGCTCCGACTGTGTATAAATGACTTTCCCTTTATGCAATATGAAATAATTTTTCAATCAACTGCACTAGGTATCAGGTTATGCAACACTCCTTTCAGCCTGATCCGAACCAACTGACGCACTGACATTCTGCAGGGAAGAGAACCTGGTATACTCGACTACCTTAGAAGGCTCAGAAAGTTCAACATGTCCCCCCACACAACTCTCACCGACTTCTGCAGATTCACCGTGGAAATTATTTTATCGACAGGCATCCCAGCTTGGTTTGGGAGCAGCTCCGTCTAAGACTTGTGGAGGCAGCCCAGACCATCACGGAAACCGACCTCCCTTCCATTGGCTCCACTCGCACCTCACGCTGCCTCGGCAAGGCCAGCAGCATCATCAAGGACGAGTCGCACCCTGGCCACTCCTTCTTCTCCCCTCTCTCATCGGGCGAATGTTATAGAAGTGTGAAAACGCACACCTACAGATTCAGGATTCAGATTCCTGTTATTTCCCCCAGATGTTAACAGGCAACTCTATCATCCTACCACAACCAGAGATCAGCGCTGAACTACTATCTACCTCTTTGGTGAGCCTCGGACTATCGTTGATCCGACTTTGCCGGCTTTACCTTGCACTAAACGTTATTCTCTTATCATGTATCTATAAACTGTAAATGGCTCGATTGTAATCTTGTATTGTCTTTCTGCTGACTAGCTAGCATGCAAGAAAGTCTTTTCACTGTACAAACTACTCTTGTCCAGTCTGAGGGTACACAAAAAGCTGGAGAAACTCAGCGGGTGCAGCAGCATCTAAGGAGCGAAGGAGATAGGCGACGTTTCGGGTCGAGACCAAAGCCCTCCGGTTCTTCCTCGACCAGAGGAGCAACCCATACCCGTCCACTGACACCCTCCTCCGCCTAGCAGAGTTGGTCCTCACCCTCAATAACTAAAAAATAAATAAATAAATAAAAGATATCTCCCCTTGTCCAGTCTGAGTCTAGTTTCAAGCCCAATTGAAGCTTCAAAATGGCCGCCAGCACCATCGAGGACCCACACCACCCACACCACCCTGGCCAAGCTCTCATTTCACTCCTGCCTCGGGAAGAAAATTTTGGGAGCCCGAAAACTGTAACGTCCAGGTTCCGGAGGCGGTGTAAACGTAACGACGCGAGCTGGTGGGTTTGTGGTAAATGTCAGTCGATAGTTTGAGAGACGAGAGGTAAAGGTCCCGCAAAGGTGGGGAAAACGAAAGTAAGGGATCAGCGAGTTGTGCTCTTGTTTGTGCCGATTTCACATTTTCGTTTCCGATGAAAATCATGTGTACAAAATCATGAGGGGAACAGATTGGACAGAGGCAAGGTGGGGGGGGGGGAAGAAAGATTGAATCGGAGCTTCAGGGGCAACATTTTTCACACTTTTGGTGGTGGGTGTATGGAACAAACTGCCAGAGGAGATAGTTGGGGCAAGTCCTATCATAACATTTAAAAGACATTTTGACATATTGATAAGAAGGATTTAGAAGGCTATGGGCCAAACACAGGCAGGTGAGACTAAAGGGCCTGTCCCACTTGGCGACTGCCAAAAGATTTTGACCATTTCAAAATCCAGCGGCGAAAAAAAACCCATTGCGACATTTGAAAAAAACACCGCGCGTCAATACGTCACCATGCCGCGTCGCGCTGCGTCGCGTCTCGCCGCAAATTTTTCGGTGACCTGATAAGTCAGACAATGATGCCGGCAGTCACCGAAAAAAAAAAAAAATCGGCAAGTGGGACAGGCCCTTAATGTAGATGGGGAATCTTGGTTGGTGTGGGCAAGATGGGCCGAAAAGCATATTTTCACGTTGTACGATTCTGCGACTCTTGACCCGACTATTTTTAACTTAGTTTGGAGATACAGCACGGAAATAGGCCCATCGGCCCACCGAGTCACCGTTGTCCAGTGATCAGCCCGTACACCAGCGCCGTCCCACACACACTAGGGACGATTCACAATTTACAGAAGCCAATTAACCTACAAACTTGCACGCCTTTGGAATGCGGGAGGAAACTAGAGCTTCCCGGGAAAAAAAAACACACGCAATCCCTGGGAGAATGTACAAAACTCCGGACAGACAGCACCTGTAGTCAGGATCATAAGGTCATAAGTGACAGGAATATAATTAGGCCATTTGGCCCATCAAGTCTACTCCGCCATTCAATCATGGCTGATCTTTCTCTCCTTCCTAACCCCATTCTCCTGCCTTCTCCCCATAACCTCTGACACCTGTACCAATCAAAAATCTATCTATCTCTGCCTTAAAATTATCCACTGACCTGGCCTCCACACCCTTCTGTGGCAAGGAATTCCACAGATTCACCACCCTCTGGCTAAAGATGGAACCCAGGGCTCTGGCGCTGTAAGGCAGCAACTCTGCTGCTGTGTCACCCTGCTGCCAGCAATTCTCCACTCTTGTTGGAAGATCCCTCTGTAATGGACAACTGCTGTTCCAAATCTCTACCTGGCATTCTCAAAGGCAGCAAACTCATCTGCTCAGGGTGATGAAAGAGGGCCAATAAATATCACCCTGTCACTAACGCTTACATCCTGAGAATGGCATGATGCATTTTTCGGTTCAGTTCAATTTAGTTTAGCTTATTGTCACGTGTCCCGAGGTACAGTGAAAAGCTATTGTTGCGTGCTAACCAGTCCGCAGAAAGAAAATACACGATTACAATCGAGCCATTTACCGTGTACAGATACATGATAAGGGAATAACATTTAGTGCAAGGTAGAGCCTGTAAAGTCCGATCAAAGACAGTCTGAGGGTCATCAATGAGGTAGATGGTAGTACAGGACTATGGTAGGATGATTCCGTTGCCTGATAACAGCTGGGAAGAAACTGTCCCTAAATCTGGTGATGTGCATTTTCACACTTCTATACCTTTTGCTTGATGGGAGAGGGGAGAAGAGGGAGTGGCCGGGGTGCGACTCGTCCTTGATTATGCTGCTGGCCTCGTTGATGCTGCGTGAGGTATAAATGGAGTCAACGGAGTGGAGGTTGGTTTGTGTGATGGTCTGGGCTGCGTCCACAATTTGCTGCAATTTCAGGCGGTCTTCGGAGCTGCTCCCAAACCGATCCGTGATGCATCCTGATAAAATATTGTCTATGGCTTTTTGCCCTGTTGAGTTGCACACGTCCACTGCACTGCCTTCATTGCCCAGACCACAGGCCAGAACCACTTGTGCAGCCGTTAAAGTCATTGAGAGTCGTAAAGTCATAAAGGAGAAAATCACAACAGAGATAATGAATCCCACATCTGGACTAATCATTTAATGGAATTCGCCAAGACAGCTCTGTTGCATCAGGTTACAGGTAGCACCTCAAGTCTCCATTGCCACTCAGTGAGATCATCTACCAAATGAACTGCCTGCAAGCCAGCGTATTTTTCTCCAGAGATGCCGCCTGAGCCGCTGAGTTACTCCGACACTTGGTGTCTGTGTTTCTCACAGTTTTATATACGGACCGCACNGTGCAGTTTGCAGATGCTGCCTGCACAGAGTTTGTACGTTCTCCCCCTGACCTGTGTGGGTTTTCTCCAGGTCCCTCCGGTTTTCCTCCCACACTCAAAAGATGTACAGGTTTGTAGGTTTAATTGGCTTCGGTTAAAAAAAAAAAAACGATGAATTGTCCCCAGTGTGTAGGAGAGCGTTAAGTGTGTGCGGGGATCGCTGGTCGGTGCCGACTCGGTGGGCTGAAGAGTTTGTTTCCGCGCAGTATCTCTAAACCAAACCAAACTATTTATCCTGCAAAAGTTATTAGTGTTTGAATAATAATCATTCTTCTGGTCAGCTCAACCAAACCCGACTTGCATGGTTTCATTTGATAAAGTTGAAAGAAGATTTCCAACAAAGATCCTCCCGCATTTTAAAATAGTTTGTGGAAAGCAACTCCCCGAGGGGTGCAAGCAAGAAAGGAGGACGTCAGACGTTGACAACCAAAGATAAATCATAAGTAAATGTGTTAATAATATTCGGCTCTGACAAGGAGAAAGCAAAGATCCTATGAAAAGCTTTTTTTCATTTGATGGTGTCTGATAGGAGCTTCAAAAGGAATTTGTTCAGAGTTCCATAGTGGGGAGATCGGCATTCAGCAGAGATGCTTGGACCTGTCTTTCACAGCAGCCTCGAACACCTTCATCAGAGCTTGGAGCTTGTCTGATTTTCGTGTCAGGCATTTGAAGTGAAGTCGAAATGAGGAACTGCAGAGGCTTGAAAGGGTGCGGGGAAGATTTACCAGGAAGTTGCCAGGACTCAAGGGACTAAAGTGTATCAAAAGCGTATAAGATCATAAGGTCATAAGTGATAGGAGCAGAAATAGGCCATTCAGCCCATCAAGTCGACTCCGCCAGACAATCATGGCTGTTCTATCTCTCTCTCTCCTAACCACATTCTCCTGCCTTCTCCCCCATAACCTCTGACACCCGTACTAATCAAGAATCTATCTGTGCCTTAAAAATATCCACTGAATGGCCTCCACAACCTTTGTGGCAAAGAATTCCACAGATTCTCCACCCTCCGACTAAATAAATTCCTCCTCATCTTCTTCCTAAAAGAACGTCCTTTAATTCTGAGGCTGTGACCTCTAGTCCGAGACTCTCCCACTGGTCTCTTGCCCAGAATAGGTGAATCGAGGACCAGAGGACATAGATATTTTCCCCTTCATCTTAAACATAATAGGAATCTGAGAGGTAGCATTTTCATGCAAACGGTGGTGGGAGTATGGAACAAGCTGCCAGAGGAGGTAGTTGAGGCTGGGACTCTCCCAACATTTAATAAACTGTTAGACAGGTGCATGGATGGGACAGGTTTGGTGGGAAAAGGGCCAAACGCAGCAGATGGGACGAGTATGTTGGCCGGTGTGGGCAAGTTGTGCCGAAGGGCCTGTTTCCACACTGTATTGCTCTATGACTGTGATGTAGGGAGAGGTTGATCAGGCTAGGACTCCATTCCTATGAGCGCAGGAGGTTAAGGGGCGATCTGATAAAGGTGTACAAATTCATGAGAGGAATAGATCGGGTAAACACAGGCAGGTGGGGCTAGTGCAGATGACATGTTGGCTAGTGTGGGCAAGTTGGGCCAAAGGACCAGTTTCCACACTGTAACGCTCTCTGACTCTATCACTCGTTATCCGTGCACTTTCTCCTCCACACTGGTACCTCACTAAGCACACACTCCGTCTGATTCTAGAACGAGAGGGAATAGAAAATAGACAATAGGTGCAGGAGTAGGCCATTCGGCCCTTCGAGCCAGCACCACCATTCAATGTGATCATGGCTGATCATCCACAATCAGTACCCCATTCCTGCCTTCTCCCCATCTCCCCTGACTCCGCTATTTTTAAGAGCCCTATCTAGCTCTCTCTTGAAAGCATCCACAGAATTGGCCTCCACCGCCTTCTGTGGCAGAGAATTCCACAGATTCACAACCCTCTGTGTGAAAAAGTTTTTCTTCATCTCAGTTCTAAACTGTGGCCCCTGATTCTGGACTCCCCCAACATCGGGAGCATGTTTCCTGCCTCTGTTCAAACCCTTAATCATCTGATACGTTTCAATAAGATCCCCTCTCATCCTTCTAATTTGCAGTGTATACAAGCCCAGTCGCTTTCAACATGAGACAGTCCTGCCATCCCGGTCACTAACCTCGTGAACCTACGCTGCACTCTCTCAATTGCAAGAATGACCTTCCTCAAATTTGGAGACTAAAACTGCACACAATACTCCAGGTGTGCTCTCACGAGGGCCCTGTACAACTGCAGAAGGGCCGCGACGTGCCACACTTTCACTGACCAACCAATACAGTAATTGCCTGAGGGTCAAATGTTGCACTGTGACCAGTGTAGACACAAGGAACTGCAAATACTGGTTTACATAAAAAGACACAGAGTGCTGGAGTAACTCAGCAGGTCAGGCGACATCTCTGGAGAACATGGATAGGTGATGTTTCAGGCCAGGACCCTTCTCCAGACTGATTGTGGTGCTCGGGGAGTGGGGAGAGGGGGATGAAAGCTGGAAGAGAGGAAGGGCAGGCCAAAATAAAGACACAGAGTGCTGGAGTGACTCAACGGGTCGGGCAGCATTTGTGGAGCGAATTTACAGGCAACGTTTCGGGTTATGACCCTACTTCAGACTGAATATAGTGGAGAACACGGACAGGTGATGTTTTGGGTCGTGACCCTCCTTCAGTCTACGATTAAGTTGGGCAAGCGAGCATGGACTGAGATGGAAGAGTTCAGCAGATTCTCAGGATCCATTTGGCACGATGACAATTGGTAAAGTGGTAGATTTGCAAGATTTTTTATTCCTTTTTCGAATCGTTTGTTTTTATTTAGTAAAAACACATTTCCCCCCCCCTCAGCTGAGTTCTAGGTGGGTTCCATGCTAAGGCTAAGTGGGCTGCATTAGGTGTTCAAAATGCAGCGCCAGATCTGCGTGGGTTTTCTCCGAGATCTTCGGTTTCCTCCCACACTCCAAAGACGTACAGGTTTGTGGGTTAATTGGCTTGATTAATTGGCTTGGTAAAAATGTTAAATTGTCCAAGTTGATGACATGCAGAGTACTGCCCAGCCGACTACAACATTCAAAAGGTTCAGAAGGTTCACAGGGAACTTTGTGAGACGGCTGTCGAGACATGGCACTCTAACTTAATGAGCAACGAGATCAAAGGGCGAAATCTCATTCTGCCTCCAGAGATGGAGAGAGAGCGCGATGAAACGAGAAAAGAAAGCGGAGGACAGATATCTCGCGAGCTCCGGGCTACAGAAAGTAAAAGGGACACGAAGTGAAATTAGAAAGGAAATTGGGAAAGCAAATTTGATGCACGAAGATGACGGCGGTCACGGTGGCGCGGCGGTAGAGTTGCTGCCTTAAGGGCCTGTCCCACTTGGCCGTCATTTGCGCGTAACGTACGCGACATCATTGACACGCATGTGATGCGCGCACGGTACGTGATGACATAGGCCGTGCCGCGCAGCCGCGCGCGGCGTCGCAGGATCTTGTGACGTACAAAATCTTTGCGCGCCATCTGCGTGACACGCAAATGACAGCCAAGTTGGACGGGCCCTTTACAGCGAACGCAGCGCCGGAGACCCGGGTTCGATCCCGACTACGGGCGCTTGTCTGTACGGAGTTTGTACGTTCTCCCCGTGACCTGCGTGGGTTTTGTCCGAGATGTTCGGTTTCCTACCAAACGTACAGGTTTGTAGGTTAATTGGCTTGGTGTAAATGTAAACATTGTCCCTCTTGGGTGTACGATAGTGTTAATGTGCGCGGACCGCTGGACCCAGTGGGCCTGTTTCAGCGCTGCATCTATAAACTAAACTATGAGATGCCTTGGAATGGAATATCCAAAAGAATCCCAACTGTTGCCGCTGCAGATGTACAAGGAGGGTAGACACAAAAAGCTGGAGGAACTCAGAGGGCCAGACAGCATCGCGGGCGAAAAGGGATGGCTGACGTTTCGGGTCGAGACCCTTCTTCAGACTGATTAAGAATAGGCAACATTTCGGGTGCGTATGAAGTAAAGTGCTACAAGTAGACTGCATATTCGAGGAGAAGGAGAAGCAACCAGGGACAACAATGCACAGTAATTTCTCCATGCCGATGGGATTCTCTCAAGGCTGAGAGACACTTACTTTCTCTAAGTTCTCTATCATGCACCCCCCCCCCCTCTCTCTCTCTCTCTCTCCATCCCTCCCCCACCCAAGTCGTATTAGCTTCCAAGTCATCTTGTAGAGTCTCATTGTCTGCAACCCGTTTTCACCCAGCCCACAGCTAACAATGGCCTGTTTCTTTTATCATCGTTACTTTTTTGCATATCGTTCATTCATTTGTTCTACATCTCTCTCGATGTCACCATCTACACCTCTCAACAGACAATAGGTGCAGGAGCAGGCCATTCGTCCCTTCGAGCCAGCACCGCCATTCAATGTGATCATGGCTGATCATCCCCAATCGGTACCCCGTTCCTGCCTTCTCCCCATATCCCCATGACTCCGCTATCTTTAAGAGCCCTATCTAGCTCTCTCTTGAAAGTATCCAGAGGACCGGCCTCCACCGCCCACTGAGGCAGAGAATTCCACAGACTCACAGCTCTCTGTGAGAAAAAGTGTTTCCTCGTCTCCCTTCAAAATGGCTTACCCCTTGTTCTTAAACTGTGTGGCCCCTGGTTCTGGACTCCCCCAACATCGGGAACATGTTTCCTGCCTCTAGCGTGTCTCCCTTTCCCCTGACCCTCAGTCTGTAGTCAATGCCTACCATGTTCTGTTGGGCTGAAGCAATGCAAGAATTTCATTGTCCTGTCAGGGACACATGACAATAAACTCTTGTCCATTCCCTTGTCCATTCTTCCCTCCCCTCCCACTCTACCCCTTCCCCGGGCACTTTTCCCTTGCAACCGCAAGAAATGCTACACTTGTCCCTTCACCTCCCCCCTCCACTCCTTTCAGGGACCCAAGCAGTCCTTCCAGGTCCGACAGAGGTTCACCTGCACCTCCTCCAACCTCATCTACTGCATCCGCTGCTCCAGATGCCAGATGATCTATATCGGTGAGACCAAGCGGAGGCTTGGCGATCGCTTCGCCGAACACCTCCGCTCGGTCCGCAATAACCAACCCGACCTCCCGGTGGCTCAGCACTTCAACTCCCCCTCCCATTCCACATCCGACCTCTCGGTCCTGGGCCTCCTCCACGGCCAGAGTGAGCAACACCGCAAGCTGGAGGAACAGCACCTCATATTCCGCTTGGGGAGTCTGCATCCTTTGGGCTTGAATATTGAATTTTCTCAATTCTGTTAACCCTTGCTGTCTCCTCCCCTTCCCACCTCTCCCTCAGCCCTGGGGCCCTGGCATTCCCTCTATCTCTATCTCTCCCCCACCCTAGTCACACCAGCTTCTCATTTTCACACCACAAACAGCTTACAATGGCTTGTTCCCTTTATCACCGATACTTTTTTGCATATCTTTCACTCATTGTTCCTTATCTCTCCACATCACCGTCTATATCTCTCGTTTCCCTGATCCCTGACCAGTCTGAAGAAGGGTCTCGGCCCGAAACGTCGCCTATCTCCTTCGCTCCTTAGATGCTGCTGCACCCGCTGAGTTTCTCCAGCTTTTTGTGTACCCATGACAATAAACTCTCTTGACTTGACTTGAAGAAGGGTCTCGACCCAAAACACCACCAATTCCTTTTCTCCAGAGACGCTGCTTGTACCGTTGAGCCACTCCAGCTCCTTGTGTCCATCGCGTGTTTAGAACTTGTTGACTGTCATTAGTGTTACCACCAACTTCCACCCTTCACCCTCAAATTTCCTTGGACTAAATAAATAAAAAATAATTTCCTCACCACTGTACCATTTGCATGCAGTGATGGTCAGGCCGTTAATTAAAATTACCCAGTTCTGTTTGAAGCAGACAGATAACCAGGGGTGAGAGGAAGTATATTAAATGTAGCGAGAATGTGCTAACGAACTATGGTGGGTGAAATGTACATGAATCCTATCAGGGACATGCTAATGAAGAAGGGGACTCAAATAGAGTAAATTAGAAGAACACTGATTAAGAGACAGAGTATAAAGGGGGGGGGGGGGGCGATACATCTAAAAGACCTTCTCACCGAAGCAGAAGGCATTTGTAACAGAATGTGAGACAATTAGTGAGAGGGTCTCAGATAAGGAATATCGTAGTCTACCACAGAACAGAGCAGGATGATAAAGATCAGTCCTGTCTGTAAAACAGAGCTGGCAATGAATAAAACATGAAAATGTATTATTGAAATGACAGGAGGCGAGATAAATCAGGAGGCCGTCAGTTATCGTGTACGACTAAAGTGTAATCTTCCATTCCTGGTCCGCTGGTTAGGATCTCTGCCCGCCTCGGCACGGGAGCGCAGCGGGAAAGTTGCTGCCTCACAGCGCCAGGGGCCCCGGCGCGATCCCGATTCTGGGCGCCGTCTGTATGGAGTTTGCACGTCCTCCCCGTGACCTGCGTGGGTTTTCTCCGGGATCTCCGGTTTCAATCCCACGCTGCTAAGACGTACAGGCTTGTAGGCTGACTGGCTACGGTCAAATGATAAATTGTCCCTAGTGGGAGTGGGATAGCGTTAGTGTGCGGGGATCGCCGGTCGGCATGGACACAGTGGGCTGAAGGACCCGTTTCCACGCTGTATCTCTAAACTAAACTAACCTTCTGAGACTTGGAATACCTACAGCAGGCTCAAGCATTGGAGAGATACTCCAATGAAATCCACTTTAAAGAGACGCGAAACCGGAGACAATGCCCAACAAGGAGATAAAGTGCCGGCGTAATTCAGCGCGTCAGGCAGCAGCATCTCCGGAGGACATGGATAAGTGACATTTCAGGTGGAGACCATGAGCTTGAAGAAGGGTCCCGACTTTAAATGTCACCTATCCATGTTCTCCAGTGATGCCGCCTGGCCCGCAGAGTTACTCCAGCAGATACACACAAAATGCTGGAGTCACCCAGCGGATCAGGCAGCATCTCTGCAAGAAAGGAACAGGTGGTATTTCAAGGCGGTCTGAAGAAGGGTTTCGGCCCGAAACGTTGCCCATTTCCTTCGCTCCACAGATGCTGCTGCACCCGCTGAGTTTCTCCAGCACTTTTGTCTACCGGGTGGTATTTCAAATCGGGACCCTTCTTCAGACACTCCAGCAGTTTAGTTTAGTTGAGATACTCCAGCATTTTAGTCGAGTATAGGTTTCGTCACGCGTACCGAGGTACAGTGAAAAGTCTTTGTTGCGTGCTAACCAGTCAGAGGAAAGACAATACACGGTTACAATCGAGCCATCCACAGTGTACAGATATATGATAAAGGGAATAACGTTTCATGGATGATAGTCCAGCAAAATCCAATTCAAGATATTCCGAGCTAGTCATACAGTGTGGAAACAGGCCCATAGAAACATAGAAATTAGGTGCAGGAGTAGGCCATTCGGCCCTTCGAGCCTGCACCGCCATTCAATATGATCATGGCTGATCATCCAACTCAGTACCCTGTACCTGCCTTCTCTCCATACCCCCTAATCCCTTCAGCCACAAGGGCCACATCCAACTCCCTCTTAAATATGGCCAACGAACTGGCTTCAACTACCTTCTGTGGCAGAGAATTCCACAGATTCACCACTCTGTGTGAAAAACGATTTTCTCATCTCGGTCCTAAAAGACTTCCCCCTTATCCTTAAACTGTGACCCCTTGTCCTGGACTTCCCCAACATCGGGAACAATCTTCCTGCATCTAGACTGTCCAACCCCTTAAGAATGTTGTAAGTCTCTATGAGATCACCCCTCAATCTTCTAAATTCCAGCGAGTACAAGCCGAGTCTATCCAGTCTTTCTTCATATGGAAGTCGTGCCATCCCAGGAATCAGTCTGGTGAACCTTCTCTGTACTCCCTCTATGGCAAGAATGTCTTTCCTCAGATTAGGAGACCAAAACTGTACACAATACTCCAGGTGTGGCCTCACCAAGACCGTGTAGAAACAGGCCCTTCGGCCCAACTTGCCCACACCGGCCAACATGTCCCAGCTGCACTAGTCCCGCCTGCCTGTGTTTTGTCCATGTCCCTCTAAACCTGTCCTATCCATGTACCTGTCTAATTGCTTCTTAAACATTGGGATAGTCCCAGCCTCAACCTCCTCTTCTGGCAGCTTGTTTCAAACACTCACCACCCTTTGTGTGAAAACATTACTATTAAAAGATTCCTATTGAATCTTTTCCCCTTCTCTCTGGTCCTCGATTCATCTACTCTGGGCAAGTGACTCTGCATCTACCCGATCTATGAGTTAAAAGATGTGACCTTTTGTGCATTGTCCAGCCTCGGCAATTCTTTGTTCCTATCTCACAATCAGTTCAACTTGACATTAGCGAGTATCAGTGCAGACACATTATGGTCTATGGTCTTGTCCTGTTTCTTATATTCTGTCTCTCCTTTCTTCACAAATAAGTTCTTAAGAACCTAAGTTGGAAGAACAGAATTAGGCCATTCAGCCCATCAAGCCTACTGTACCATTGAATCAAGGCTTCTCAACCTCATTCTCCTGCTTTCTCCCAATAACCCCCAACACATAAAGATACAAATGGCTGATCGCTCCTTCCTAATCCCATTCTCCTGCCTTCTCCCCATAACCCTCGACACCCTTTCCAATCAACAATCTATCAATCTCCACCTTAGATAGGACTCTTAAAGACAGCAGAGTCAAGGATTATGGGGAGAAGGCAGGAACGGGGTACTGATTGTGGGTGATCAGCCACGATCACATTGAATGGCGGTAGACAAAAATGCTGGAGAAACTCAGCAGGCGAGGCAGCATCTATGGAGCGAAGGAAATAGGCAACTTTTCGGGTCGAAACCCTTCTTGGTAAATGTAAAAATTGTCCCTAGTGGGTGCTAGCTCGAATGGCCTACTCCTACACCTATTGTCTATTGTCTATAAATAAATGCATTGACCGCATCCACCGCCTTCTGAGGCAATGAATTCCACAGATTCACCACCCGCTGACTGAAGAAATTCCTCCCTATTTGCTTTCTAAAGGGACATCCTTTTATTCTGAGGCAACGGCCTCTGGTCGCACCAGTGGAAACATCCTCCCCACAAACAATCTATCCAGACAAGGTGTGTAGGAAGGCACTGCAGATGCTGGGTTAAACCGAAGATAGACACAAAAGGCTGGAGTAACTCAGCGGGTCGGGCAGCATCTCTGGAGAAAAGGAATCGGTGACGTTTCGGGTCGAGACCCTTCTTCGGACTGAGAGTCAGTGGGAGAGAAGGCAACGAGAGGTTTGAAGAACAGTTCGGTAAGGACTGACCAGGAGGTGAGGAAAAAGTTGTTTCTCGTTTCTTGCCTTATCTTTGCTTTTTTTGCACATCAAGAGAATATCACCCCAGGGCCACTGTCGAGCGGTGATCGTTATCTCACGTGCAAGAGGTTTATCCCAGATCCTCTACCTCGGCAACCTTGTTACCGGCACTAAGGCCGATAAGGAGGATTAGTTGATTTTTCCCGCGACCTTCACTGAAGAACATATTTGATTCTGTCAGCGATGATATAAACAACTGCCTTTCTATTATGCTTTATTAAGATTATGTCCGAGCCTACGTTTTATCAGATGTTAGCAGAGTAGCTGGGGAAAAATTAGATATCTTTTGCGCCAGGCAATGGCATTGCCGGAACAAGGGGACATTCAGGGTGGCACTGGCGGTTGAGGGTGGGCACCATATCTGAGGAAGGACGTGCTGGTTCTGGAGGGGGTCCAGAGGAGGTTTACAAGGGCAGTCACGGTGGCGCAGCGGTTGAGTTGCTGCCTTACAGCGCCGGAGACCCGGGTTCGATCCTGACTACGGGTGATATCTGTGCGACGTTTGTACGTTCTTGCCGTGACCTGCGTGGGTTTCCTCCGGGATCTTCGGTTTCCTCCCGCACTCCAAAGACGCACAGGTTTGTAGGTTAATTGGCTTGGTAAATGTAAAAAATTGTCCCTAGTGGGTGTAGGATAGTGTTAATGTGCGGGGATCGCTGGTCGGCGCGGACCTGGTAGGCCGAAGGGCCTGTTCCCGTGCTGTATCTCTAAACTAAACTAAAAAAAAAACTAAGAATGATACTGGCTCACAGGAATGAGTGGGTTAGCATATGACGAGCGTTTGACAGCACTGGGCCTGCACTCGCTGGAGTTTAGAAGGTTGAGGGGGGACCTCATTGAAACTTACAGAATTAATGAAAGGCATAGATAGATAGAGTGGATGTGGAAAGGATATTTCCACTGGTAGGAGAGTCTAGGACCAGAGGTCATAACCTCAGAATTATAGGGTGCTCTTTCAGAAAAGAGGCGCGGAGAAACTTCTACAGACAGAGGGTAGTTAATCTGTGGAACACATTGCCACAGAGGGCTGTGGAGGCCGTCAGTGGATATTTTTAAGGCCAAGATAGACAAATTCCTGATTAGAACAGGTGTCAAGGGTTATGGGCATACGTTATACGACAGGAAAATGGGATTAGGAGGCAGAGATCAGCCATGATTGAATGGCGGAGTAGACTCAATGAGCCAAACGGCCTAATTATACTCCTATAACTTGAGAACGTGGGAGCCGGGGGCCGCGCCACTGGGACCAAAGGAGGACTCTGCGTGGGGGGACCACTGTGAGGGCCGAGGATTGGGGGGGGGGGGGGGAAGAATTCAGTGTGGGGTTCTGCAAATTGCCCCGAGTGTGGAGAGTGGAAGGGAAAGAGGTATAGCATGGAATGATGTGAAGAGGCGATCAATGGTTGGCATGGACTCAGTGGGCCGAAGGGCCTGTTTCCATGCTGCATCTCTCAACTAAACTAATGTTCTGCAATGAAGCAATGAAAAATTGGTAACCCTTTTCCTGACATTATCCTGGCAATAAAGATAAACACAAACGTGTTGGGCGACGCGACTCACGTCGCAGCTGCCTCTGCAGTCCTTCTGTCTTTTGTTTTATTTTTTGTCTCGTTTGAGTGTAGTTATAGTGGGGGGTTTTTAGCTGGGTATGTATGGGGGGGGGGTGGGGGAACCGTAAAAAATATTTTCGCTGTACGGTGGACCCGACCTTTTGCCTGTCGGGTCTCCGTTGTCGTTGGGGCCTAGCACCGTGGAGCGGCCTCCAGCCGGAACGACCTGGGGCTCCAGTCGTGGAGCCTGCAGACGCACCATCGTGGAGCTGGCCGGCTTTGGAGCGTGGAGAGCTGCGGTGGCGCGCTGCTGCGGCCCGACCCTGGAGATTCGGAGGCTCCGGCCGCGGGTCCGGTGGACGGTGACATCAGGAGCTCGAGGTCCCTGGTGGGAGGCCGCTTTTCGGAGCTTCCGCAACGGCAGCTTCTCCCGCCCGAGTCGCGGGGTTGAAAATGACCCGGAGCGGGGCCTTACATCGCTCGGCGCGGCTTAAACGGCCGCGGGACTTGCTCGCGCCCGCCGGGGGCTCCAACATCAAGACCCGGAGCCCGGCCTTGCATCGCCTTAATGGCCGCAGGACTTATTTACCATCGCCCGCCGGGGGCTTTGCCTTTGACTTCGGGACGAGAATGGGGAGTGCAGGGGAGAGATAAGACTTTGCCTTCCATCACAGTGAGGAGGAGATTCGCTGCGATGGATGTTTGTGTCAATTGTGATGTGTCTTGGTTCTTTTTCTTGTTTGTATGGCTGCAGAAACCACATCTCGTTTGAGCCTCAATGAGGTTCAAAAGACAAATAAATTGTATTGTATTGTATTGTATTGTAAAGTGCTGGAGTAACTCAGCAGGTCAGGCAGCATATCCAGAGAATATGGATAGGTGACGTTTCGGGTTGGGAACCTTCTTCAGGCTATTATCCTGGTTCTAACGCCTGCCCCTAAAGGAAATGATTTCTCTCCCATCTTTCCTCGCCGCACCACAATCATCTTGCCACCGTGTTTTATGAGAAAGATGTTGTCAAGCTGGAAAGGGTGCAGAGAACATTTACGAGGATGTTGCCAGGGACTCGAGGGCCTGAGCCAAAGGGAGAGGTCGAGCAGGCTGTGACTTTATCCCTCGGAGCACAGGAGGATGAGTGGTGATCTCATGGACGTGTGCAAAACCATGAGAGGAACAGATCAGCTGGGAGCAGGCAGGTAGGACTAGTGTAGATGGGACAGGTTGGCAGGTGTGGGCAAGTTGGGCCGAAGGGCCTGTCTCCACACTGTATCACTCTATGACCAAGGATGAGTCGCACCCTGGCCACTCCCTCTTCTCCTCTCTCCCCTCTCCCATCGGGCAAAAGGAACAGAAATGTGAAAACGCACGCCTCCAGATTCAGGGGCAGTTTCTTCTCAGCTGTAATCAGGCAACTGAACCACCCTACCACAACCAGAGAGCGGTCCTGATGTACTATCCACCTCATTGGTGACCCTCGGACTATCTTTGATCGGACTTTACTGACCTTTTCTTGCACTAAGCGTTAATCCCTCATCGTGTTATTCTCTGGATACGCTGCCTGACCTGCTGAGTTACTCCAGCACTTTGTGTCTATCTTTATAGCCAGGATAATGCCAGGAAAAGGGTAACCAATATTTCATTGCTTCATTCCTAACTGTCATGTTGTCACTTGCGGGCGGAGCGCCAAGGCAAATTCCTTGTATGTGAATACTTGGCCAATAAACTTATTCATTCATTCAAACTTATTAGCTCATTCATTCATTTATGTATCCGTGCACTGTGAACGGTTCAATGGTAATCGTGCATTGTCTTTACGCTGACTGGTTAGCACGCAACAAAAGCTTTTCACTGTACCTCAGTGCACGTGACAATGAACTGAACCAAAGTGCGCTTGCACCCGCAAATACATAACCATACGATGTCTGAAACTTGCTACTCACTGTAAGGACAGCCGTAAAGTTCGACCCGCATCCCGATTCTTCCGTTAGGATTCCAGTCCAGGGGCATAAAACGAAGGAACCTGGCCTTGATGGAGTTTTGTAACTTGTGGTGCACGACCGTATCTGCATTAGAGTTTCCCGTGAAGGCCTGCAAGGAGGGAAAGGAAAATGAGCATGATAACCAGACCGCCATAATACCAGTTAATAATCGCTTGCTGGCTGGAGTTTAGTTTAGTTTCGAGACACAGCGCGGAAACAGGCCCTTCCGGAAACATTAATTAGCACTACCCTACACAACAGGGACTATTTCACATTTTAACATGTTGATAAGCAAATTGACCTACCAACCTGTACGTCTTTGGAGTGTGGGAGGAAACCGAAGATCTCGGGGAAAACCAACGCAGGTCACGGGGAGAACGTGCAAACTCCGTACGGGCAGCACTGGTAGTCGGGATTGAACGCGGGTAGCACGCGCTGTAAGCTGCAACTCTACCGTTGCGCCGCCAGGCCAACCCAAACGAGCCTCGGAGAATTGCACGTGTGTGCTAAGCAATCACTTTCTTTCATGCAAATATTTATTACTTGAGAACGAATGTTGATATCCTGTGCATGGATTGATGGATACTCGCTGGAATTTAGAAGATTGAGGGGTGATCTCATAGAGACTTACAAAATTCTTAAGGGGTGGGACAGGCTAATTGCAGGAAGATTGTTCCCGATGTTGGGGAAGTCCAGGACAAGGGGTCACAGTTTAAGGATAAGGGGGAAGTCTTTTAGGACCGAGATGAGAAAATCGTTTTTCACAGAGAGAGTGGTGAATCTGTGGAATTCTCTGCCACAGAAGGTAGTTGAGGCCAGTTCGTTGGCCATATTTAAGAGGGAGTTGGATGTGGCCCTTGTGGCTAAAGGGATCAGGGGGTATGGAGAGAAGGCAGGTACAGGATACTGAGTTGGATGATCAGCCATGATCATATTGAATGGCGGTGCAGGCTCGAAGGGCCGAATGGCCTGCTCCTGCACCTAATTTCTATGTTTCTATGTTTCTGAAACTTTGACAATTTGGTACACAACGTATGGGCTTCAGTTACCATTTAAAATCACATCAAGAGATCAATTATTTCATCATCAATAAAGCAATTATTCCTTTAGTGTTAATGCCAGGGTTGTGGGAAACAAACTGTGAGGAACATCTTATAAATATGCTTCAAGCAGAAGAATGAGGGATAAACGAATGGAGGCCAAAGGTTTAATTTGGTTGAGAGATACAGCGCGGAAACAGGCCGCATCGACCAGCGATCGCACACTAACACTCTCCGACACGCACTAGGGACAATTTTTACATTTATACCAAGCCAATTAACCTACAAACCTGTACGGCTTTTGAGCGTGGGAGAAATCTGAAGATCTCGGGGGGAAAACCCTCGCAGGCCACACGGAGAATGTGCATACTCCGTACAGACCACACCCGTAGTCGGGATCGAACCTGGGTCACTGGCGCTGAAAGGCAGCAACTCAACCGCTACGCCCAGAAACGTTGGTGAAAAAGTTGGATTTTTCTCCTCAAGGGGATGTTGATGTTGGAAGTCAAGCACAATATTATGATGGAAGGGGATCAATCTGGAGAGGTGGCATCAGCCAGACTGTTGGAACAGCATAAGATAGACACAAAATGGTGGTGTAACTCAGAGGGTCAGGCAGCATCTATGGAGAGAAGGAATGGATGACGGTAAACCAAGGTCGATAAACCAACATCTGCAGTTCCTTCCCACACATTTAGGAACAGCATGTTCCTTATGGGATGAAGGGCAAGGCTGACAAGTTTAGGGAACCCAGGACGGCCATAGGACCATAACACCAGAAGACATAGAGCAGAATTAGGCCATTCAGCCCATCAAGTCCACTGCGCCATTCAGTCTTGGCTGAACTATCTCTTCCTCATTATCCTGCCTTCTCCCATAACACCTGTACTAATCAAGAATCTATCCATCTCTGCCTTAAATATATCCATTGACTTGGCCTACACAGCCTTCTGTGGTAAAGAATTCCACAGATTCACCAACCTCTGACTGAAGAAATTCCTTCTCATCTTCCCAAAGGAATGTCCTTTAATCCGGGGGCTATGACCTCAAGTCCTAGACTCTCCCACTTGTGGAAACATTTCCTTCACATCCACTCTATCCAAACCTCTGATGACCTCTTTCAAGGGATCGTGAGTCTTTCGCCAAGGCACACACTTAAAGCCCTGTCCCATGGTACGAGTTCATTCCAAGAGCTCTCCCGAGTTTAAAAAAAGTCAAACTCGTGGGGAGGGGGGGGACATCTCTTAGCGCTAACAGCAGGTCAGCACGGGAAGACTCGTGAAGAGTTTTCAACGTGATGAAAAACGTCCACGAGAACCCCGAGTACCGATGAGTGGCCATTACCGTAAATCTCCGAGTTCGAATCAAGCAAACTCGGGAGAACTCTTGGAATGAACGAGTGGCCATTACCGTAAATCTCCGAGTTCGAATCAGGGCAAACTCGGGAGACCTCTTGGAATGAACTCGTACCGTGGGACATGGGTTTTAGGTTTAAGCAGTCGGGATCAAGTGAATCCCTTGAGGAGTGTATAAAGCAGAGAAACCAAAACCGCACACAATACTGCAAGTGTGACTTCCACCACCATCTTGTACAACTGGGGATGAGTTCTGTAGCACTGCCTGCTGCCAAAAGGACATCGATAACGCAGCCCGCCCTTGCTGTTAAGGTCTGAGGAGAAAACATTGCTGTCGTCCAGTCACTTGCAAAACAGGTTGCTCCATTTGGCAACATGTTAATATAAAGAAGGATTTAGTTCGGGTGGCACAGTAGTGGAGTTGCTGCCGTCAAGCGCCACAGAGACACGGTTTCGATTATGACTACGAGAGCTGTCTTTGTGGAGTTTGTACGTTCTCCCCGTGACCTGCACGGGTCTCTCCTGGGTGCTCCAGTTTCCTTTCCCGCTCCAAGGACATACAGGTTTGTAGGCTATCTATCTGGATTTGGGTAAAATTGTAAATTCTCCCTGGTGTGTGTGTGCGGGGGTCGCTGGTCAACGTGGACTCGGTGGGCCGAAGGGCTTCTTGTTTCCCCGCTGCATCTCTGAACTAAACAAAAGTTCCATCAACCGCAGATACTTGGAAATTGGAGACATCAAAATTGGAGACACTCAAAAATTGGAGACATCGATAATTAAGGAACGACGTTGTCCGAAAGCATTTCAGGAAATAATAATCCACTGCCAACAGACGAGAAAAGGTAATCTGCAAAGCAGAAGCATTGTGAGACATAATCGGGACTGAGCAAGGTCTGCCAAATGCATTTGGTCATTCACGTAGAAACAAAGAACTGCAGATGTTGTGGCAATGTTACAAAATGTTGAGATTTTAAAAATCAAGTCTGCAATTTATCCCATCAGATAAAGCATAAAAAGTTTAATTTGACACCTAATTCACTTTCATATCTTCAGTATTAAAAAAGTTATGGCCATTTTCATACGTGGAAATTAGCATCTTGTTCCCCATTGACTTTCCATTGACTTTACTCAAAAGCTGTGATCTAGGACAGTCAAAAGCCCATAACGTTCTTAAAAATTAAGAGAACTCAATGAAATTTGCAGCTATTATAGATTGAAGCATTCTAAAACAAATATGAAACAATCTTACTTGGATGACCTGAAATTAAAGCATATAATTAGTTAGTTACCTAATTGTAGCTAATTACAAACTTCAATTACTCGATCTAAACATCTATCCATTTCTTAAGAAATGATAAACATTTATAAATTGCCTAAGTGTCCAAATAACATTCACACAATAATCCACAATATAACATGATTTTCAAATCTAATTTTTATGAATTTATAGGCCAAATGGAAGGAATTTAGTGTTTAATTCCTGTAAATTAATGGCCATTTAAATCAACTTGCGAGTGGGTTTCAGTGGAACGGGGTGGATTGGGACGTTGCGGTTTGCGGTGAATTTAACCCGCAGTCGGCAGGAAAAATACAGCCGGTTCGTATTTTTTTTTGTCCCCTTTTCGCATGATGAAAATGTGATTAAATGCTTCCTAACGTTTTTATGTAAAAATAAACTGTGTACCTTCTTTTATCGCCAACGTTAGGTCCGTTCCGCTGTCGGCGTTCAGGGCTTTAGAAGATGACTTTTAAACTACTCTAGTTAATAAATGATCAGAGCGTAGTTTAAAAATAGCTTCATATAACAAATGTCGGAGCGTTTTCTCTTTAGCGACGAAATCGCCCGAGATGGATCGATTTGGACTGTCCAGGGAAAAACGGCATTTTAAACCCGCCCCCCTCTGAAAGGCGCCAAAGTCGCGCACACGGGGAGCGGCAGAACTGCAGCGCCGCTAAAGGTAGGTATTGTAACATACCTAGATGTTGGTTAATACACGAAAGGACATAAAGTCCCAAAATAATGATCTGGAGAGTGAAAGGCCTGGATAGAGTGGATGTGGAGAGGGTGTTTCCACTAGTGGGAGAGTCAAGGACCAGAGGCCAGAATAAAAGGACGTTCTTTTCGGAAGGAGATGAGGAGGAATTTCTCACCTGCAGTGAGAGGGTGGTGAATCTGTGGAATTCATCATCACTGAAGTCTGCGGAGGTCGTCAATGGATATTTTTTAAGACAGACATTGATAGATTCTTGATTAATACGGGTGTCAGGGGTTACGGGGAGAAGGCAGGAGAGTGTGGTTGAGAGGGAAAGATAGATCAGCCTAGATTGAATGGCTGAATAGGCTTGATGGGCTGAAAGGCCTAATTCTGTTCCTATAACACTACTATAACTATGAACATGCTCAGCAGGTCAGGCAGCACCTGTGGAGAACATGGATAGGTGTGAGAAAGAGAAGAAAATAGACTGGGTAAGTGCACGGAGTATGTTTCAATCAATTAATTAAATGTGGGTTAAGTAGCATACAAGATTAGTGCATTAACATGGTGTTGTGGCGGTAGAGCTACTGCCTTACAGTGCCAGAGTCCCCGGTTCGATCCTGACCACAGGTGCTTGTCTGTAGGGGGTTTGTATGTACTCCTCGTGACCTGCGTGGGGCTTTCTCCGAGATCTTCGCTCTCCTCCCACACTCCAAAGACGTCCGGGTTTGTAGGTTGATTGGCTTGGCAGAAATGTAAATTGTCTCTAGTGTGTGTAGTAGGGTAGCGCGATAATGTGCGGGGGGTGACTGCTGGTAGGTGCGGACTCGGTGGGCCGAAGGGCCTGTTTCCGCGTCGTATGTCTAAAAACAAAAAACTAAAAAAAAAACTAAACGGGACCGTGGATCGACAACTCTGGTGACATTTCTGGGGGCAAACAAGACTTGCGAGAACTAAAGAATCTCCGCCTTATTGTTTATGTGAGATTGATTTTCATTGGAACGTACCCCTTACAAGGAGAAAATCAAACAGTCTATTAAACATGCATGTCTACTGGAAAGATAAGGCTACGCCAGTACTGTCGTCCCAGAATCCTAAACCACCTCTACGGTAGATACAAGGATACCAAATCTCTTTGGACCAGTTATTTTTCAACTCAGGTACTGTGACACTGGGTCAAACACTAAAATTACATAGATAAAACTAATAAAGTATCAGCAGCAGGCTTGTGCCGTAATGTACACCCTCGCGTACCAATATACCCCGATTGAAGCAGTTCTTTTGCGGAATGAATCAATGCAAACATAAATTGCTTTGCTCACAAGTTTAAGTAACAAAGATGTTTGGTTCGATAATCGCACACCCTTAATCATGAAATTTATCCATCCCTGCCCAGCCTTACACTCCGTGGATTAAACCAGTTAATAAAAGATGTCGAGCATGGGCCTTGGGCACCTTAATGGTGGGTGAACAGCAATTAAAGGAACAATTTTTAGATATTTTTTCCGTGTTAGCGAGCCAAATGGCCGCAGGGAGTTTTAAAGCAACTTGGATTTAGTTTTAGAGAGACTACGCGGGGAAACAGGCCCGAGTTCTTGCCGACCAGCGTTCCCCGCACATTAACACTACTCTACACACACCGGGGACAATTTTTACGTTCATACCAAACCCAATTAACCTATAAACCCGCACGTCTTTGGAGTGTGGGAGGAAACGGATGTTCTCGGAGAAAAACCCACGCAGGTCCCGGGAAGAACATTCAACCCCGGGTCTCTGGTGCCTGCGTGCGCTGTAAAGGCAGCAACTCTACTGCTGCGCCACTGCACCGCTCCAACTCTCTCTGAAGAGATCTGCCTTGTAGAACCGGACCGCGGAGCGCTCAAATCCCTGTCACCCACGAGGCCGCGCAAAGCCAGAATTGAATGACTCCTTTCGAAGAACAGTACGTTAGCTCACAGCACCAAATAGGACTGTCAGCAAGCTGGAGGCTCTGCTGAAGACAGTAAAGGGACTTGTCCCACCTAGGCGACTCTTTAGGCGACTGCCCGGGACTTGTTCGAATGGAATTCACCTACAACGCCTGGCGACAACCTACAACCTTGCCGTTGCAGCTCATAAAAACATAGAAACATAGAAAATGGGTGCAGGAGGAGACCATTCGGCCCTTCAAGCCAGCACCGCCATTCATTGTGATCAAGGCTGATCGTCCCCAATCAATAACCCGTGCCTGCCTTCTCCCCATATTGCTTGACTCCACTAGCCCCTAGAGCTCTATCTAACTCTCTCTTAAAGCTCCTAGAGTGTGGAACAGCGTTCCTCTTCCCGTCAGAACTGCCCCCTCCATCGACACTTTTAAGTCGAGACTTAAAACTCATCTTTACTCCCAAGCCTTTCTTGACGTCCTCTAAGGGAGGGCTATAAGTATGTATTTATGTATGTACTTAATCTGTGAGCCACTGTTGTATAACGTTAGTACCTCCACCAATGTAAAGCACTTTGGTCAACGAGAGTTGTTTTTTAAATGTGCTATAGAAATAAAAGTGACTTGACTTGACACTTGTCACCAAAAATTTGTCAACATGTTGAAAACCTTGCGGCAGTCGCCTGTAGTTGCCCTAAAAATCTCGACCACATTCTGCCTCGGGGCCTGGTCCTGTCATCATAGTGTTCATTTGTCTCTTGTTAAAATATAAGTTAGCCCCTCTGAAGGTAGCGACCAGATCAATGAACTCCACTTCGGATGAGGGAGTTTCTATTGGGAGAAACTAGTGAGAATGGGGAAAAGAATAGGAGATTGAGCAGAGCAGCACGTTTCATATCTAGTCCATTCGACAATAGACAGGCAAGGTACTGCAGGATTTTCTCCCTAAATAAAACGTGATCACACACACAGAGGGTATTGCAAAGTCAGGCCAGACTTTAGTGTTAGTGGAGGACAAAGGGAGCTGATAAAGTCACACAACGTGAAGGTAGGTATAGATAGAGCCGGCAGTAGTAAACGTTTACCGTAGCAGTGGTGTCTTTATCTGGCGTGCGCATGTTCAAGGTAAGGGGTATGTATGGTGGCGCAGCGGTAGAGTTGCTGCCTTGCAGCGCCAGAGGTCCATGTCCCAGGTTCGATCCCGACCACGGGTGCTGCCTGTACGGAGTTTGTACGTTAACCCCGTGGGTTTTCTCCGAGATCTTTGGGTTTTCCCCCACATGCCAAAGACCGACAGGTTTGTAGGTTAATTGGCTTGGTATGAATGTACAATTGTCCCGAGTGTGTGTAGGATAGTGTTAGTGTGCGGGGATCGCAGGTCGGTGCGGACTTGGTGGGCCGAAGGGCCCGTTTCTGCGCTGCATCTCTTAAAAAAAAAAATCTAAGGGAAGAGATTTAGCAGGGTTTTAAGGAAGATTTTCCACCAGACAGTGGTTGGAGTTTGGAATGCGCTACATGAGAGTGTGATGGAAGCAAAGACTCAAGATTTCGAAACACCTCACAGGACAAGATTTAATAGGGACAACTTAAAAAAAAAAAAAATGTTTTACACACACCAAGGGTGGTGAGTATATGGAACGAGATGTCAGAGGATGTAGTTGACTCAGGTACCATAACAACACTTTGAAAGACATTTGGACAAGCACAAGGATATGAGAGGTTGAGGGAATATGGGCTAAAGGCGGGCAGATTGGGCTATCGTAGATGAGGCATCTTGGTCAGCATGTACAAGTTGGGCTAAAAGGCCTGTTTCTATGCTGTACAACTTTATGACTGCTGTCTATGGGAGCTTTCGTGCTTGAGTGCGCTATTGTGTGTCTATTTTACAACAGGGATAGCATAAGATCTGGATATCCTAGAGTCATAAATCGCTCATTTCAACGCAGGCTTGCCGTCAGCGCTAATGGAAGATAGACACAAAAAGCTGGAGTAACTCAGCGGGACAGGCAGCATCTCTGGAGAGAAGGAATGGGCGACGTTTCGGGTCGAGACCCGTCTTCAGACTGGTGAGGGAAAAAAATAAAACGAGAGATATAGACGGTGATGTGGAGAGATAAAGAACAATGAATAAAAGATCTGCAAAAAAGTAACGATGATAAAGGAAACAGGCCACTGTCAGCTGTTTGGAGGGCGAAAACGAGCTGGTGCGGTGCGGGCAGCGCTGAACTCCATGGAGTCCCGGGGCCCTTTGCCGAGGGCCTCCAGCGTTGCATCTCCACCCGGCGTGGCCAGTGGACTTTGGGGGCCGCGAGCTCCGATAGGAGCGGGCCTGAACATCGGGCTGCCCGTAGCGGCGACTGCAGGGGGCTCGGGGAGACCCCGACCACGGGGGAACAGTGGGGAACATTGGGAAGAGACTGACTTTGGTGCCTTCCCTCATAGTGGGAAACTTTGATCCTGCTGTGAGGGGATGTTTTATGTTGAATTTCTATCTACTCTGCGTTGTGTTCTTTATGTTTTTCCTGTATGGCGACTTCATTTCACTGAGCCAATTGGCACACGTGACAAATAAAATGTATCTGTATCTGTACTTGGGTGGGGGAGGGATAGCGAGAGAGGAAATGCCGGGGCTACCTGAAGCGAGAGAAATCAATATTCATACCACTGGGCTGTAAGCTGCCCAAACTGTATTCAAGAGGGTTTCGGCCCGAAACGTTGCCCATTTCCTTCGCTCCATAGATGCTGCCACACCCGCTGAGTTTCTCCAGCATTTTTGTCGACCTTCAATTTTCCAGCATCTGCAGTTCCTTCTTAAACATGTATTCAAGAGAGTTGGATATAGCTCTTAGGGCTAACGGGATCAAGGGAAATGGGGAGAAGGCAGGAACGGGGTGCTGATTGGGGATGATCAGCTATGATCATATTGAATGGCAGTGCTGGCTCGAAGGGCCAAATGGCCTACTCCTGCACCTATTTTCTATGTTTCTATGCTTCTATATGCAAAAAAGGAACGAAGATAAAGGAAACAGGTCATTGGCATGGGATAACCCATTCCTTCAATTCCCTCACTACATTACTGACCTGCAGAGTGGTAAAGCAAAAAAACGAGGCTATTTGGCTCACCTGCGAGGGGTAATGCAGTGATTCCTATTCCCCACAGCCTGCCATTTACTGTTATCTGTAGGAAAGAACTGCAGATGATGGTTTAAACCGAAGACAGACACAAAAGCTTGGAGTAACTCAGCGGGTCAGGCAGCATCTCTGGAGAAAAGGAATAGGTGACGTTTCGGGTCGAGACCCTTCTTCAGACCGAGAGTCAGCGGAAAGGGAAACAAAAGATATAGATTGTGATGTAGAGAGATATTGAACAAACGAATGGAAGATATGCAAAAAAAGTAATGATGATAAAGAAAACAGGTTGTTTGTTAGGTGAGTACGAGTTAGACAATGACTTTGTCTGACGAAGGGTCTTGACTCGAAACGTTACCTATTCCTTCTCTCCAGAGATGCTTTCTGTCCCGCTGAGTTACTCCAGATGTTTTTGTCTATTTTCGGTTTAAACCAGTTCTTTCTTACACAAGACGACTTTGAAACTCGTGTAATGACTAGGGTGGGGGAAGGACGGTGAGAGAGGGTTGTAAGGGATCCTTAAAGTTAGAGAAATTAATATTCACACCGCAGGGCTGTAAGCTGCCCAAGCAAACTATCACAATCACAATAATACTTTATTAGCCAGGTACGCTTTGCAACATACGAAGAATTAATTTGCCAAGTCAGACACATACTCCGAGCGGACAGAACATCTGACTCCGGTAAGACCAGAGGTGGGGGTCCGTGCATGTATGTACACAAAGCCTGGTGCACAGACACCACCATCATTGAGAGTCACTGCTCAGCCAACCTTGAGTTCCTCATGGTTAAATGCAGACCGTTCTATCTGCCCAGAGAGTTTACCCCCACGGTTGTGACTGCAGCCTGTATCCCTCCTGATGCTAATGCCAAGCTTGCAATGAAAGAACTGCATATTGCCATTAGCAAACAACTGACCTCAATCCAGACGCAGCCTTCATTGTTGCGGGTGACTTCAATCACCCCAACCTGAAGACTGTACTCCCCAAATTCCACCAACATGTCTCCTTCGCCACTAGAGAGGACAAGACACTGGACAAAGTCTACACCAACATGGCTGAAGCATACAAAGCCACCCCCCTCCCCCACCTTGGTCAGTCTCCCCCACATTGTTCCTGCTCCCTAAGTACTCCCCACTAATCAGACGCGTTAAACCCACAGTGAGGACAGTCAAGGATTGGTCAGATGAAGCGGACTCCACACTCCAGCAGCGTTTTGGTAACACTGACTGGGATGCGTTTGCAGCTCAGGCCACCCTTGACTCCCACGCTGACATTGACGCCTAGACTTCCTCTGTTCTGGACATCATCAACTCCTCCATCAACAGTGTCACCACTCTCAAACAAATCACCACATACCCGAATCAGAAGCCATGGATGAACAGCGAGGTCAGGACTCGGCTTTCAGGTCAGGCGATGCCCGTGCCTAGAGTTCATCGAGGGCCAATCTGAAGAGGGGCATCAAGAACGCCAAACACAGATACAAGCTGCGGATCGAGGAGCACTTCGACAGTAGCTCCAACCCCGACGCATGTGGCAAGGCATCCAGGCCACCACTGACTACAGAGCCACCAACTCCACCCCCACTTCCAGCGACGCATCCTTCCTCGAGGAACTCAATCACTTTTACGGCCGCTTTGAAAGGGACAACCAAGAGTTGGCCATCAAGGCTGTGCTCCCCGATGACCACCAGCCCCTCACACTCAACCCCTACAACGTGCACGTGGCACTGAGTAGGATCAATGTACGTAAGGCTGCCGGCCCTGACGGAATCCCGGGCCCGTCCTCAGGACCTGCGCTGCACAGCTGACAGAACGTCTGGACTTACATCTTCAACCTGTCACTTGCCCAGGCAGTAGTCCCCACGTGCCTTAAAAACTACCTCCATCGTGCCAGTGCCAAAACGCTCCACTGCGGCGAGCCTCAACGACTTCCGCCCAGTTGCACTCACCCCTATCATCGCCAAGTGCTTTGAAAGGCTGGTCATGGCACACCTCAAATGCTGCCTCCCTCCCACTCTGGACCCCTACCAGTTTGCATGCCGCAAGAACAGGAGCACGGAGGATGCCATCTCAACGACACTCCACTCCGCCCTCTCCCACCTCGACAACAGAAACACTTATGTGAGAATGCTGTTCATCGACTACAGCTCAGCATTCAACACCATTATCCCCTCGAAATTGATCGCCAAACTCGATGACCTGGGTATCAACCCCTCCCTCTGCAATTGTTACTGGACTTTCTAACCAACAGGACCACAGTCTGTTAGGTTGGATAACCACTCCTCTTCTACGCTCACCCCTGAACACTGGCGTACCCCAGGGCTGCGTGCTGAGCCCCCTCCTCTACTCCCTCTTCACCTACGACTGCATACCTGTACATGGTACCAACACCATCATCAAGTATGCAGATGACACGACGGTGATTGGCCTCATCAGCGACAACGATGAGTCGGCCTACAGGGAGGAGGTTCAGCTCCTAACAGCATGGTGTGCCGACAATAACCTGGCCCTCAACTCCAAGAAGCTCATTGTTGACTTCAGGAGATCGAGAGGCTGCACGCACAACCCCATCACCCAACGCATCACAGGCTCCTCACTCCCCTCCATTGAGTCCATAGTAAACGATGTCTGCGCAGGGCGCACAGCATCGCCAGGGACAGCTCACACCCCAACCACAGACTGTTTACCCTCCTCCCATCCGGGAGACGCCACAGGTCCCTCCGCTGCCGGACCAGCAGGCTCAAGAACAGCTTCTTCCCTGCGGCTGTCACACTTCGGCTGTCACACTTCTCAACGCTGCACCTCAATGACTGCCTGTCTCCACCCCTCAACCCCCCCCCCCCCCCCCCCCCCCGGACTATCCAATCACCAGCAAATTTGCACGGATACCACTGCATATATATATATATATGTATTACTTGTTTATTCGGAAGTTCGCCCTTCGGAGATACCAACTGCATTTTGTTGTCTCTGTATTGCACACTGCACAATGACAATTAAAGATTGAATTGAGTCATACAAATAAAAAGCAACGGAACACACAAAATACATTTTAACATAAACATCCACCACAGTGACTCCTCCGCATTCCTCATTGTGATGGAAGGCAAAACAAAGTTCAAATCTCTTCCTTTCTATGAGCTGCTCTTCCTCCAATTTGGGATTGGTCTCACTCTGACTAAAGCATTTTCCCTCATGATAGAGAATACAAGTTACATCGAAGAAATGGTTATTAGTCAGGAGCTGGAAGGGAGAGAGGAGTTGAGGAAAATCACTAGGGCAGTGGTACTGAGGTCTGGGTTGACGTATATCTCCATGTCCTATTGAACTTCAAGCTATATTCCAAAAATAAATAGCAGAAGGGTCCCTACCCAAAACGTCACATTTTTCTACAGAGATGCTGCCTGACCCACTGGGTTACTTTAGCACTTTGTGTCTTTCAAAGAAGTAGCTGGTGAGTTTGGTGGTGTACCGGTAGAGTTGCCGCCTTAGTGTGCCAGAGAACCGGGTTCGATCCCGACTACAGGCGCTGTCTGCACGGAGTTTGTACGTTTTACCCCGTGAGAGGAGAGGCAGCTTTTCTCCGGGCTGCTCCATCGACCCGTCCTCGCGGCCTACCAGCGGGCCTGGAGCAGCGTTTCCTGGGGGGACCGCCCAGAACCGTGGCTTCGGCAGCGGCGCAGCGGTGGAGCGCCATCGCGGAGCGGAGGGGGCGATGCCTTCCCTGGGTCGCCGCGCTGAAGCTCCGGTGAGCTGAAGACCGCAGGTGAACTTCGCGGAGCTGCGGGACGGCTGGCCGCGCTGAACTTTGACATCGGGAGCCTGGGATCTCTCGGCGAGATCGCCAGTTGTGGAGCTCCATTCAGCGCAGCCTGTTGGCGTCGGAAGCCGCGGTCTCCGGCAAGGGAGCTGCCGTTACAGGCACCCCGAGCCGCTAAGAGGGTTCTCCCGATGCCGGAGCACCAACACCCGGCGAAGAAGGGCCCGGAACATCGTCCCCCTTAGCGGCGACTGTGGAGGCCTCAATAGGCCCGACTCTGGGTGAACTGGGGATGGGGCCTGGACTTTGTGCCTTCCCTCATAATGGGAACCATTGCGGGGGGATGTTTTTTATGTTTTATGTTAAATTATTTAATGTTATGTCTTATCTTTATCTATGTGCTGCATGGCAAGACGCATTTCACTACACCAATTGGTGGATGTGACGTCCTTTGTCCTTTGTCGGTTTTCTCCGAGATCTGCGGTTTCCTCCCTCACTCCAAAGGCGTACATGTTTATAGGTTAATTGGAGTGTTATAAATGCAAATTGTCCCTAGTGTGTGTGTGTGTAGGATAGTGTTAATGTGCGGGGATCGCTGGTCGGTGCGGACTCGGTGGGCCGAAGGCCCCATTTCTGCTCTGTATCTCTAAATTAAAACGAAGTTACTTGATGCATTAGATTGGAAAACAGCAAATATAACTCTTCTAATCAAAGACAGAAAGCAGGAACCTACAGCCTAATTAGCATCAAACCTATAGAGAAAATAATGTCGAGTTATTATTAAAGATATTATCAAGATAATTAGGCCGAGTCAACATGGTTTCATGGAAGGGAATATGTGTTTGACAATCTTATTGGAGCTTTTTGAATAACAAACGATCTTGCAGAACATAAGAGATCGTGATAGGCAAAGCTTAAAAGACATGTGTGGGCAAACGTTTTACACAAGGTGGTGAGACCCTGAAACGTGCTGTCAGGGGTGGTGCTGGAGGCAGATGTGATAGTGATGTATAGAGGGATAGAGGGATATGGACCACATACAGGCAGATGAGATTAGTTTAGGTTGTAATCAAGTTTGGCATGGACATTGCGGGCCAAAGGGCCTGTTCCTGTGCTGTACTTTTTCTATGTATAGGAAGGAACTGCAGATGCTGGTTTACACCAAAGATCGACACAAAGTGCTGGAGTAACTCAGCGGGACAGGCAGCATCTCAGGAGAGAAGAAATGGGAGACAATAGACAATTGGTGCAAGAGTAGGCCATCCGGCCCTTCAAGCCAGCACCGCCATTCAATGTGATCATGGCTGATCATCCCCAATCAGTACCCCGTTCCTGCCTTCTCCCCATATCCCCTGACTCCGCTCTCTTTGAGAGCCCTACCTAGCTCTCGTGTCGTGTCAAGACCCTGACATTTCGTGTCGAGACCCTTCTTCAGACTGAGAGTCGGGGGAGAGGGAGACATTGAAATATAGACGAGTAAGGTGTGAAAACACAGATCAAAGGGGACGATGTCCCAATGAAATGTAGAATGGTACATTGTTAGCTGAGGGGAAGGCATACAATCAGTAAGGTGCACACAAAATGCTGGAGTAACTCTACGGGTGAGGCAGCATCTCTGGAGATGCTTTCAAGAGAGAGCTAGATAGGGCTCTCAAAAATAGCGGTCGCGGATATGGGGAGAAGGCAGGAACGGAGTACTGATTGGGGATGATCAGCCATGATCACATTGAATTGCGGAGCTGGCTCGAAGGGCCAAATGGCCTACTCCAGCACCTATTGTCTATTGACCATTGAGATAAGGACTGAAACATCGACCCGAAACATCGCCAAGTCTGAAGAAGGGTCTCGACCCGAATCGTCGCTCATTCCTTCCCTCCAGAGACGCTGCCTCACCCGCTGAGCTGCTCCAGCATTTTGAGTTGACCTTCGATTGAAACCAGCATCTGCAGTTCTTTCTTACACAAGCAATCAGTAATATTTAATCAGGAGGACAGTGAAACTAGTCGGAGAACTAGGATGGGGGAGGGATGGAAAGTGAGGCAAAGTAAGGGTTACTAATAACGGAATCTTTCGCTCCAGAGATGCTGCCTGACCTGCTGAGTAACTCCAGCATTTTGTGTCTGCATTTTTCTATGTTCTATGATGAAAATGGTAACATATTAACCAGGCTAAAAGGTGAGGCAGGGTTATTAGAAATGAAGAGGAGAGGTGATTACTGGTCGGCATGTACTCTTTGTATAACTTATAACTTATTTTCATGACTTAGATGAAGGCACTGATGGTAAGGTTGTAACAATCGCTGATAAAACAAAGCAACAGGGTGAAAAATAAGTTGTGAAATGATGGCTGCAGAGGGTATAAACAAATTAATTAAGTTGGCTAAGGGGCCTGTCCCACTTAGGCGATTTTTCAGTGACATGGTGGCGGGGTGACGCCTGTATTGTCGTGAGTTGTCCCCTCAAATGTCGTAACTTTTTTCTTGTCGCTGCTGGTTTTGAAATGTTCGAAACCTTTTGGCCACAGTGGGCTTGACGTTGCCCGTCTTCTCCTGCCGTAGGTGCTGTCGTAGGTTGTCGCCAGGATGACGTCGGTTGTCGCTGGGTGCTGACCTCGGTGAATTCCGTTGGCGACTACCTACGTCAACCGGCGACAGGTACCGGCGTCTGAATTGTCTTCAGTTCTCTCCGGCAGGATCGTTGCTTGTCGTATCTTGTCGCGGGTGGACGTAGGTTGACTTTGGTTGTCGTGGGTTGTCGCCTGTGTGGACGTAGGCGTCGTTGTGGGTTGTCGTAGGCGTGGTCGTAGGTGGACGTCCCAAGTCGCGAGGAATTGTGTCGCCGGTTGACGTAGATTGTCGTAGCTTGACGTTCACTAGGTGGTAGCTTGTCGTAGACTTTGGCGTGGGGGGGGGGTCCAGAGTAGCCGATTTTTTCAGCGTCCCGCTACGACTGTGACTGTCACCGGCAGTCGCCTAAAAATCGCCTACGTGGGACAGGCCATTCCACAAATGGATTACAAGTTCATGTGATAGGAGTAGAATTAGGCCATTCGGCCCATCAAGTCCACTCTGTCACTCAATCATGGCTGATCTATCACTCCCTCCTAACCCCATTCTCCTGCCTTCTCACCATAACCCCCGACACCCGTCTTACTAATCAAGAATCTAGCTATCTCTGCCTTAAAAGTATCCATTGACTTGGCCTCCTGTGGCACAGATTCACCACCTTCTGACTAATGAGGGAATACATGAAATTAAAATTTTAGTTTTAGTCATAGGGTGTGGAAGCAGGCCTAGCAGCCCACTGAGTACTTCCCGACTGGCAATCACCCCTGCGCTAGTTATATGTCCTACACACTAGGAGCTATTTGCAGAAGGCAATTAATCTACAAACCTGCACGCCTCTGAAAAGTGGGAGGAAACTGGAGGACCCAAAGAAAACGCACATCGGACACGGGGAGAACGTGCAAACCCCTTACAGACAGCAGCCATAGTCAGGATCAAAGCCGGGTCTCTGGCGCTGCGAGAGTTTAGTTAAATACTAAAGTTTAAATACAAACTTTAGGAGGATTAACTCCTAAAGTAAATGGAGTATCATGGAAAGGGTGGCAGATTGCGGGGCTCTCCGCGATGCCGAGAGATCCGTGTGTCCGCAGGCCTATTTTACAAAAGGTTAGTGTGGAAGTACTGCCAGGAATTAGAAAACCAAACAGCATGTCATTAACATGCAACAGTACCGCACAGGATCAGGCCCATCAACCCAGGATGTCGCCGTTGAACGATGCCAACAAAATTAATCCCTTCTGCCTGCAGTTGATGCAAATCCCTGCATTCCTTGCATATGCCAACCTAAATGCCACTTATGGATGCCACTGCCAAGTCTGCTTGCACCTCCATCCCTGGCAGCATGTTCTAGGCACCCATCACACTCCGTGTAAATGGCCTGCTTAGTATAAAGTCTTTACACTTTGCTCCATTTAGTTTTAGTTTAGAGATACAGCGCGGAAACAGGCCCTTCGGCCCACCGAGTCCGCGCCGAGCAGCCGTCCCCGCACGCTCACACTATCCTACACACGCTCGGGAGAATTTACAATTATACCAAGCCAATGGGCTCAAAAAACCTGCACGTCTTTGGAGTGCGGGAGGGAAACCGGAGCACCCGGAGATAACCCACCCAGGAGACGGGGAGAACCTGCAAACTCCGTGCAGGCAGCACCCGCAGTCAGAATCGAACCCGGCACAAAGGCATCAGCTCCACCACCTCAAAATTAATTGGCTCCCTCTTTGAAAGAATCATCCTCAGCGCAATGGGCCAGTTTTAAGTGGAGGACCATTCTACGATTCAGCCCGCGGAAGAAACCAGATATGAAAATTGAGTTCTACTTTCAGTCTTCGGAATCAGTAATTCTAGTTTAGTTTATTGTCACGTGCACCGAGGTACAGGGTAAAGCTTTTTGTTGCACGCTAACCATTCAGCAGAAAGACAACACACGATTACAATCAAACCATTTACGGTGTTCGGATACATGACGAGGGAATAATGTTTAGTGCAAGTTAAAGCCAGCACTGCCCTATCTAGGATCATCCTACCACAACCAGAGAGCAGTATGAACATCTCGATATAACAATATTTTCCTTCCAAATGACCAAAGTTCAGTAACAATATGCCACCGAGAAAGGCTTTAGTTTAAGGACAACAGCGTGTGATATTCTGTACGCTTTAATGCGATATTAATATCTGGAACTAGTAACCAGCGATGATGGACGGATGATCAATAAATGTTTGTTTGAGCTCTCTTGGGATGAAGATGCAGCTGATTTCAGATGTGATAGGACAAGGAATTGAAGTCACTGATCCCCTGACAGCCTGTCAGTTCCTGCCAGGGCACGACAGAAATTAATGCAAGGAGATAAAACAAGCAGAAGTCGCTGGAGAAATGCAGTGCTTCTGAGGCTGGGTTTCAGCCACAGGGATTAGATGCAGGGAACAGATTGCATCGTTGCCTTCGACTGGGGCAAGGATTGATAGCATGGGATAGTACGGGTTGGATTGATTTGTACGTGCGTGTCAGGGGTTATGGCGAGAATGCAGGAGAACAGACAATAGGTGTGGGAGTATATGTATAGGAAGGAACTGCAGATGCTGGTTTACACCAAAGATCGACACAAAGTGCTGGGGTAACTCAGCGGGACAGGCAGCATCTCAGGAGGGAAGAAATGGGAGACAATAGACAGTAGGCGCAGGAGTAGGCCATACGACCCTTCAAGCCAGCACCGCCATTCACTGTGATCATCCACAATCAGTGCCCCGTTCCTGCTTTCTCACCATATCCCTTGCTTCCGCTATCTTTAAGAGCTCTATCCAGCTCTCTCATGAAAGCATCCAGAAAATCGGCCTCCACCGCCTTCCGAGGCAGAGATTTCCACAGACTCCCAACTCTCTGGGAGGAAAAAGTTTTTCCTCAGCTCGGTTTCAGTTTAGCTTATTGTCACGTGTACCGAGGTACAGTGAAGAGATTGTGTGGCGTGCGTGCTAACCAGTTGCTCATCGGTCAGAGTATTGAGTATGGATGTGGAAAGGTCATGTTGCGGCTCTGTAAAATGTCGGTAAGACCACATTTGTTCACCCTGCTATGGGAAGGCTGTTGTCAAGCTGGGATGGGGTTGAGGGGGAAAGATTGATGTGCCATGATTAGACTTGAAGGGCCGAATAGCCTCATTCTGCCAATGTGTTAACACAGTTACATCACGTATCATCACCTCAACATAACTGGTCCACGCGATTGATTTGCAGCAAATGCTTCATTATTAAACAATTCTGCAACTTACAAAAGGTGACAAAAGTATAAAACACTCCCGAGGATTTCCTCCAACACCATAACAAAGTGATTCATTAGGCTCAAATCCAAATGGAGCCGAGCTTGATCGGGCGAGCAGTGACATTTTGTCTTGATCTATGCTGGTCCCAAATCGAATCTGAATTAAAGTGAATCAAGTCCGTGAGATTTAAGGTTATTATTACTGATTGCTGTGTGCATACATCATTATCAGGGCCAATGGTGTGTGGTGACTTGACAGAGCAGACCTTTCTTAACATTTAGTTCTGAAGCATCTCACCAAACACGTTGGAAAGGAGGGCAGGAAGGTGAAAGTTTTGACTTAGAGTGGGGAAACTGACCCTTCGGCCCACTGAGTCTGCAACGACCAGCGATCCTCGCACACTAACAATACCCCACACACACGCACACACACACACACACACACACACACACACACACACACACACACACACACGCACAATATTTTTTTACATATATACCAAGCCAATTAACCTGCAAACCTGCACGCCCTTGGAGTGTGAGAGGAAACCGAAGATCTTGGAGAAAACCCACGCGGGTCAAGGGGAGGACGTACAAAACCCCGGCACAGATATCATTCGTTGTCAGGATCGAACCTGGGTCTCTGGCGCAGCAAGCGCGGTGAGGCGTCAACTTTACCGCTGAGCCACTGTTCTGTGCCGGAAAGGAGGGCAGGAAGATGAAACGATCATAGAGATGTTATAACACACAAGGGTGGCGTGGCAGCAGAGCTACTAACTTTCAGCGGCAGAGACCCGGGTTCGATCCTGGCTACGGGTGCTTGTCTGTACGTTCTCCCCGTGACCTGCCTGGTTTTCCTCAGATACTTTTGGCTTCCTCCCCACACTCCAAAGACAAACTGGTTTGTAGGGTAATTGGCTTGGTGTAAATGTAAATTGTCCCGAGCGTGTGTAGGATAGCGTTAGGGTGTGGGGATAATGGCCGTTGCGAAATCGGCAGGCTGCAGGGCCCGTTTGCGCGCTGCATCTCTAAACTAAACTAAATAAGCCATCCTGCTGAACCTTCTGAACCTTGTAGTCGGCAGGGCAGTACTCTGCATATTGCCGACTTGGACAATTTTACATTTTTATCAAGCTAATTAAACAAGCCAATTAACCTACAAACCCGTACGTCTTTGGAGTGTGGGAGGAAACCGAAGATCTTGGATTAAACCCACGCAGGTCACGCGGAGAACGTACAAACTCCATACAGACAGCGCCCGTAGACGGGATCGAACCCGGGTCTCTGGCGCTGCATTTTGCTGCAAGACAGCAACGCTACCGCTGCGCCACCGTGACCGGTGCATTGCATCCGTGTAGGCTGACAGGGTGCTTCCTGCCGAAACCACTTCACGGCTCCCAGTTTGGAACCGTTCCCCCGGTTACCAAACACTTTAACTCCCCCTCCCATTCCCACATTGACCTCTCTGTCCAGGGCCTCCTCCACTGTCAGAGTGAGGCCAAATGCAAATTGGAGGAACAGCGCCTCATATTTCGCTTGGGTAGCTTACACCCCAGCGGCATGAATGTTGACTCTCTCTGCACCCCCTCCCCCATCCTAGTCGTCGAACTAGTTTCATTGTCACCCTGTGGATTGTCGTTATCACCTATCCCACAGCCAACAATGGACCATTGTGGACAGGAAGCATCTATGCAGTTCACCTTCTGCAGTTGTACAGGGCCCTTGTGAGACCACACCTGGAGCATTGTGTGCAGTTTTGGTCCCCTAATTTGAGGAAGGACATTCTTGCTATTGATGGAGCGCAGCGTAGGTTTACAAGGTTAATTCCCGGGATGGCGGGACTGTCATATGCTGAGAGAATGGAGCGGCTGGGATTGAACAGTCTGGAGTTTTGAAGGATGAGAGGGTATCTCATTGAAACATAAGATTGTTAAGGGTTTGGACACGCTAGAGGCAGGAAATGTGTTCCCGATGTTGGGGGAGTCCAGTACCAGGGGCCGCAGCTTAAGAATAAGGAGTAAGCCATTTAGAACGGAGACGAGGAAACACTTTTACTCACAGAGAGTGGAGAGTCTGTGGAATTCTCGGCCTCTGAGGCAGTGGAGGCAGGTTCTCTGGATGCTTTCAAGAGAGAGCTAGATAGGGCTCTTAAAAATAGCGGAGTCAGGGGATATGGGGAGAAGGCAGGAACGGGGTACTGATTGGGGATGATCAGCCATGATCACATTGAATGGCGGTGCTGGCTCGAAGGGCCGAATGGCCTCCTCCTGCACCTACTGTCTATGCAGAGGAGGAACAGGTGATGTTTCAGGCGGAGACCCTAAATATACAATTCTGTACACTGTTTCTCTGACTGGATAGCACACTTAACAAAAGCTTTTCACTTTACACCCGACAATAATAAACTGATAAACTAAACTAAAATGTTGACTATTCTTACAGTCTCGTACTTGGGTCTGATTATGTTTTTGTAAAGGAAGAGTGTGCTGAATGGCGTACAAAAAAAAAATAATTTCACTCTGTCCAGCTCATGGTGACTATAAAGTGCCATCGAGGTATGCCAACTTTGAAATAGTTCTCCTCCTCTCTCAGGTGGAAGTTCTCCGAGACCCTCTCCCACTGCCCTCTCTGTGACTCCTGCAGCTCTTCTAGTCTTCACCCATGTTCTGATCCAGACTTATTAGCTCTTGTTAATCACCTGCATCCACCTATCTCTCACCAGGCTTTGTCCTGACCCCCCCCCCCCCACTACTACAATCAGTCTGAAGAGTCTGAATAAGGGTCTCGACCCAAAACATCACCCATTTCTTCTCTCCAGAAATGCTGCCTGTCCAGCTGAGTTACTGCAGCGTTTTGCCTCTACCCTGAAGAATCACTATCGCCACCTCCGCGTGTCCTCCAGAGATGTTGCCTGACCCGAGTTACTCCAGCAGTTTGCTGTCTGTGTTGGAAGATTCCCCTGTCATGTTATCTCTTTAGAAACCAAAATGAAGCAAGCTGGCATTATATACTCCTACTTCTAGCGAGTTTAGTTTAGTTTATTGTCACGTGTGCCGGGGTGCAGTGAAAAGCTTTTGTCGTGTACTGACCAGTCAGCGGAAAGACAATACTTGACCACAGTCGAGCCGTCCACAGTTGTACAGATACATGATAAAAGGAACAGCGTGAATAACGTTTAGCGCAAGGCAAAGCCAGTACAGTCTGATCAAAGGTGGTCCGAGGGTGTCCTACGGTGTTGATAGTAGCATTTCAGTTGTGGTGACATTGTTCATTGATAATTGGGCACAGGACATCTGCTGCAAGGTACATTGGTATGGGAGGGAACGGGCATCACATAACCAGTCAAGTGATGTAGCAAGCTCCAGGCTCCAGCAAAATACCGGCGCGCAACGTGAGAGACAATAGGAAATAACTCACCCAATGACCGGACTTTATAATACAAATATTAAAATACATCTTCACAGACCATCACACAAACCAACCTCCCTCCTATTGACTCCATTTATACCTCACGCTGCCTCGGGAAGGCCCAGCAGCATCATCAAGGACGAGTCCCTCGTCTCCCCTCTCCCATTAGGCAAGAGGTGCAGAAGTGTGAAAACGCACACCTCCAGATTCAGGGACAGTTTCTTCCAAGCTGTCATCAGGCAACTGAACCATCCTACCACAGACTAGAGAGCAGCGCTGAACTACCATCTACCTCATTAGAGGCCCTCGGACTATCCTTGATCGGACTTTGCTGGCTTTACCTTGCACTAAACGTTATTCCCTGGTTATCCATCTGTAAATGGCCCTTCAACCGATTGGATAGCAGCACGCCACAGAAGCTCTTCACTGTACCTTGGTACACGTGACAATAAACCAAACTGTTAGATATGATTAGAGCCAGCGTTGAATGCAGTGTGATTTATACTTCAATAAAAGTGAAATCAGATCATACTGCAACTAACAAAATGGGCGATCAAATTTCTCTAACCACTTTCTCTTCACTGACACAAGAAGTTCCCTTTGTTATTTTAAAAGTCTCCACTCAGTAATCCCTCGAGCAAATCCTATTTGGTCTTTTGAAATGAGATTTCCTAAAATACTTGCTGGAGATTGAAAAACTATTATTCCAGGGCAATTGAAATTTAACTTAGCATGGTACATTTTCCTTTCTATCGGAGTAGGCAAATGGACACTCGTAATTCTATCAGCTTTTAAATTCCACGCGTTTGAGATCAGGATGGTTCGAGAACAGCTCCATCCAAGAAATTGCAGTGAATTGTCGGGGCAGCCCAGACCATCACACAAACGAAACCTCCCTTCCATTGACTCCATTTACACCCCACGCTGCCTCGGCAAGGCCAGCAGCATCATCAAGGACGAGTCGCACCCTGGCCACTCCCTCTCACATCGGGCAAGAGGTGCAGAAGTGTGAAAACGCACACCTCCAGATTCAGGGACAGTTTCTTCCCAGCTGTTATCAGGCAACAGAATCATCCAACCAACAACCAGAGAGCGGCGCTGAACTACTATCTACCTCTTTGGTGACCCTCGGACAACCTTTGATTGGATTTGTATTGGCTTTACCTTGCACTAAAGGTTATTCCCTTAACATGCATCTACACACTATAAATGTATTATAGTGGCAATTGTAATCATGTTACAATCATTGTAATCACGCTACAGATGTCATCGGTGGCGCCGCTCGCGGCAGCCTCGCCAGCGGTTTGTCAGTCATTTCGACTTTTTTTTTGTTATTGTAGTATGTCTAATGTCTCTCAGTATGTTTGAATGTGGGGATGGTGGGTGTGGGGGTGTGGGGGGGGAGGATAACCGTTTCCAGTCACTTAACTCGGCGGAGATGCATTTTCGCCCTCCCTCGCGGCCTAACAACTAAGATTGGTGCTGGCCTTCCCGGAGACGGCGTGGACTTCCATCGCGGAGCCAGAAGAAAGGCTCCTACCACCGGCCCGCTGAGGTTAGCATCGTGAAGCCGCGGTCTGCGGAGCTTCCAGCAGCAGGCGTAGAGGGGACTTTACCATCACGGTGCCAGGGATCCCTTGCCGGGGATCGCCGGAGAAGAGCTCTGACCGCTGGCCTGCCTGAGGCCTTTAACATCGAGAAGCCGTTTTCTCCGATAAGAAAATGGCCAATTCGGGCACTCCAAGCCGCGGAGTGTGCTCCATCCGTCACAACGTCGGAGCTTCGATCATCATGAACCTGAGGGTTTGTACATCGGGTCCGTAGTGGCGACTACGTAGGGTCAAGGCCCTAAACGCCGGTGAACAAAAGGAGGAAAACTGACTGAACTTTATTGCCTTCCATCACAGTGATCACTGTGGTGGATGTTTATGTTAAGTTCTATCGTTCGTTTTAATTGTGTTGTGTACTTTTAATTGTATGACTTCATGCCAACTCAAATATCACCGTACCTTAATTGGTGCATGTGACAATAAATATGAATTTGAATGTTGACTTTCTGCTGACTGGTTTGCATGCAACAAAAGCTTTCCACTGCACCTCGGTACACATGACACTAAACTAAACTGAGCCGTGATTCATTGTGTTGAAGGCATGTTATCAATGGGCAGGTTGCCCAGGAGATTGACGATAATATCTCCTGAATTGGCCAGTTTAAACCATGAGGATCATTTGTTAAGTTGCTTCCTTCCTGACGAGACAGAAGGAAGATTTAGTTGAAGTCAACAAAATCATAAGAGTTTAAAATAGAGAGAGCCATAGACATAGAACAGTACGACGCAGGACTAGGTCCTACGGCCCGCAATGTCGGTGCCGAACTCCATCTCAAAATTAACTAATCTCCGGAAGACACAAAATGCCGGAGTAACTCAGCGAGACAGGCAGCATCTCTGGAGAGAAGGAATGGGCGACGTCTCAGGTTTAGGCACGCCATCCATTCCTTCTCTCCAGAGATGCTGCCTGTCCCACTGAGTTACTCCAGCATTTCGTGTCTACCTTCGATTTAAACAACCATCTGCAGTTCCTTCCTAAACTAATCCTCGTTGCCTGCATACTAGTTTAGTTTAGTGTCACTTTACCAAGGTACAGTGAAGAGCTCATGTTGCCTGCTAACCAGTCAGCGGAAAGACAGTATACGATTCCAATCGAGCCATCCACAGAGTAGATATAGTTCATAAGTGATAGGAGCCGAATGAGAGCATTCGGCCCATCAAGTCTACTCCACCATTCAATCATGACTGATCTATCTTTCCCTCTTAACCCCATTCTCCCGTCTTCCCTCCATGACCTCTGGCATCTGTATTAATCAAGAATCTCTCAATCGCCGCTTAAAAAAATAGCAATTGACTTGGCCTCCAGTGCCCAGTCCATCATCGGCTTTGACCTCCCCATGTCGATGGGATCTATCGTAGTCGCTAATATCTATCGTAATCATCAAGGACCCACACCATCCTGGCCACACACTCATCTCACCACTGCCATCAGGAAGAAGGTACAGGAGCCTGAAGACCGTAACGTCCAGGTTCAGGAACAGCTTCTTCCCTACTGCCATCAGGCTATTAAACACAACGTAATAAGCTCTGAACTGCAAAAGACTATATTATTATTTGTTATTTGGACTATATTTGTTATTTGTTGAACTTTTCCTTTTTTTCCCCCCGTTATATACAATATTCACATGTTGTTCTGCAGCCTTACAGCGCTTGCAGCGCCAGAGACCCGGGTTCGATCCCGACTACGGGTGCTGTCGGCAGGGAGTTTGTACGTTCTCCCCGTGGCCTGCGTGGGTTTTCTCCGAGATCTTCGGTTTCCTCCCACACTCGTACAGGTATGCAGGTTAATTAGCTTGGTGTGTGTGCGTAGATTTCCCCACGTGTGCGCAAGACAGCGCTAATGTGCGGGGATCGCTGGTGGGTGCCGTCTCGGTGGGCAAAGAGGCAGTTTCCGTGATGTATCTCTAAACTTAACGTCTCTGGAGAGAAGGAGTAGGTGAAGTTTCGGGTCGGTGTCTGAAGAAGGGTCTCAATTGACAATAGGTGCAGGAGTAGGCCATACGTCCCTTCGAGCCAGCACCACCATTCAATGTGATCATGTCTGATCATCCACAATCAGCACTCCGTTCCTGCCTTCTCCCCATATCCCCTGATTCCGCTATCTTTAAGAGCCCTATCTCGCCCTCGCTTGAAAGTTTCCAGAGAACCGGCCTCCACTGCAGAAATTCCAGACTCACAACTCTGTGGGAAAAAGTGATCCCTCAACTCGGTTTTAAATGGCTTCCCCCTTATTCTTAAACTGTGGCCCCTGGTACTGGATTCCCCCAACATCTGGAACATGTTTCCTGCCTCTGGCATGCCCAAACCTTTAATAATCTTATATGTTTCAATAAGATATCCTCTCATCCTTCTAAATTCCAGAGTATACAAGCCCGGCCACTCCATTCTCTCAGCATATGACAGTCCCGCCATCCTGGGAATTAACCTTGTGAACCTACTCTGCACACCCTCAATAGCAAGAATGTCCTGCCTCAAATTTCGAGACCATAACTGCACACAATACTCCAGGTGTGGTCTCACTAGGGTCATGTACAAGTGCAGAAGGACCTCTTTGCTCCTATACTCAACTCCTCTTGTTATGAAGGCCTACATGCCATTCGCTTTCTTCACTGCCCGCTGTACCAGCATGCTTACTTTCATAGACTGATGAACAAGGACCCCCCAGATCCCGTTGTACTTCCCCTTGTCCCAACTTGTCACCATTTACATCATAATCTTCCTTCCTGTTTTTGCTACCAAAGTGGATAACCTCACATTTGTCCACATTAAACTGCATCTGCCATGCATCTGCCCACTCCCTAAAACCTGTCCAAGTCACGCTGCATTTGCATGGCATCCTCCTCAGGCAGTTCACACTGCCACCCAGCTTTGCATCATCTGCAAATTTGCTAATGTTTCTTGTAACATGCAAGTATCGATCTAAACTGAAGTAACAAACGTCTCAAACTGAAATGTCACCTACTTCTTTCCTTCAGAGTTGTTGTCGCACTCTAGATCTTTGTGTCTATTATCAATAGTCGTCTAGTCCAGTCATCCTCTCCAAGCTGTGATAGATATTAAACATCACGGCTCAAAAGGCTTGTTATTGACCTCATTTTACTAGCACAGCAGTTGCATCTCACCTAGGTTCAAAAGGAATTGCGGATTAAAATAAGTATCTGATCAGTATCCCTTGCCCATACCTTAACGTTATCAACAGAAACAATACTCACCGCGATGACTTTAAGATTAACATCCAAGAACTGATAAAAAGAACTACAAATTCCACAGTAACCTTATCAAGATTGTGGTTAGCAAGAGGAAAAAAAATAATGCCCACATTAGACTTAATCAAGTTATGCCATCCACTTGAACTGGTTCATGGAGTTGCAAATCGTGTGGGAAGGAACAGCACATGCTGGTTTACATTGAAGATAGACAGAAAATGCTGAAGTAACTCAGATGGACAGGCAGCATCTCTGGAGAGAAGGAATGGGTGACGTTTCGGGTCGAGGCCCTTCTTCAGTCTGAGAGTCAGTGGAGAGGGAGACGGAGCTTACAACCCAGCGGTATGAATATCGTCTTCTCCAACTTCAAGTAGCCCTTCCTTTCCCTCTCACTCCATCCCTCCTTTATCCTCAATTTTCTCAATTCTGTTAACCCTTGCTGTCTCCTCCCCTTCAGCCCTCGGGCTCCTCCTCCTCCTTTTTTTTTCTTTCTTCTCCCCACCCCCCCCCCCCCCCCCCCCCCCCCACCTCCCATCAGTCTGAAGAAAACCACATTTTAACCCTGCCCCCCCCCTTCAAAGATGCCAAAGTCGCGCACACGGTCGGTGACAGAACTGCAGTGCCGCTACGGGTAAGTTTTGTAACATACATAAAGGATGATGTCAACTCAGAGAGATACAATGTAAATGTTAGAAGACAATGAGGGTGGTCAGTGATTACTGAGAAAAGGCACAGAATCCACTCAGCCTCTGAGCCACGCAGCTTCTAAATCCACAAAAATCGACCCTGCTAATAAAGAGCTGTTGAAAGAACTAAGAATGAAATATCCTGCTAGAAAGCCAGGACCATCACCCAAGCCCAGAGTTTCCACGGTCCTTCCTGTTCAAGGAAACCACATTAACAATTGATATAATAATTGAATATATATATATTCAATGGTATCTGAACACACTGATCTGTTCTGTATTTATTTATGCCTACTGTGTTCTGTTGTGCTGAAGCAAAGCAAGAAGATCATTGTCCTATCAGGGACACATGACAATAAACTCTTGAATCTTGAATCTCGTCAATGGATGACATCCGGCTGCAACTCATTGTTATGTTTTTTCTAGTATTGTAAGCAATGTACTGGTTTTCTAATTCCTTTGTTAATTATAACCTCTGCAGAAATCGCTCCTCAGAATTAAACAATTCTCAAGAGAGCCGAGCGTGTTTAATTGTCATACGTACCAAAATGGACCAATGAGCAGGCTTCATTTATAAATATAATTGTGTTTAAACTGTTCAGTTCTCCGGAAGTCTTTCCACCTTGGTTGGGGAGAGGGGAGGGGGGGGCTAACACTGCTCAAAATAGTGATCATGGAAAAGGGGGGGGGGGGGGAGGGTGGAGGGAAGGGTGTCAAGGGTTCTGGGGAGGGAAGGCAAGAGAGTGGGGTTGAGAGGGAAAGATAGATCAGCCATGATTGAATGGCAGAGTAGACTTGATGTGCCGAATGGCTTAATTCTGTTTCTATCACTTATGGAGATGAGGTGGGAGAAGATTTAATAGGACGATGAGGGGGTAACGTTTTTCACAAAACATGTGGTGGGTGCACGGAACGAGCTGCCACGGCAGGTAGCTGAAGCTGGTATTATCACAGGGTTTACAAAACATTTGGACAGTTACGTGGATGGACAGGACCGGTTAAGAGAGATATGGGCGAAATGAAGGCAGGTGGGACTAGCGTAGATGGGAAATGTTGGCCGGTGTGGGCAAGTCGGGCTGGAGGGCAGGTTTCACACCTACGACAGCGAAACCCATTCAGAAATGAGATTTAGCTCATGAAGGAAATTAGTCTTTAAAATATAGGTGAACACAGTTGTTCAGTTCAGTTCAGTTTATTGTCACGTGTACCGAGGTACAGTGAAAAGCTTCTGTTGTGTGCTAACGGAAAGACAATACACAATTCCAATCAAGCCATTTACAGCGCATGGATACATGATAAAGGAGTAACATTTAGTGCAAGGTAAAGCCAGTGAAGTCCGATCAAAGATAGTCTGAGCATCACCAATGAGGTAGATACTAGTCCCTAACCTGATAGTAGTGCATCCTGATGTGATACCGCCAGCCGTCTAGACCATGTCTTGCCACGGATCCAGATAGGCCGGGACGAGAGAGTGAGGCTGACGATTTGTGCCACTCTCCCTCACTTTAATCCAAGTCGAGCGCAGGGCATGACTTCCGGACCCGCACTGCCCGACTGGGTGAAGCAAGATCACCACAGGAGCACGTGCAGCTGTGAGGAAGTGCTCCGCAGAAACTCAGAGGAAACGCGCCGGGTGTGAGGCTCGCCCCCACGCGGGCGAGCCATCCAGGCCCGGATCGGTCTCACCAGTCACCTCCAGACCCACAAACAAACACAAAAACACAGAAGTCATGGTCTTCTTCGACGACGTAGGACGAACGGCAACAGGCAGTAGTTCAGGACAGCTCTCTAATTGCGGTAGGACGATTCATTTGCCGGATAACAGCTGAGAAGAAACTGCCTCTGAATCTGGAGGTGTGCGTTTTCACAATTTTTGCCTGATGGGAGCGGAGAGAAGAGGGAGTGGCCAGGGTGCGACTCATCCTTGATTGTGCTGCTGGCTTGCTGAGGCGGCACGAGGTGTAAATTGAGTCAATGTTAGGAAGGTCGGTTTGTTCGATGGTCTGGGCCCGGGTCCACAATTCGCTGCACTCTCCCTAAACTACAGCAGGCCCTCCTTCAAGTGAGGGAAGGAGTGGATATTTATAACCGACAGGGTTCAGCATCTTGAACGAAGCTTGGTGCCCCAGAAGCTGTACGCCCAATATCGCCACAACACCTGAACACCAACCAGGCAGGGGAACAATAAAATCCAGGTCCATCTGCTCTAAATATCACGTCAGCTGCTCTACATCGGTGAGAGCAAGCGTAGGCTTGGCGATCGCTTCGTCCAACACCACTGCTCGGTTTGCAATATCCAACCTGATCTCCCGGTGGCTCAGCACTTCAACTCCCCCTCCCATTCCGAATCCGACCTTTCTGCCCTGGGCCTCCTCCATGGCCAGAGTGAGTCCCAGCGCAAATTGGAGGAGCAGCACCTCATGTTTCGCTTGGGTAGTTTACACCTCAGCGGTATGAACATTGACCTCCAATTTCAGGTAGTCCTTACTTTCTCCCTCCTTCCCACAGCCTACTGACTCCACCTCTTCCTTTCTTTTTCCCGCCCCTCCCCCCCACATCAGTCTGAAGAAGGGTCTCGACCCGAAACGTCGCCTGTTCCTTCGCTCCATAGATTCTGCCTCGCCCGCTGAGTTTCTCCAGCATTTTTGTCCACATTATGCTTCAATAAATGCTTCACTGGTCTTTTTTGTTTACAAGGCCCTGAACGGGCCTGCCCCCACCTACATCAAAAACCTGCTTTCCCACCACACCACCTCCAGGTCCCTCAGGTCGGCCGACTTGGGGTTACTGACCATCCCGCGGTCTAGGCATAAGCTCGGGGGCGACCGTGCCTTTGCGGTTGCAGCTCCTAGACTGTGGAACAGCATCCCTCTTCCCATCAGAACTGCCCCCTCCATCGACTCTTTTAAGTCTAGACTTAAAACTTATTTCTACTCTCAAGCCTTTCTTGAGGTCCTCTGAGGGAGCGCTGTATGTATTTATGTATGTACTGTTGATCTATGTACCACTGTTTGTAGCCCGTTAGTACCTGCACTATTGTAAAGCACTTTGTTCAACGAGAGTTGTTCTTAAATGTGCTATAGAAATAAAACTGACTTGACTCGAAATTGACTTACGACTCGATACGAACACTCTGCATTTCTCCCGCGCGGCACTCCGTTTAAAAGACAATGCTTGCACGCCGCACATTTTCCTCAGCTCGGCTCCACTCTGGGAGTCTGAACGGTCGAGATCTTGTCCCCTTATGGCACACGCTTCAACAATAACACTGGTCAGTCGGCATTGTAGTGAAGCAGAGAGACATAGATTGGATTATTGATTGCAATGGATTTCAGTGAGCAGTGAGACGCATTGAAGAGCGAACACTTTAAGCCAAAGAAGTCCGCAATCATTCAGCAACGAGAAATTCTTATAAGTTGCCGGGGTAGGTAGTTGAGGCAGGTACAACAGTGGCAATTATTTTCTACCAAATTAAAAATAAAACAAATTAAATTAAAATTAAAATTAAAACTGGTTATTAAAATAAATGAAACGAAAGTGGATTTTGGATAGGCACGTGGATATGCAGGGAACAGAGGGCGAAGAAATATGCACAAAGGCAAACACAAAATGCTGGAGTAACTCAGCGGGTCAGGCAGCATCTCTGGAGAGAAGGAATGGGCGACGTTTCGGGTCGACACCCTTCTTCAGACATTTTCAGCATTTTGTGTCTACCTTCGATTTTAACCAGCATCTGCAGTTCTTTCTTACGCAAAGAACTATGCACAGGTAGTTAAGAGATGGTCTCGGGATCTGTTTAGCACAGGCATTGTGGCCAAATGGCCTGTTCATAAGATCTTGGAGCAGAATTAGGCTATTCGGCCCATCAAGTCTACTCCGCCATTCAATCATGGCTGATCTGTCCTTCCCTCTCAACCCCATTCTCCTGCCTTCTCCCCATAACCCCTGACACCGTACTAATCAAGAATCTCCTGCCTTCACAATATCCATCGACTTGGCCCCCCACCGCCTTTGGTGGCTGAGAATTCCACAGATTCTCCACCCTTTGACTGAAGAAATTCGCCCTCATCTCCTTCCTAAAAGAATGTCCTCTAATTCTGAGGCCATGCCCTCTAGGACTAGACTCTCCCACTGGTGGAAACATCCTCGCCAGGGCCATTCTATCCAGGCCTTTTACTATTCATCCATGCCGACTGTGATGAACATCTATGCTAATGCTATTTGCCTGCCTTGTGCCCATATCTGTCGCCACCCTTCCTACCTCAGGATCTCTCCAGGTCCCTTCTTAATCATTTACAATTGTCTCCGTAATTGGAACTGACACGATTGCTCAGTCCGCGACTGACATCAATTCAATTCAATAGAAAGACTTGTGTTTCCATCAAGCAAGGCTATGATTCTTCAACACCAGCAGACATTAGAGTGTTCTGGTTATCTTTTTCCTTGTCATGACATTTCATTTATGTGTGTAGGAAGCTGGCAGCGAGATAAAATAGCAGCCGCGATCCCATTAAATGGCAGATTAGGTTTAAGAGAACAAATGGCTTAATCCTACATTTGTTTCGGATGATGGACACTGAATGCTGGAGTAACTCAGCGGGACAGGCAGCATCTCTGGATAGAATTTCATTGTCCTATCAGGGACACATGACATCTCTGGATAGAATTTCATTGTCCTATCAGGGACACATGACAATAAACTCACTTGAACTAGAAGGCATGGGCGACATTTCGGGGCTCAAAATGTGTCCACCTTCGATATGAATACTGATTTATCTAACTTCGAGTAATCCTTGCATCCACTATCTCTCCGTCCCTCCCCCACCGACGTCGTCTTACTAGTTTTCTTGACGAGTTCTGGCACCTGCAATATCCCACAGCCAACAATGGACCATTGTGGGCTCCACATTTCCTTGATTACCATTGCTTTCTGCATTTCTTCCATTCGTTTGTCCCAAGTATCCTCGTTCCCCCGACTCTCAGTCTGAAGAAGGGTCTCGGCCCTTAACGGCTGTCTCTCCTTCCACAGAATTGGTTTTTTTTTTCCCACTTTGGTATCATTTCGTAATGCAGAAAGAAGTGGCATCTCTGCTAAAGGAGTTGGGGAAAGTGCGAAAATCTGTCAGATTGTAACGAGCACTTGTAATTGGCAAAGGCAGACGAAACTATAACACCTCGGAATCCCCAGACAAACTATCAACATTTCCTTTCGTAAATGCCGACTTCTACTCAGTGTGGGTTTAATTGCTACTCTGTCTGTTTACGACCCTTGATGTTCAGTGCACAGAAATACAAACTCAATAGGATATGGTGATGTGGAGTATAAATGAGGTGTACATATGACAAGGACCAAAACAAGCCAGGGTTGCTCTAGAAAGTGCAGTAAGGGACTGCAGAGGCTGGTTTAAACTGAAGATAGACACAAAAAGCTGGAGCGAAGGAATGGGTGACGTTTGTGTCTGAAGAAGGGTCTCGACCCATTCCTTCTTTCCAGAGATGCTGCTTCGACCGCTGAGTTACTCCAGCTTTTTGTGTCGATCTTGCTCAGAAAAGAAGTGATTTGATTTCTATCAATAAAAGACATGGATATGCAGGGAATGGATATTGATTACGTATAGGCAAAGAGGTTTGACTTGGCATCATGCTGGTGTTGACATCGTGGGCCAAAGGGCCTGCTCCTCTGATGCACTTTTCTATATTCCAAGTCTTGAAAATTGGGAAAGAGAAAACTACAGTTTGAAAGTGGACACAAAATGCCAGAGTAACTCAGCGGGACAGGCAGCATCTCTGGAGAGAAGGAATGGTCGACGTTTCGGGTCGAGACCCTTCTTCAGATTGATGTCAGGGAAGGGGGGGCGGGACTACGATAGAATGTCGTTGGAGACAGTAAGACTAGTGGGAGAACTGGGAAGGGGATGGAGAGAGAAAGCAAGGGCTATTTGAAGTTAGAGAAGTCAATATTCATACCGCTGGGGTGTAAACTACCCAAGCAAAATAGGAGGTGCTGCCCCTCCAATTTGCACTGGGCCGCACTCTGACAATGGCGGAGGCCCAGGCCAGAAAGGTCAGATTGGGAATGGGAGGGGTTGAAGTGTTGAGCCACCGGGAGATCAAGTATAAATTTGTGAATTGTTTAAAACTGTGAATTGGTTTAATGGGATAAACGCTGAAAATATGTTTCTGGAGAGACCAGCTGTTATCAGGCAACTGGATCATCTCATCTCAGCGGTGCAGCAGCATCTAAGGAGCGAAGGAGATAGGCGACATTTCGGGTCAAGACCCTTCTTCAGTCTGGGAGCATCATTGACAAATGTCCACCTCACTGAATAATTGGACAAACACTTGTTTTCTGCATTGGACAATTACTTTTTTGAAGCATTCAGTTGGTTGTTAATACAGTGTATCCTTTCCACACACAGCACCATAATACTGCAGACTCTTCCTATGAGAAGGGCCTCGACCCGAAACGTCGCCTATCTCCTTCGCTCCTTAGATGCTGCTGCAAGTTTCTCCAGCCTTTTGTGTACCCTCGATTCTCCAGCATCTGCAGTTCCTTCTTTAACACCAACCAGAGAACAGTCCTGCACTACCTTCTACCTCATTAGAGGCTCTCGGACTATCTTTAATGGGATTTTCCTGGACTTTACCTTGCACTAAACGTTATTCCCTACTCATCCTGTATGTGTACACTGTGTGCAGGAAGGAACTACAAATGCTGGCAGATACCGAAGATAGACACTAAATCCTAGAGTAACTCAGCGGGTCAGGCAGCATGCCTGGAGAAAATGAGATGCTGACTGACCCGCTGAGCTACTGCAGAATTTTGTGCCTATCATCTGTCCACTACGAGCGGCCTGATTGCAACACGTCTCGCGTTTCCGCTGACTAGATAGTCTTTCTCCTGGCACGTGACAATAAACTAAAACTACTGAAAACAAAACTGAGGCAGCCATCAGTAAGTCAAGTCACTCAAAAGGTGTGGTAATAATGTTCAACTTTCATTCGTTCAGGCAATTAACGCAGGGTACGCTACAAGAAGAAGCTGAATAAACCATTGTTCTAAATGTCTCTGATATTCATAGAAACATAGAAACATTGAAATTAGGTGCAGGAGCAGGCCATTCGGCCCTTCGAGCCTGCACCGCCATTCAATATGATCATGGCTGATCATCCAACTCAGTATCCTGTACCTGCCTTCTCTCCATACCCCCTGATCCCACAAGGGCCACATCCAACTCCCTCTTAAATATGGCCAACGAACTGGCCTCAACTACCTTCTGTGGCAGAGAATTCCACAGATTCACCACTCTCTGTGTGAAAAAATGATTTTCTCATCTCGGTCCTAAAAGACTTCCCCCTTATCCTTGAACTGTGACCCCTTGTCCTGGACTTCCCCAACATCGGGAACAATCTTCCTGCATCTGGCCTGTCCAACCCCTTAAGAATTTTGTAAGTCTCTATGAGATCACCCCTCAATCTTCTAAATTCCAGCGAGTACATGTGGAGGGCATTTTCAATTTTCTAAATTCAGAGGCCCCTATAATGACCAAATGTAAATGAAATCATGAAATAGCTTAAATTGTTTTGTTTTTTTTGTAAAAAGATTCACAGCACAGCATGGTGGGGCAGCGGTAGAGCTGCTGCCTTACAGCGCCAGAGACCCGCGTCCGATCCAGACTACGGGTGCTGTTTGTGCGTTCTCCCCGTGACCTGCAAGGGTTTTCTCCGGGTGCTCCGGTTTCCTCCCACACTCTAAAGATGTGCAAGTTCGTAAGTTAATTGGTCTCGTTATATTGTCCCTAATGTGTGGGAGAGAACTAGAGTATGGGTGATTGCTATCTGGTGTGGACTTGATGGGACAAAGGGTCCTGTTACCATGCTGCATCTCTAAACTAAACAGTTTTTCACACAGAGGGTTGTGAGTCTGTGGAATTCTCTGCCTCAGAGGGCGGTGGAGGCCGGTTCTCTGGATGCTTTCAAGAGAGAGCAAGATAGGTGCTCTTAAAAATAGCGGGGTCAGGGGATATGGGGAGAGGGCAGGAACGGGGTACTGATTGGGGATGATCAGCCATGATCACATTGAAAGGCGGTGCTGGTTTGAAGAGCCGAATGATCTACTCCTGCACCTATTGTCTATTGTCTAACTGGATAACAAATAAAGGAAAATAAAGTTAGACAACAGGTTCAAAGCTTTAAGCATAGAGGGGCAAAGTTTAAAGGAGATATGTGGGGAATGTTTTTATTTCACACAGAGAGCGGCAGGTACCCAGAACAGGAGTGGTGTAGGCAGATATGATGAAACGTAGAAACAAAGAACTACAGATGCTGGTTGCTCCACAGAAGGACACAGAGTGCTGGAGCAACTAAGGGGGTCAGGCAGCATCTCTGGAGAACATGGATGGGTGACATTTCGGCTCAAGACCCATCCATCTTCATTGCAAGCCGAAGGGTCCGACAAAGGTTCTCAATTCGAAACGTCACCTATGCATGTTCTCCAGGTAATCTATTAGAAACATAGAAACATAGAAATTAGGTGCAGGAGTAGGCCATTCAGCCCTCCGAGCCTGCACCGCCATTCAATATGATCATGGCTGATCATCCAACTCAGTATCCTGTACCTGCCTTCTCTCCATACTCCCTGATCCCTTCAGCCACAAGGGCCACATCCAACTCCCTCTTAAATATGGCCAACGAACTGGCCTCAACTACCTTCTGTGGCAGAGAATTCCACAGATTCACCACTCTCTGTGTGAAAAACGATTTTCTCATCTCGGTCCTAAAAGACTTCCCCCTATTGCCAGCTCTGTTCTGCTCTGGCCTCTTCCTACCTCCAGTTCACCTCCCCTCTACTTTCAGTCTGAAGGTGGTTCCTGACCCGAAACGTCACCCAACTTTTTCTTCTCCAGAGACGCTGCCTGACCCGCAGAGCTGCTCCAACACTTTGTGTCTGTGCTGCGTGACCTGCTGAGTTACTCCAATATTACTCGGTGTCCTTCGGAGCAGATGAGATGGTGGCATTCAAAAAACTTTTAGATAGGCACGCGGATATGCACGGACAGGAAAGGTACGGATCACGCAAACGCAGAAATGATCGAATTCACGTGTAGGAAGGAACTTCAGATGCTGGTTTAAACCGCAGATAGACGCAAAAAGCTGGAGTAGCTCAGCGGGGACAGGCAGCATCTCTGGAGAAACGGAATAGGTGACGTTTTGGGTCGAGACACTTCTTCAGAGTGCGAGTGATGGGGAAAAAAAGCCTGACTCTCCATCTGAAGAAAGTTCTCGACCTGAAACGTCACCTATTCTTTGTTTTCTCGCGGATGTTGCCCGACGCACCGAGTTTCTCCAGCGTTTTGCGTCTAACCCGACGTAATGTTTTGGCATGGACATTGTGGGCTGAGGGGCCCGTTCCAATGCTGTACGGTTCCGTCAGCAAGTTCGATGTTCTTTGTTAATAAAGATTTCGCGCTCACTGCCTGACGGCGCAGTGCAACTTTTGAAAACGTAGACTTCAAAAGGAGCTAAAACTCCGGCCCGCTGGGAAGAGAGCAGGGAATGGAACTAATTGGATAGCTATTTCAAGGATACAGCACAGACAAGCTGGAGCTAATGGCTCGCATCTGAAGCTTTGTGATTCCGTGGAAACAACAAGAATCAATTCCCCCAAATGTCACTCAGGAGAACCACTTCACCACTGTTCCCATAAGCTAACTCTGAACAACCAGTGTTTGTCACAATAACTCATTAAATGGATTACGTTAGCAAGGGGCTTTCAGATGAATCAATGCTGATGAAAGGACGTCCATATTTAAGCATTAATACTGCTTCTCCTTCCACTGACATTACCAGACCTACGGAATATTCCTTCCATTAAAGTTCACATGTAGGCAGTGCCCAAATGCATTTCGCTTTTTTTAAAGGAGTCGGGAACACTGATTTTTTTTATTTTAATGGATGGATTCACCGAAGGTGTTATTTGAAAGAGACACAAATTGTTTAAGAGTTTAGAGATAGAGCGAGGAAACAGGCCCTTCGGCCCACCGAGTCCATGCCGACCAGCACACTAACATTATCCCACACACAATGGACAGTTGTACCAAAGCCAATTACCCTACAAACCTGCACATCATTGAGTGTGGGAAGAAACCGGAACATCCAGGAAAACCCAGGCGGTCACGGGGAGAACGTACATACTCCGTACAGACAGCGCCCGTAGTCAGGATCAAACCAGAGTCCCCGGTATTGTGCGGGTAGTAGAGTAGTAACTCAACTACTACCCCACTGTGCCACCCCCCACAAGCTGTTTTATTGTATTGTGTATCTTTATTATCAATTTCCTGAGTACCTTACATACCCAGAGGAAAACGAAAAAGCGTTTCTCAACCAGTGTGTGGTAAAAAATAAATAGAAATAAAGAATAAAAGTACATATATCACGAGTTCCGATCGGCAGTGGCACGACAATGGCTCTGCTTCAGTGTGTCCAGGTTGGTGGTTGGTGCGCGATACTTTGGCAGGGGGCAAAGTCCGTTTATCAGTCTTATAGCCTGCGGGAAGAAGCTGAGGAGCATCCTGCTGGTTTTGCAGCTGATGCTCCTGTACCTCTTCCCAGATGGCAGGATGGAGAATACGTGATGCGATGGGTGGTAGGGGTCTTTGATGATGGAGATGGCTCTGCTGATACATCTCTTCCTGTATATGTCCAGCGATAAAGGGAGTGGAGCACCAATAATCCTGCTGGCGGACTTCACAATCCTGTCCAGTTGGTGCCGTTCGTACGCCTTGCAGCTCCCGAACCAGGAGGTGATGCCGTAGGTTAATATGCTCTCGATTGTCCCCCTATAAAAAGTTCGTAGGTGTGCAGTGGGGAGACCTGCTTTCCGTAGTCTTCGGAGAGGGTGTAGTCGCTGCTGGGTTCTCTTGACCAGTGCTGTGGTGTTGGTCGTGGACGTCAGGTCATCTGACAGGTGGAGTCCTAGGAGCTTCACACTGCTGATCCTTCCCACATCAGCTCCATCGATGTGCAGAGGTGTATGGCGTTGTTTTCCCGCCTTCCTGAAGTCAACCACCATCTCCTTCGTTTTTCCCACGTTGAGAATGAGGTTGTGGGATTTGCACCATCCTGTGAGCAGCTCCACCTCCATCCTGTACGCCGACTCATCATCGTCACTGATGAGACCCACCACTGTTGTGTCGTCAGCGAACTTGTTGATGACGTTGTCGTTGAGTCTAGCAGTACAGTCGTGTGTAAGCAGACTAAACAGCAGGGGGCCTAGGACACAGCCTTGGGGCGTGCCAGTGCTCACGGCTATGGTTTTGATGTCCAACTGCCCACCTATGCTCTGGAGCATTGACCATTAGGTAAACCTCGATATCTCAGTGGTAACAAGCTAATCTGAAACAATTATCAGTAATTAACTCACTTGAACTTGAACTTAATTCCTGCCACAGGATGATTATGAGCATGGGGTTCGGTAAAGTGAGTTACAGCCACACAGCTACTGAATATCTATGTGGCTCTGTGAAGGTGATAGTAAACCAATGCTGCATACTGAAGTGAAAAGGTCAAGCAGACCATGTCAGCTAGAACATAGAAAGATAGGTGCAGGGGTAAACACTTTGATCCAACACCGCCATTCAATATGATCATGTCTAATCATCTAAAATCAGTACCCCCCTTCCAGATTTTTCCCCCATATCCACCGATTCCTTTAGCCCGAAGAGCCAGGTCGAACTCTCTCTTGAAAACATCTAAAATGAAAATCAGCAACACAGCAGTCCAAACCCTTCGAAGACAAGTAGATGTTTTCGATGCTCGGACATGTCCGGGTCTGCTGAGCGAAACAGCGCGACGGTTGGGCGGACCACCCACACCCACGCCCCCCCCCCACCACAAGTAGAGCCGAATCGGTGCACACAACCGGCTAAATGTGGCACGGCCAGAATGGAGGGGAAACGCCACAAAGGACCGCGCTCGGTCCATTCTTGCCCGTGCCACACGAAGGGTGCCAGGTGATCGGCAACAGGTCGCCACCCTGGGGTGCACTCTGCCGTGTACTTGGGGTTTGCGAGCGCGTACAGGGATACGCAAGTCTATGCGCCTTTTGTTCAAACTCCGTTGCCTGAACCCGGCCATTGATCAAACACAAAGTGCGGCTAACGGAATCACAACGGATGGGATAATGTTAATGGGTTGGCACGGTGGCGCAGCGGTAGAGTTGCGGCCTTTTCCGCGACAGGGATCCTGGTTTGATTCCGACCACAGCTGCTGGCTCAGTTAGTTTACAGATACAGCGTGGAAACAGGCCCTTCGGCCCACCGGGTCCGCACCGACCAGCGATCCCCGCACGTTAACACCAACCTACACCCACCAGGGACAATGTTTACGTTTACCAAGCCAATTAACCTACACACCTGTATGTCTTTGGAGTGTGGGTGGAAACCAAAGACCTCGGAGGAAACCCACGCAGGTCACGGGGAGAACGTGCAAACTCCCTGCAGACAGCGCCCGCAGTCGGGATCGAACCCGGGTCTCCGGCGCTGCATTCGCTGTAAGGCAGCAACTCTACCGCTGCGCCACCGTGACCGCCCGCTGTACGGGGTTGGCATGTTCTCCCTGCGACATGCGCGGATTTTCCCCAGATTCTCCCGTTTCCTCCCACTCCAGAAACACATTCAGGTTTGGAGGTTAATTTGCTTCGGTAAAAATGTAAATTGTCCCAAGTGTGTGTGTGTAGGATAGTGCGAGCGTGTGGGGGATGGCTGGTCGGTGCGTACTCGGTGGGCCGGCCGAAGGTCCCGATTCCGGGCTGTATCTCTACAAGAAACAAGTCAGACAGGCGCACGGATAGGATGGGCTTGGAGGGATAGGGGCCAAATGCAGGCAGGTGGGACGAGCGTAGACGGGGCACGTTGGTCAGCGCGGGCAAGCTGGGCCGAAGGACCCGTTTCCACGCAGTACAACTCTATTTTTAATAAGGTTTCCTTTTTAATTGGCAATGTAAGCAACACGACCAACAGGACGTTACTTTCACCCCCGACTACACACGGACAGTGAAAGCTTTTTGCCGTGACCTACTCTGACACCTGTCAAAGCCCCCACTGAGCGAGTCAGTCATGGGCAGATTTCCGAGAGTGCTCCTCATTTCCTCCCTGTTGTGGCGTCAGATCAGCTGTCAACGCCCACCTCTGGGCAATGGAGAGGACGGAATGTTTTAGTTGGCGCAGCGGTAGAGCTGCTGCCCTTACAGCGCCAGCGACCCCAGGATTGATCCTGACCCCGCGCAGGTGCCTGCCTGTGCAGAGTTTGTACGTTCTCCCCGTGACCTGCGTGGGTTTTCGCCAGGTTGAGTATAGGAGCAAAGAGGTCCTTCTGCAGTTGTACGGGGCCCTAGCAAGACCACGCCTGGAGTACTGTGTGCAGTTTTGGTCTCCAAATTTGAGGAAGGACATTCTTGCTATTGAGGGAGTGCAGCGTAGGTTTACAAGGTTAATTCCCGGGATGGCGGGACTGTTATATGTTGAGAGAATGGAGCGGCTGGGCTTGTATACTTGAATTTAGATGAGAGTGGGATCTTATTGAAACATATACAATTATTAAGGGTTTGGACACACCAGAGGCAGGATGTTGTCTCCCGACTACACAAGGACAGTGAAAGCTTTTTGCCGTGACATACTCTGACACCTGTCAAAGCCCGCACTGAGCGAGTCAGTCATGGGCAGATGTCCGAGAGTGCTCCTCATTTCCTCCAAGTCATTCCCGATGTTGGGGGTGTCCAGAACCAGGGGACACAGTTTAAGAATAAGGGGTAAGCCTTTTAGAATGGAGACGAGGAAACACTTTTTCCACACAGAGAGTTGTGAGTCTGTGTAATTCTCTGCCGCAGAGGGTGGTGGAGGCCGGTTCTATGGATACTTTCAAGATTTCAAGAGAGAGCTCTTAGAGATGGTGGAGTCAGAGGTTATGGGGAGAAGGCAGGAACGGGGTACTGATTGTGGATGATCAGCCATAATCACACTGAATGGCGGTGCTGGCTTGAAGGGCCGAATGGCCTACTCCTGCACCTATGGTCTATTGTTTCTTCCTGCATTCCAAAGACGTGCAGGTCTGTAGGGTCATTGGCTTCTGTGAATTCTAAATTGTCCCTAGTTGGTAAGATAGTGCTCGTATATGGAAATCAATGGTGGGCTTTTTACTGTACGTCAGTACACGTGACAATAAACTAAAGTAAACTTATACCATGCACAGCAACGTCAGGTGCTGCAGTAACCTCTTCATAAGCTTCTTTATAACAAGAAACTAAACTAATACACGTTATACTCTGCCCTTTATGGATTTAATCGACCAATTCTGCTGCTGCTGCGTCTTATGGCATTCTTGCCTGGTAACAATCATTTCACCTCTGTAACTTTATTTTTAAAGTGATAACTGCCTACAATGTCAGGGACAGACCCAAAATGCTGGAGTAACTCAGTGGGTCAGGCAGCATCTCTGGAGCGAGGCAATGGTTCAGGTCAAGACTCTTCATCAGACCCGACCCAAGTCTGACGAAAGGTCTCGACTCGAAACTTCACCATTCCTTTTCTCCAGAGATTGCTGCCTGAACCACTGAGTAGCTCCACCATTTTGGGTCTATCCCTGACATTATAGGTTGGTAGTTAACACTTTAAAGATGAAGTTATAGGTGGGAAGTTACTGGGCAATGAACACATTATGACCATAAGACGTTTGAGCAGAATTAGGCCATTCAGCCCATCCAGTGCAGAGTATACTGGATTAGTTTAGTTTAGTTTATTGTCACGTGAACCGAGGTACCGCGAAAATTACATCATGACAGAGTAGCAATGAACCAATGGCCACTCTTCCCCCAAGTAATTCTCCACAGCCCTCTTTCAAGTTCATAAGGGATAGGAGCAGAATTAGGCCATTCAGCCCATCAGGTCTACTCTGCCATTCAATCATGGCCGATCTATCTCTCCCTCCTAACCCCATTCTCCGGCCTTCTCCCCATAACCTCTGACACCCGTACTAATCAAAAATCTAACTAAAAATATTTTAAGTCTTTAAAATAAAATAGCCATCGAATTAGCGTCCACAGCTGTCTGTGGCAATGAATTCCACAGATTCACCACCCTCAGACTAAAGAAATTCCGCCTTAGCTTCTAACTAAAGATGTGACCTTTAATTCTGAGGCTTTGACCTCCGGTGCAGATTACAACATGGTTTACAAAAAAAACTATTCATTTCCAGAAATACTGCCAAGCCCATGGAATTAATCCAGCACTTTGTGCCTATAACCAGAACCTGCAGATCCTTTTAAAATGTAGATTACATTGCATCCCCAACAGTTGGATATCGGAATCGATAATACAACACGTGGCATCATTTTGCTCTCCTCTTCTCCTTCCTAAAGGAATGTCCTTCTATTTTGAAGCCGTGACCTCTGGTCCTAGACTCTCCCACTTGTGGAGACATCCTCCCCACATCCACGCCTTTCACTAGTCGATACGTTTGTTGGCGAAAGGATTTGTTGACATAGGATTAATAGGTATTGATGTGCGAATGTATCACTGAAGTCACAGCTAACACTGAAGCCTTGCGCTGTTGTTCCCAGCTCCTGTTCATCTGCTCTGACATTGACCACAGCCTACTCTCTCTTTCCTCAGGCTCTATGATAAATCCTCCTTTAGTACACATTGCTTATGATGATTGTGGAAGAGAATTGACCCGTGCCCCATCTCCACACGTAAACACGAGCACTTGAATTGGAAAGCACAGAAGGCCACGGGCCAAGTGTAGATAAATGGGATTAGTATAGATTTGTACCTGTCCCAGCTGAGCTGCTCCAGCTTTTTGTGTCCATCTTCGGTGTAGAAACATAGAAACATATAAGCAGGAGCAGGCCATTCGGCCCTTCGAGCCTGCACCACCATTCCATATGATCATGGCTGATCATCCAACTCAGTATCCTGTACCTGTCTTCTCTCCATATCCCCTGATCCCTTCAGCCACAAGGGCCACATCCAACTCCCTCTTAAATATGGCCAACGAACTGGCCTCAACTACCTTCTGTGGCAGAGAATTCCACAGATTCACCACTCTCTGTGTGAAAAACGATTTTCTCATCTCGGTCCTAAAAGACTTCCCCCTTATCCTTAAACTGTGACCCCTTGTCCTGGACTTCCCCAACATCGGGAACAATCTTCCTGCATCTAGCCTGTCCAACCCCTTAAGAATTTTGTAAGTCTCTGTGAGATCACCCCTCAATCTTCTAAATTCCAGCGAGTACAAGCCGAGTCTATCCAGTCTTTCTTCCTATGGAAGTCGTGCCATCCCAGGAATCAGTCTGGTAAATCATGCTGGTGTAAACCAGCATCTACAGTTCCTTCCTGCACCTACAGATTTCTGCATGTTGCTTGGCGTAGGCATGGCTCAGTTTAGTATAGAGATACAGCGCAGAAACAGGCCCTCCGCCCACCGACTCCACACCGACCAGCGTCCCCTTACAATTTTACCAAATCAGTTGACCTACAAACCTGGACGTCTTTGGAGTGTGGGAGGAAACCGGAGATCCTGGGGCAAAACATGAGCAGAGTACTTATGATACAGAGTCATTATATATCATAACAAGTACTTTAATTTGTATACGTACAGAGACCATCAAGATTGAAGATTGAAAAAAAAAAAAAAGGCTTGTATTCACTGGGGTTTAGAAAGACGAGGTGGGGGGGGGAGGGGCTCTTATAGAAACATATAAAACCATAAAAGGACTGGACAAGCTAGATGCAGAGGAAAAAATGTTCCCAAAGTGAAAAAGCGAATGGTATGTTAGCAGTGAAAAAAGCGAATGGTATGTTAGGCAGTGAAAAAAGCGAATGGTATGTTAGCTTTCATAGCAAAAGGATTTGAGTACAGGAGCAGGGAGGTTCTACTTCAGTTGTACAGGGTCTTGGTGAGACCACACCTGGAGTATTTGCGTGCAGTTTTGGTCTCCAAATCTGAGGAAGGACATTATTGCCATAGAGGGAGTGCAGAGAAGGTTCACCAGACTGATTCCTGGGATGTCAGGACTGTCTTATGAAGAAAGACTGGATAGACTTGGTTTATACTCTCTGGAATTTAGGAGATTAAGAGGAATCTTATAGAAACTTACAAAATTCTTAAGGGGTTGGACAGGCTAGATGCAGGAAGATTGTTCCCGATGTTGGGGAAGTCCAGGACAAGGGGTCACAGCTTAAGGATAAGGGGGAAATCCTTTAAGACCGAGATGAGAAAAGACTTTCTTCACACAGAGAGTGGTGAGTCTCTGGAACTCTCTGCCACAGAGGGTAGTTGAGGCCAGTTCATTGGCTAATATTTAAGAGTGAGTTGATGTGGCCCTTGTGGCTAAGGGGATCAGAGTATGGAGAGAAGGCAGTACGGGATACTGAGTTGGATGATCAGCCAGATCATAGAATGGCGGTGCAGGCTCGAAGGGCTGAATGGCCTACTCCTGCACCTAATTTCTATGTTTCTATGTTTCAAAGTTGGGCGAGTCCAGAGCCAGGGGCCACAGCCTTAGAATAAAGGGGAGGCCATTTAAGACTGAGGGGAGAAAAAAAACTTTTTCACCCAGAGATTTGTGAATTTGTGGAATTCCCTGCCACAGAGGGCAGTGTAGGCCCAATCACTGGATGGATTTAAGAGAGAGTTAGATAGAGCTCTAGGGGCTAGTGGAATCAAGGGATATGGGGAGAAGGCAGGCACCGGTTATTGATTGGGGACGATCAGCCATGATCACAATGAATGGCGGTGATGGCTCGAAGGGCCGAATGGCCTCCTCCTGCACCTATTTGCTATGTTTCAATGTTTCTATGAATATACTGTAGGCCCTGAATCACAAGTTAAAACTAAAAACAAGATGGCTGCCCACATGCCACCAGGTGGTGATGGTGTGGAAAACCTGACATGGTTAATGCTCAGGTCATCAGCAGCAGAACCAGACACGCCTCAAATCAGCAATACTATTTGATCTACAAAACCCACGCAGGTCATGAGGAGAACCGTTCAGGCAGCACCCGTGGTCGGGGTCGAGCTCGGGTCCCTGGCGCTGTGTGGCTGCAACTCCGCTGCGTCAACTTGGTGGGTCAAAGGACACGTTTCCGTGCAGTGTGGCTCAATGACAAACCATTCTGTCAAAATGTGAACAGATGGGCGATGAATAAACACCCTCAGCCACATCTTCACGGCAGACTCCAGTTTACATAACTTCTTTTGGAGCCATCTCAGCAATGCGGGGAGCTGTGGGCTTTGATTAATTGCACCGGCCTCTGCCTTGCCATTTAAGCAGCATGTATCACCTTACCATTGGTGACATTACAGGAGTTATTGTGATACACGAGCCAGAGAAAGGTCACACAACTGATGGCGGGCGCACAGACACGTTCCAAAGCTTGCCAAAGACACCCAGTGGGGAATCCGAATACGTGAAAGGTATTAGACACAAAATGCTGGAGTAACTCAGTGGGACAGGCTGCATGCCTAAGAAAGAACTGGTTAGAATCGCTGGTTAGAATCGAAGGTAGGCACAAAATGCTGGAGTAACTCAGTGGGTGAGGCAGCGTCGCTGGAGAGAAGGAAAGGGTGACGTTTCGGGTCGAGACCCTTCCCCAGAGTCCAAAATCGAAGATAAACACAAAATGTTGGAGTATCTCAGCGGGACAGGCTGCATATCTGGAGAGAAGGAATGGGTGACATTTTGGATCAGGACCCATCTTCAGATCGAGAGTCAAAGTTGAGGGAGTCAGGGGAGTGGTGTCAGGTGAACCGTTATCCCCAATGTTTATACAGTTTAGGTTATTGTCACGCGTACCGAGATAGAGCGAAAAGCTGTTTTGTTTCACGCTATCCAGTCAAAACGTTTCCCCTCGGGTCCCAGCACACTGATGCAATTATAAAGAAAGCACAGCAGTTCCTCTACTTCCTGAAAAGACTACGGAGAGTCGGTCTGTCAAAGAGGACTCTCTCGAACTTCTACAGGTGCACAGTAGAGAGTACGCTGACCGGTTGCATCGTGGCTTGGTTCGGCAGCTTGAGCGCCCAGGAGCGGAAAAGGATGCAGAAAGTTGTGACCACTGCCCAGTCCGTCATCGGCTCTGACCTCCCCACCATCGAAGGGATCCATCGCAGTCGCTGCCTCAAAATGGCTGCCAACACCATCAAGGACCCACACCATCCTGGCCACACACTCATCTCTCCGCTGCCATCGGGCAGAAGGTACAGGAGCCTGAAATCTGGTACATCTAGGTTCAGGAACAGCCGCTTCCCCACAGCCATCAGGCTATTAAACTCGCCAACAAACAGACTCTGAGCTGAAACAGCCTATTGCACTTTATCTGCTTATTTATGTGTACATTGAAACTGGAACTGGGGGGGTTTTTTTATATTTTTTTTTTCTGTAAAAATTTTTGCTTACAGTGTTCCGTTGTGCTGCAGCAAGCAAGAATGTCATTGTCCTATCTGGAACACATGACAATAAACACTTGACTTGACCTATTAAATCTTTCCCCCTCACATAAACCCATGTCCTCCAGTTCTTGAATCCCCTACTCTGGGTAAAAGACTCTGTGCATTTTCCCCATATCCTTTTCCCCCTATGCAGCAAGGAATTAGAAACTAAACAAAACCGCCACTCTGTAAGATCCAGCCCTTTTATCCCCCTGACATTCCCAAAGGAATTTAAGATAAGGCCTAGCCCGCTCAACCTCTCCCTGTAGCTCAGACCCCCAACCCAGAGTCCTGGCAACATCCTCACAAACTTTCCCTGCCTCCTTTAGAGCTTAATCTTTCAATCAACCAATCGGTCTGCATTGGGTTACGCATTTCAGTTTATATATTCCCCCAATTCGCTCCACTCCTGACATGAGATGATTAAGACCAAACACAGGCTCGGCGATCGTTTCGCTGAACACCTCCGCTCAGTCTGTCGTAACCTACCAGACATCCCCGTTGCTCAACACTTTAACTCCCCCTCCCATTTCCAATCTGAGCTTCCTGTCCTGGGCCTCCTCCATTGCCAGAGTGAGGCCCCAGCACAAATTGGGGGGACAGCACCTCATATTTCGCCTGGGTAGTTTACACCCCAACAATATGAACATTGACTTTGGTAACTTCAGATAGCCCTTGCTTTCTCTCTCCATCCCGTCCCCCTTCCCAGTTCTCCCACCAGTCTTACTGCCTCCGCCTACATTATATATTTTTCCCGCCCCCTCCCCTGACATCAGGCTGAAGAAGGGGCTCGACCCGAAACCTCGCCCATTCCTTCTCTCCAGAGATGCTGCCTGACCCGCGGAGTTACTCCAGCATTTTGTGTCCACCCATGAGATGATTAAATGTGGCCCAGCTCGAGGTTTGCAATCAAATGCCTTTTTGGCCACCCATAAATGTTAACAAAATGTTCTGGAGGAACCCAGCATGCGAGGCAGCATCTCTGTCGAATGCGGATAAGTGACGTTTCAGGTCGGGACCCTTCTTCAGACCCATAAATGTTATTGTGGAGAAAGGAACTGCAGATGCTGGTTTAAACCAAAGACAAGACACAAAAAGCTGGAGTAACCCAGCGGGTCAGGCAGCTTCTCTGGAGAGAAGGAATAGGTGACGTTTCGGGTTGAGACCCTCTCGGGCCAAGACCTATTAACCCTTTTTTCCAGAGATGCTGTCTGACCCGTTGAGTTACTCCAGCTTTTTGTGTCGACCATAAATATCATTCCTGGTCTTGTGATTGTAACAAATGGCATTCTTATTTTTTTTGTTAAAAGTCTGCATCCCTGGATCTGGCATTTAGCTAAAATGGCAGATACTGTCTTGTGTTTGCCTAATAAACAAATCGGTTCATTAGGTAGAGACTTGGTACGGGGTCCATCAGGTAAAATGTCCTAATAAATTATTCTATTTTGTTTCCCTTGGTAGTCTCCAGACTCTTCTTCAATCTGACAAAGGGGCTCAACCAGAAACGCCACCCATTCCTTTTCTCCAGAGATGCTGTCTGACCCGCTCAGTTACTCCAGCATTTTGTGTCTCTCCGGTTTAAACCCCAGCATCTGCAGTTCCTTCCTGCACAATAAAATTGCAGGTGCTGGATCTCCAAAATAAAAGCAGAAAATGCTCAGCATCAGGTTGAGATTTATTATCGAGGTCTGCCTGGGCAACTCATACCACGCACGAGGACATGAGGTAGTGTAGAATAAAAAAAACAGAGTGCCAAATAGTTTTACAGCTACAGAGAAAGTGCAGATAAAAATAAAAATGCAAAGGCTGCAACAAGGTAGATAGGAAGATCAGGCAATTCAGTGGCAGCATATGTTCACGGCTGTTACGTGATATGATAAGAGCGGGCAAGAAGCTCTCCTTGAATCTGGTTTACGTGCCTTCATGGCTTTGTAAATGTCCAATAGGAGGGGAGAAACGAGAGAATGACCGGGAGTACTTGACACCGCGAGACATAATGGTCAGTTTGGTTTGGTTTAGAGATAGAGCACAGAAACATGCCTATTCGGTCCACCGAGACTGTGCCGACTTGTGAGCCCCACACATTAATACTATCCTACACACACACCACACACACACACACGGGACAAATTATAATTTTACCAAAATCAATTAACCTACAATCCTGTACGTCTTTGAAGCATGGGAGGAAACTAGAGCACCCGGAAAACAAAGAACCCACGCAGGTCACAACGAGTACATACAAACTCTGTTCAGACTAGCACCCGTAGTCAGGATCGAACCCAGGTCTCCGGCACTGTACTACCATTGCACCAGCGTGCTGCCCAAGTATAGATGGTAATTGATGTGGGGAGAGGGAGACAAATTTTTAATTAATCCTCAATTAAGGAAAAAGGCAACCTCTTCCAATTTAGGATATTGCAATTGTTTGCTCAGTACTTAAAAAAAAACAAACATAGATCGGATGACCATTTTATCAAACACCTCAATTTTTGCTCAAGAGGTTTGATGTTCTCTATCTAACACAAGGATCGGCCGAGGCAAACAAGGTTTAAGAGCATCAAATACAAAAGCCATAAGGAACAGTCAAATTTGACTGGTCACGAATCAAAGTTTCACATTATCTTTTAGAGTCATACAGCATAGAAGCAGGCCCTTCGACCCAACTTGCCCACACTGACCAACATGTCCCATCTACACTAGTCCCACCTGCCCGCTGTATAGTTATTTTAAAAATAGTATTTTCTCATTGTTGCAATAGACAATAGGTGCAGGAGTAGGCCATATGGCCTTTCAAGCCAGCACCGCCATTCAATGTGATCATGGCTGATCATCCCCAATCAGTACCCCGTCCCTGCCTTCTCCACATATCCCCTCACTCCGCTAGTGTAAATGGGTGGTTGATGGCCAGTGAAAAGTCGGTTTCTGTGCCGTGTCTCTCTATGCCTTCAAAAACAAATAAAAAGCACTATCTTGCCCCGTTTATTGAAACTATAACCTTTAGAAAGGAGGAGGAATTTCTCTAGTCAGAGGGCGGTGAATCTGTGTCACAGCAGGCTGTGGGGGCCGTCAATGGATATTTTTAAGGTAGAGATTGATAGATTCTGGATTAATAACAGTGTCAGGGGTTATGGGGAGAAGGCAGGAGAATGGGATTAAGAGGGAGAGATAAATCAGCTATAATGGAATGGCGGAGTAGACTTGACGGGCAAAATGGCCTAATTCTGTGCCTATAACTTTTGATGATATGAACTGTTAACCTGTAACGGAGTTCACACATGCCCTCCAGTATTTGTGGATTCGCAGGATGTTCTAACAACTTCTGTAAACCATGCATCTTGGATAGACTCAAACCCCAGTGGCAGCCAAACAGATGTCCAATTGACCTCCTTTTATGATGTTGGTCTTTCACAATTTTATTCTCTGACAGTAGATAGATCTCCAGGTGGCGCCGTGCAATGGCAGCCTCGCCAGCAGTCTGTCTCCTCCTTTTCTTTCTTTGTTATTTTTTGTATGTTGTCAAATGCATGTTGTTTGTGCATCTTTAGCTTAGGATTATGTGGTTGGGGGGGAGGGGGGGGGGGGGGGGGGGGTTGGGGGAACTTTCAATCTCTTTCCTCGATGGAGATGCAATTTTATCCCACCTTAATTCTGTCCGCGCTGCGCCCTAACATCGAGGAGCCGGCGGGTTCTTGCTTGGGATCGAGTTTGGGAGCTCCAACCGCTAGAGCCGGCAGACTTAACCTCGTGGAGGCCGTGGCCCCTTGGTTAGGGACCGACTTCGGGAGCTTCAATCGCCCCGACTGCGGATGGTTCGACTGCCCCGCCCACGGGAGAAAAAGGAGGAAAGAAGATAAGCCTTTATTGACTTCCATCACAGTGAGGAATGTGGGGGAGCCGCTGTGGTCGATGTTTATGTTAACTTTTATGTAGATGTGTGACTTGTTGCTTTTTTCTGGTATGACTGTATGGTAAATCAAATTTCACTGCACCTTAAATGGTATACGTGACAATAATGGTCCATTAAACCATCGATCCTGGTAAACGACTGTGTGAAGATTACCACAGAATTGCAACGTTGGAGGCCACAATCAAGTTAGCCATCATTGTCACAGAGTCAGAGTGTTATTCAGCATGGAGACAGGCCCTTGGGCACAACTCAACTTGGGAAAGACTGGATAGACTCGGCTTGTACTCGCTGGAATTTAGAAGATTGAGGGGTGATCTCATAGAGACTTACAAAATTCTTAAGGGGTTGGACAGGCTAGATGCAGGAAGGTTGTTCCCGATGTTGGGGAAGTCCAGGACAAGGGGTCACAGTTTAAGGATAAGGGGGAAGTCTTTTAGGACCAAGATGAGAAAATCGTTTTTCACACAGAGAGTGGTGAATCTGTGGAATTCTCTACCACAGAAGGTAGTTGAGGCCAGTTCGTTGGCCATATTTAAGAGGGAGTTGGATGTGGCCCTTGTGGCTGAAGGGATCAGGGGGTATGGAGAGAAGGCAGGTACAGGATACTGAGTTGGATGATCAGCCATGATCATATTGAATGGCGGTGCAGGCTCGAAGGGCCGAATGGCCTGCTCCTGCACCTAATTTCTATGTTTCTATGTTTAACTCGTCCATGCAGATCAAGGTGCTTTCTTGGAGTTAAGGGCCTGTCCCATTTGTGCGTCATTTGCGCGTAACTTACGCGTGACGACGCACGTTGTGCCGCGCACCTGATGCGTGCATGGTGCGCATTACGCGCGCATGGTGCGCGGTGACGTAGGCAGTGACGCGCGGACGCTCGCGGCGCCCCAGGGTTTTGGGATGTACAAAAGCATCGCGCTCCATCTGCGTGACGCGCAAACGATGCCCAGGTGGGACAGGCCCTTTAGTCTCATATGTCTACGTTAGCTCCATATCCCTCTCAACCATTCCTATCCTTGAACCCGTACAAACACAATTTACACATTGTAATTTTACCCAATTCTTCAGCTCGTTTTAGTTTAGAGATGCAGCGCGGAAACAGGCCCTTTGGCCCACCGAGTCCGCACCTTCCAGCAATCCCCGCACATTAACATTACCCTACGCTATGGTTAATTTTTACTTTTACAGACCAAGCCCATTAACCTACAAAACTGAACGTCAATTAACTTACAAACCTGTATGTTTTTGGAGTGTGGGAGGAAACCAGAGATCCCGGAGAAAACCCACGCAGGTCACGGGGAGAACGTACAAACTGCGAACAGACAGCACCCGTAGTCACCCGTTCACAAGTTATAAGAGTAGAATTAGGCCAATACGGCCCATCGTGCCTACTCCACCATTCAATCATGGCCGATCTCTCCCATTTTCCAGCCTTCACCCCATAACCTTTGACACCCGTTCTAATCAGGAACTATCCCTGTCTTAAAAATACCCACCGACTCGGCCTTCACAGCCCTCTCGGGCAATGAGTTCCACAGATTCACCACCCTCTGAACCAAAGTTCCTCCTAATCTCCTTTTCAAAAGAGCGCCCTTTAATTCTCAGGCTGTGTACTCTGGTCCAATTCTCTCCCACCAGTGGAAATATCCTTTCCACATACAGAATAATGAAAGGCATAATTAGAATGCAAGTTTCAATGAGGTCAGGATCTAGCCTGGGCCTCTGACACGGCAAGGCCACAACTCTACCGCTGGTCCACCATTGTCAATACCTTGAGAGAACAATGAACTTGTATGAAAAACAAGATGGAGGAATTCAGTGAGGCAGGTCGCATCTGTGAAGGAAGATGGACAAACGATGGGGTGTGTAAGACCATCAAACTTTGTACATCTACCCTTACTCTCTGTTCCACAACACTACCCAGACCCCTGTCATTCACTGCGCATGTCCTACTTTGGTTTACCATCCCAAAATGGATCACTTCACCCTCGTCAGGGTTAAATCCCGTCTGCCATTCCTTTGCCCACTTTCCCCAGTGGACCAAGATGTTGTCGTAACTTTCTTCATTGTCCATTAAACCACCAATTTTGGTGTTATTGACAAACCAGTTTGAAAGGCCGAATGGCCTAATACTTCCCAATCTGATTGTATGCTCACCATTCTCCAAGTTACAGGTCTTTCAACTTAATTCTACATTATGTCCATTAATTCCTTTTTTTTTAAATTCATAATTATAATCATATGCGTAATGGGCAGCACAGCAATAGAGTTCCTGCCTTACAGCTCCAGACCCGGGTTCGATCCCGACTACGGGTGCTTGTCTGTTCACCCCGTGATCTGCGTGGGTTTCCTCTGGGATATTCGGTTTCCTCCAACACTCCAAAGAACTACAGGTGTGTTAATTGGCATTGTACACATGTAAATTGTCCCTAGGACGTGTAGGGTAGGGTTAGTGTGCAGGGATCGCTGGTTAATGCAGACTCGGGTGGGGAGATAGTAGTTCAGGACTGCTCTCTGTTAGTGGCATGATGATTCGGATGCCTGATAACAGCTGGGAAGAAACTGTCCCTGAATCTGGTGGTGTGCGTTTTCACACTTCGATACCTTATCCCTGATGTAGATCGAGGAAAATGTGGAATAGATCATTGTTAGCCTGGAGAAAGTGACATTTGCCAGGATGCAACTCTTCCCTGATTATGCTGCGTGAGGTATAGATTCAGTCAATAGAAGGGAGGTGGGTTTGTGTGATGGTCTGGGCTGCGTCCACAATTCCCAGCAATTGTTTCACGGTCTTGGAAGGAACTGTTCCCAAACCAAGCTGTGATGCATCCTGATAAAATGCTTGCTACTGCACATCTGTAGAAGTTGTCGTGCGCGTGTGCGCGTGTGTGTGTGTGTGCGCAGGATAGTGTTAAGGGCCTATCCCATTTTTCGATTTTTCCGGCGACTACGAGCGTCAGTGACTGACGCCCATAAAACTGTCAAGTTGTGCGACATGCACGCTGACCTACGCTGTCCTGCCGGTGACGCCCGGTTAGGGTTAGGCCTAGGTTTACGGACCAAAGATGGGCTGTAAAATATTCTTCCTTTAATGCATGGATTTAAAAAAAAAATAATCTTTTAAAATTAATACAATAAAATCAATTGTGCAAATGAAAAGATGTCCGAGTCGTTCAGGTTTATTTACAGATGTATCGGTCCGCTTCCAGATCCAATCACTGTCTCTAACTTTTCATAGGGATGGATTCAGTGAGTGTAGACTGAACTCCCCTCTCCCCTCTTCCCCCCTCCAGCCCCATCCCTCCTTCTCCACCCTCCCCGACCGTTCCCCCTTCCCCTCTCCTCCCTCACATCACCTTCTCCCATTCGCCAAGCCTCCCCCACCTCCGCCCCACTTTCCCCGAAGTCCCCCATTTGTGGACCCAGCCTGCGACCAGCGATCCCAGCAATCTATCCCACACATGCTAGGGGCAAGTTATACAAACCTCTGCGCCTTTGGAGTGCGGGAAGAATCCCAAACCCTAACCCTAACTCTAGGTTGATAGGCTTGGGATAAGTATAAATTGCCTCTAGCATGTGGGATAGTGTGCAGGGGATTGCTGGTCGGAGGGCAGAAGGTATCCTAACCGGGCGTCACCCGCAAGGCAGCGTACGTCATGCAACGTGACCGCTTTTTAGGTGTCAGTCACGAACGCTCGCAATCGCCGAAAAAAAATTTATTCGCAACCAAACAATAAAATAATTCATCTTCATTTAAGGAGGTTTATTGATCACCAAAGGGAGATATCACCTCATGATAGCATAAGATTACTGGGAAGCTGCACAGATTCAGTGGAAATTGTGAGACAATTAGCCTTCGGGCTGGTGGAGTTTCATTTCAGACCTACGAGATTCTATTTGGTGTCCAAGTAAAGCATTGGGTCGAGTTTGTGAAGCAAAATGCTCATTCGGAAAAAAAATCAGCTCAAATTAAATCTTTATCGAGCGAGACACTTCGCCAGTCTGAATTCTAAAGCTGCCTCTACGCCTTGGTGAAGTTAAAAAAAAAAGGGCACAGCGGTAGAGTTGCTGCCTTAGGGGCCAGTCCCACTTAGGCGACTTTTTAGGTGACTGCAGGAGACTATGCAGTCGTCACATGTTCGCGGGTGGTTGCCGGGGAGTCGCCTTCATGGTCGTGAGGAGTTCCCGCATTCTGGGAACTAGTCGCGGCCTCATTATGGTCGCCGCGAATTTTTCAACTTGTTGAAAGTTCTCGCAAGTTGTAGCCGGTGCTGACCGGTGAATCTCATTTGGGGGAAAATAAAACATAAGCAGTAGTTTTCGGAACCAAGGATAACCGACCGGTAACGTTAAATGTGTCCGCCGAGCTTCACAGCCGTGTATCTCTGGCTTCTTAAAAGTTGTCTCCGCTCCTTCTCCCCTCCCAAAGGACTTACCATACACTAGCGGTCTTAATTACAGCGCCAACCTTCCTGCTCGTCGCTGTGCGTGCCTGTCTTGGCTTTGCACCGTGTCACTGGCAGTCGCCCGAAGAATCGCCGAAAAAGGCTCATTACAGCGCCAGAGACGTGGGTTTGATCCCGACTGCAAGTGCTGTCCGCGTGGAGTTTGTACTTTCTCCCTGTGACCGCGTGGGTCTGCTCCGGTTTCCTCCCACGCACAAGTTCGCCGGTTTAATTGGCTTCGGTAAAATTGTAAATTGTCCCTCGTGAGTAGGATGTGGGGCGATCGCTGGTCCATGCAGGCGCGGTCACAGGGAGAACGTGCAAACTCAACACAGGCAGCACCCAGGGTCAGGATCGAACCGGGGTCTCTGGCGCAGTAAGGCAGCAAGTCCACAGCTACGCCACTGTGCCACATTAGTTCATTTAGTTTGGTTTATTATTGTCACCTGTGCCGAGCTACAATGAAAAGCTTTTTGTGCGCTATCCAGTCAGGAAAAAGACTCCATGTGATTGCAGTCAAACCATCCAGTGTACAGATATGGGACAAAGGGAACAACGTAGAATGCGAGGTAAATTCTGATTGAAGGTCATCCGAAGGTCTCTAATGCGGTAAATTACTTGGCCAGCCCAGTGTAGCTGACGAAAGGCCTCAATGCAGGGGTTGTCGGCCTGGGAGAGAATTATGACGTTAATGTTCTTATCCTTCCAGGGAATTCGGACCATTTTTGCAGCGTCTGTAGTTTCTCGGTGACTCGAGGCGCAGTTGGCAGTCCAGAACCACGCACCCTTGCAATACTTAGTCATAAAGACAATCTAATGATTACAAAACTGCTGCGTGTGGAGCCTTGCGTATAAAATGTCCTGCTTTGTTTCCAAACCAACTTCATTGGTCCAGTACCTTGGGGTCAATCCATCAACAAACGCATGCCTTTTAACAAGCAGCACCTTCCAGGTCAGAAAAATCCCCGATGTGAACACAAAGTTATGCCAGTTCTTGACACTACATGTCCTCCAGATGTACCTGCTGGGTGGCGCCGTCAACGATGGCAGCCTCGCCAACAGTCTGTCTTGTTATTTTTTGTGTGTTTTAAAAGTACTGTATGTGTTAATATTCTCTGGTTTGTTTTATGTTACCGGGGGAAAACAATACCTTGCCGGAGAATTTCCGGTGCAGGTTCGTCTGCGGCCTAATTCATGGAGCTGGCGGCCTTGCTGGAGACTGCCTTTGAGCCCCACCGCGGAGAGAGAGGGAAATTCAAGGGGTTACTTGAAGAAGTCGGGGGTTACACAAAGCTACAGTCAGTCCTAACGCTCGCAATCGCCGAACCATCTTCATTTAAGGAGGCAAAGGGCCAGATCCAACTCACCTCATGATAGCATAAGATTACAGGGAAGCTGCACAGATTCAGTGAAATTGTGAGACAATTAGCCTCGGGCTGGTGGAGTTTCATTTCAGCAGAGATTCTAGTGTCCAAGAGACTCACCATTGGGTCTGTTTGTGAAGCAAAATGCTCATTCGGAAAAAATCATCTCAAATTAAATCTTTATCGAGCGGATTTCGCCAGTCTGAATTCTGAAGCTGCCTCTACGCCTTGGTGAAGTTAAAAAGAAAAAAAAAAAGGGCCAGCGGTTTAGAGTTGCTGCCTGAGAGGGGCCTGTCCCACTTAACGTTTTAGGTGATGCAGGGACTACGCAGTCGTCACATGTTCGCGGGTGGTTCCTGCATGGTCAGTTCCCGCCTGGGAACTACCCTCAGAATGTTTCAACTTGTTGAAAGTTTCTATAAGATCCCCTCATTTTGGGGGAAAATAAAACATAAGCGGTATTCCAGACGAGTAATAAACCGAGTCTTCCAGTCTGGCTTCTTAAACAGTTGTTCCGCTCCTGACTCCCCTCCCAAAGGACCATCACTAGCGGTACAGCGAACCTTCCTGCACTCCCTCTATGTGAATGTCTGTGTGGCTTTCCTCAGAGTTGAAGATCGCCGAAAAACTGCATTACGCAATACTCCAGAGACGTGGGTTTGATCCCGACTGCAAGTGCTGTCCGCGTGGAGTAGTACGTTCTCCCTGTGACTGCTCCGGTTTCCTACGCACAATCCGGTTTTTGGCTTCGGTAACATAATTCGTAATACTTTCCGTGAGTAGGATGTGGGGCGATCGCTATCCGGTCATCTTTAACAACTGACTCTACCGGGGTCTCTGGCGCAGTTTCCCAGCTACGCCACTGTGCCACATTAGTTCATTTAGTTTGGTAATGTCTGTGCCGAGCTACAATGAAAAGTTTTTGTGCGCTATCCCAGTCAGCTTAAAAAGACTCCATGTGATTGCAGTCAAGCCAATCCCAGTGTACAGATATGGGACTAAAGGGAACAAGATTAGAATGCGATCCATTCTGATTTAGTCCGAAGGTCTCTAAAAATTACTTGGCCAGCCAGTGTAGCTGGCGAAAGGCCTCAATGCAGGGGTTGTCGGCCTGGGAGAGAATTATGACGTTAATGTTCTTATCCTTCCAACACCATTCCCGACTGACCATTTTTTGCACGTCAATCTCAGTGACTCGCAGTTGGCACCCACCACGCCCTTGCAATACTTTCAGGACAATCTAATGATTACAAAATGCTGCGTGTGGAGCCTTGCGTATAAAATGTCCTGCTTTGTTTCCAAACCAACTTCATTGGTCCGCCATATCCTTGGGGTCAATCCCCATGATCAACAAACGCATGCCTTTTAACAAGCAGCAAGGTCAGATCCCCGATGTGAACACAGAGTTTGCCAGTTCTTGACACTACATTCTCTTCACAGATGTATCTGCTGGGTGGCGCCTCGCCAAACAGTCTGTCTGTCTTTTTATGTTGCCATTTTTTGTGTGTTTTAAAAGTACTGTATGTGTTAATGTTCTCTGGTTTGTTTTATGTTGGGGGAGGGGGGGGGGGGGAAAGACCCGGGGGAAACTTTTTTTACAATCTCTTACCTTGCCGGAGATGCAATTGTTTTCCGGATCGCATCTCCGGTCGCTCTGCGGCCTAACATCATGGAGCTGGCGGCCTTGCTGGAGACTGACTTTGAGCCCCACCGCGGAGAGAGAGGGAAAGCAAGGGGTTACTTGAAGAAGTCGGGGGTTACACAAAAAGCTGGAGAAACTCAGCGGGTGCAGCAACATCTAAGGAGCGAAGGAGATAGGCGACGTTTCGGGTCGAGACCCTTCTTCAGACTGGTCAGGGATCAGGGGAAACGAGAGATATAGACGGTGGTGTGGAGAGATAAAGAACAATGAATGAAAGATATGCAAAAAAGTATCGATGATAAAAGGAACAAGCCATTGTAAGCTGCTTGTGGTGTGAAAATAAGAAGCTAGTGCGACTAGGGTGGGGGAGAGATAGAGAGAGAGAGAGGGAATGCCAGGGCCCGAGGGCTGAAGGAGAGGTGGGAAGGGGAGGAGACAGCAAGGGTTAACAGAATTGAGAAAATTCAATGTTCAAGCCGACGTTTCGGGTCGAGACCCTTCTTCAGACTGGTCAGGGATCAGGGAAACGAGTACCTTTCGGGTCGAGACCCTTAGGTTACTTGAAGTCAATGTTCATTCTGCTGGGGCGTAACCTGCCCAAGATTATTGCATAAGTTATACGAGCAGAATTTGTCCCATTCAAGTCTACTCCGCCATTCAATCATGGCAGATCCATCCATCCTCCTCAACCCCATTCTCCTGCCTTCTCAGCATAAACCTCCGACACCCATAATAATCACGAATTCCAATCTCCGCTTTACAAGTATCCATTGCCTTGGCCTCCACAGCCGTCTGCTGCAATGACTTTCACAGAGAACACCAGGTCACAAACAAAGAACATCTCCGTTTTGTAGATGTCAACAGATATCCGAGTAAACTTACTCTGAGCTACACCCAAATTGGGAGAATATTTTGGTATGCTTTTCTTATGAAAACAGTGGAACAATGGCAAGTGGTAGAATTGCTGCCTTACAGTGGAAGAGACCCGGGTTCAATTCTGACCATGGGTGCTGTCCGCGTGGAGTTTGCACGCTCTCCCTGTGACCACGTGGGCTTTCTCCGGCTGCTCTGGTTTTCTCCCCACATGCCAAAGACCTGCAGTTTCGTAGGTTGATTGGCTCCTCCAAATTGCCCTTTGTGTGTAGGTAGTGGATGTAAACGTGGGATAACAGAACTAAAATAAACAGGCGTTCGATGGTCAGTGTGGACTCGATGGGCAGAAGGGCCCGTTTCCCCGCATCTCTAATCATATTATGAATAATAAATAATTTAAATCTAAATTGCGACCTCAAACCTGCCATCAAATCTGGAATGCTTTCAAAACGTCTTCAAACACCAGGTGTGAGAAAGAACTGCAAATGCTGGATGAAAATCGAAGGTAGACACAAAATGCTGGAGTAACTCAGCGGGTAAGGCAGCCATCTTCAGAAGGGTCTCGACCCAAAACCTCACCCTGTCCTTCTCTCCATAGATGCTGCCTCACCCGCTGAGTTACTCCAGCATTTTGCGTTTGTCATCAAATACCAAATGGTCCAAATCAAGGCCTTGACTTTTAATCAATTCCCTTCTCTGCCAGACATTTCATTCAAGGTAAAGGTTGTCAGTTATTACACTGGGGGCTTCAGTGTTAACCCTTCCAGTTTAAATCCTGCATTAGTGATTAAACACACAGATTACAACTTGGCAAAGTGGAGTCCGCCATTCTGCCTCTCTATTGCAATGCCATTAATTGTGTACAAGCTTATAATATAGAACATTGGGTGGCACGGTGGCACTAAAGGGCCTGTCCCACTTTCACCACCTAATTCACAACCTTTTTTACTCGTGGACATTTTTCATCAGGCTAGAAAAAACGCCCCGGCCTACTTGATGCCACGAGTACCTACGACCAGCATCACAACCTACCTACGACCATGCTGCGAGTAGGAGTCAAGGGAAAGTGGAACAGGCCCGTTACAGCACTTGCAGCGCCAGAGACCCGGGTTCGGTTCCGACTACGGGTGCTGTTTTTTTTAACGGAGTTTGTACGTTCTCCCCGTGACCGCGTGGGTTTTCTCAGAGATCTTCGGTTTCCTCCCACACTCCAAAGACGTGCAGGTTTGTAGTTTTATTGGCTTGGTGTACGTGTAGAAATTATCCCCAGTGTGATTAGGGTGGTGCTTACGTGCGGGGATTGTTGGTCACTGCGGGCTCGGAGGGCCGAAGGGCCCATTTTACGAGCTGTATCACTGGACGAAACATAGAACAGTCCAGCACAGGAACAGGCCATTATCGACCATATCCATCCATTCCCTGTATGAGAAATGTCTCTTAAATGCCATAATTGTATCTGCCTGCACGACCATTCCCGGCAGCTCATTCTAGGCACTCACCAACCCTGTGTAAAAAAGGGTTGGTGAGTGCCTAGAATGATCTCCTTGAAACTTTCCTCCTCTTACATGAAGCTATTCCTCTAGTATTTTATATTTCCTTCAAAGTCTGTCTAACCTGTTCATGTAGCTAATGCCCTCCGATTCAAACATCATTTTGGTAAATTCTCCCTGCATCCTTTCCAAAGCCTCTTCATCCTTCCTTTAATGGGGTGACCAGAACCGCATACAAAACTCCAAACGCAGCCCAAAATAGGCACAAAAAAAGCTGGAATAACTCAGCGGGGCAGACAGCATCTCTGGAGAAAAGGAATAGGTGACGTTTCAGGTCGAGACCCTTCTGACAAATACAGGCTAACCATCAACACACAATGCTGGAGTAAATCAGCGGGACAGGCAGCATCTCTGGATAGAAGGAATGGGTGACGTTTCGGGTCGAGACCCTTCCTCAGCATGAAGAAGGTTCGCGACCCAAAATGTCACCCATTCCTTCTATCCAGAGATGTTGCCTGTCCTGCTGAGTTACTCCAGCATTTTGCGTCTATCTTTGATTTAAACCAGCATCTGCAGTTCCTTCCTACACAGCCTAGCCATACTCAACTGATGAAGGAAAGCATAACATATGCCTTCTTTACCTAATTGTAAAATTTACCTAATCACTTTCAATATGATATAATTTTGTATTATGATTAAAATAGCAGAGAACACCCTGGAATATATTTTAAGAAATGGCTGCAAGGTACTTAATAACTGGATTGGGTAGAGTCAGCTTGGATTTATCAAAGGGAAATCACAATTTCATAAGACCTAGGAGCAGAATTAGGCCAATCAACTGATCAAGCCTGCTCCGCCATTCTAATCTATCTTTCACTCTCAACCCCATTCTCCTGCCTTCTTCTCCCCATAAACCTTGACACCCATAACGTACAAGAATTTGTCAATCTCAACCTTGAAAATATCCCTTGACTTGGCCTCCACAGCCTTCTGTCACAATGAATTCCACAGATTCACCACCCTCTGGCTAAAGAGATTCCTCGTCTCCTTTCAAAAAGGTACATCCTTCTATGCTGAGGCTACGCCCTCTGGTTCTCGACTCTCCCACCAGTGGAAGCATCCTGTCCACATCTACTCTCTCCCAGGCCTTTCACTATTCGTTACGTTTCAATGAGGTTCCCCCTCACCCTTCTAAACTCCAGCGAGAACAGGCACAGTGGCCGTCAAACACTCAAATCCCGAGCGTTTTTGAGGCTGTAACGAGCATAATAGATTAGGTTAAACTAATGGATGTAGTACGCGAGGATTCACATAAATTCTTTGATAATATGCTGTACATCAAGGAAATAAGATTAATTACAGAACATAGGATTGGGGTCGAACTGATTTCATAGATTGAAGATTGGTTAATGAGCAGAGAGTGGGAATAACAAGATTATGTTTGAGTTCAGTTTAGTTTATTTAGTGCAAGGGAAAGTCCAGTAAAGCCCGATTAAAGATAGTCCGAGGGTCTCCAATGAAGTAGGCGATAATGCATTTCTGCTGTCTAGTTGGTGATAGGATGGTCCAGTTGCCTGATAACAGCTGGGAAGAAACTGTCCCTGAATCTGAAGGTGTGCAATTTCACACTTCTGTACCTCTTGGCCGATGGGAGAGAGGGGGTGTCCGGAGCGAGACTGGTCCTTGATTATTCTGGTGGCCTTGCTGAGGCAGCGTGAAGTGTAGATGGAGTCAATGGAATTGGATTGGGAAGGTGTTGGCCCAGCAGGGTGCTGGAGGATTGGGGCTGGGGCTAAGCTGTTTAGAGCAGGTTCAAAGTGTATATAATGAGTCCAAGTGTAATATATCCATATTGCTGATGATACAATTCTGGATTACATAGTGACTAACAAGGTATAAGGAGAGGTTGAGTAGACTGGGACTCTATTCCCTGGAGCACAGGAGGAAGAGGGGCGACCTTATAGAGGTGTATAAAATCATGAGAGGAATAGATCGGGTAGATGCACAGAGTCTCTTGCCCAGGGAAAGTGAATTGAGGACCAGAGGACATAGGTTTAAGGTGAAGGGGAAAGGTTAGTCGGAGGGGTAACCTTTTCACACAAAGGGTGGTGGGTGAATGGAACGAGCTGCCAGAGGAGGTAGTTGAGGCTGGAACTATCCCAACGTTTAAGAAGCAACTAGCCAGTGCATGGATAGGACAGGTTTGGAGAATTCGGGGCCAAATGCAGGCAGGTGGGACGAGTGTAACTGGCGCACGTTGGCCGGTGTGGACAAGTTGGACCAAACGGCCGGGTTCCACGCTGTATCACTCCGAGTACAGCACATGAACAAGCCCTTCGGCCCACAATGACCATTCCGAACACAATGCCAAGTTAAATGAATCTCCTCTGTCTGCATGCGATCCATGTCCCTCCATACCCATGCAACCATCGTATCTGCCTCCACAATTATCCTGGCCAGCCACCACCATTTTTAAAACGTTGCCCAGCGCATCCCCTTTAAATTTTGTCCCCCTCAGATTAAAGCAACACTTAAAACATATTTTTGCCAGCTACATGGATAAGAGGGGTTTAGAGGGACATGGGGCAAACACAGGCAGGTGGGCATAATGTAGCTGGGGCATGTTGGTCAGCATGGGGCAATTTGTGCTGAAGGCCCCCTTTCCACACTGTATGACATTGTACCCTCTTGTCATATATTTTTCTACTCTGGGGAAAAAAAAGAGTCTCACTCATAATGTTATACACTTTTGTCTGGTCTCCACTGGGCCTCCAATGCTCCAGAGAATACAATCCAACCTCTCCTTGTAAGCTAATGGCCCCTCAGCCAGTCCGGACAACTTCTTCTTTGTGTCTATCTTCAGTGTAAACCAGCATCTGGAGTTCCTTCCCACACACACACACACACACACACACACACACCATATACCCTCTTTACCACTCTATGTACTAGTGTTGCCACTTTCAGAGAGCTATGGACTTGGAGCCTAAGATCCATCTGTACAACAACAAATCTTGCTATTATTCGTATACTTTTCCCTTATTTACTATGTTTAAGAAGGAACTGCAGATGCTGGAAAAATCGAAGGTAGACAAAAATGCTGGAGAAATTCAGCGGGTGAGGCAGCATCTATGGAGCAAAGGAAATAGGCCCGAAACGTTGCCTATTTCCTTTGCTCCATAGATGCTGCCTCACCCTTGAGTTGCTCCAGCATTTTTGTCTCCTTTATTTGCCAGTTTAGTTTATTGTCAGGTGCACCGAGGTACAGTGAAAAGCTTTTTGCTGCGCGCTAACCCGTCAGCGGAAAGACTATACATGATTACAACCGAGCCGTCCACAGTGTACGGATACACAACGAGCCAAATAGCATTGATAAAGTAAGAAATGCTGCTGTTGCAGTGGAGATTTTGAAGACTGGAGCGATTGCAATCAGTGATTACAGATGCAATTCTAGGACCAGCACGCTGAGAGTCACCTGGCTTGGGCACCATTATATTCATATAAATTATATTTTAGCAGATGCAGAGACGACTACTAAGTTTTCTGAACGATCTTTATTAACCACTCACTCCTTAGTCCACAGGTCCATGCGCACACACGTCTGATCACAACGGTGGTCAGCAAAACAACTGCCGCGCGAAAGCGAAACTGCACAAAAACGACAGCCCCTCCGAGTCAGGTGACCGCTGCTTCCAAACGCCGGGTTCGATAAATGCGTGCGCCAGCAGGCGCTGCTACATGCCCCCCCCCCCGGAATCCGTGGTACGGAAACGCACGGGTAACCAGACGGTTCGGCCGGAACGGATATTTGACAGCAATGCAGAGAGACTTCAAGGGAGATAGGCAAGAACAGACCAGAGAGCAAGGGTTCCCAACCTGGGGTAAATTTCACCTACCCAGGGGGTAAATTTGTTGATTCTGGATTTGTACACATTTTTTCTCATTGACTGGCGGTGTTTGGTTCTGGTATAGCGGTATCTGTTCATCATTAGTTGTTCATAAGTGAAATGACGTTGTTGTGTGCTATTAAAGTTGCCAGGGGTAAACGGGACGAAAAAGGTTGGGAACCCCTGACATGAAGTCCTACAGTGTGGAAACAGGCCCTTCGGCCCAACACGTCCCGGCTACACTAGACACACCTGCTCACGTTTGCCCCATATCCCTGCAAATCTGTCCTATCAATGTACCCGTCTAACTGTTTCTTAAACATTGGGATAGTCCCAGCCTCAACAACTTCCTCCGGCAGCTTGTTCAAGATTCAAGAGACTCAAGAGAGTTTATTGTCATGTGTCCCAGATAGGACAATGAAATTCTTGCTTTGCTGCAGAATATAGTTGGCATGAATTCAGAACAGATCAGTGTGTCCACATACCATTATATAAATATATACACACATGGATAAATAAACAGATAAAGTGCAAATAAACAGATAATGGGTTATTAACGTTCAGAGTTTTGTTTGAGTTGAGTTCAATAGCCTGATGGTTGTGGGGAAGAGCTATTCCTGATCCTGGATGTTGCAGTTTTCAGGCTCCTGTACCTTCTACTAGAAGGTAGTGTGGAGATGAGTGTGTGGCCAGGATGGTGTGGGTCCTTGATTTTATTTTATTTTGTTACTTGTCATTCGAACCTCAGAGAGGCTCAAACGTAACTGTGTTTCTACAAGCCATACAAACAGAAGAATTCATAAAAAAACACACAAACAATTCAATTCACACAAACATCCATCACAGTGAGGAGGAGATTCACTGTGAGGGAAGGCAAAGTTCTTCTCTCTCCCCCCCCCCCCCCCCTGCATCATTTCTCTCCCGATGTCGAAGCCCCAGGCGGGCGATGTTAAGTCCCACGGCCATTGAGGTCACGCGATGTACGGCCCTGCTCTAGGCCCAAAAGTCACAAAGATGGGGTCCCGGTGGGCGCTGAAATGTCCCGCGGCCATTAAAGCCGCGCCGGGCGATGTACGGCCCCGCTCCAGGTCGTTCCATCCCCGCAACACGGGCTGGAGAAATTGTGTTGCGGGAGCTCCGGAGAGCGGTCTCCCACCCGGACCCGCGAGCTCCCGATATCCCGACAGTCCACCGGCAGTAATCTGCGGCTGGAGCTCCTGAGTCGGGCCGCAGCTGGAGCGTGAACCCCGGAGTCGGGCCGCAGCGGCGATCCACCACCGCTCCCCACGCTCCGAGGCCGGCCAGCCCCACGATGGCAAGTCCGCAGCTCCGCAGGCTCCGTGACTGGAGCCCCCAGGTCGTCCCGGTCGGAGGCCGCTCCATGGTACTAGGCCCCAACGACAATGGAGACCCGACAGGGAAAAGGTCGGGTATCCCGTGCAGGGAAGAGATTTTTAAAGTTTCCCCCTCCCCACCCCCCACATATACACAGTTAGAAACAGTAGCAAAAAAAACACGAACAACTACATTTAACTAGACAAAAATAAAAAAAAGACAGACAGGCTGTAGGGGCCGCAGAAACGCGAGTCGTGCCGCCGCACAACCTTGATGATGCTGCCAGCCTTTTTGAGTCAGCGACTGCAATAGATCCCCTCGATGGTAGGGAGGTCAGAGCCGATGATGGGCTGGGCAGTGTTTACTACTTTTTGTAGTCTTTTTCGCTCCTGGGTTCTCAAGTTGCCGAACCAAGCCACGATGCAACCGGTCAGCAAGCTCTCTAATGTGCACCTGTAGAGGTTAGAGAGAGTCCTCCTTGACAGACCGACTCTCCGTAATCTTCTCAGGAAGTAGAGGCGCTGATGAGCTTTCTTTATAATTGCATCAGTGTTCTCGGACCAGGAGAGATCTTCAGAGATGTGCACGCCCAGGAATTTGAAGCCCCTGACCCTTTCAACCATCGACCCGTTGATATAAACGGAACTGTGGGTCCCCATCCTACTCCTTCCATACACCCACCACCCTTTGTGTGAAAATGTTACCCCCTCAGATTCCTATTAAAGCTTTTCCCTTTCATATTATACCCGTGTCCTCTGGTCATCAATTCACCTACGCAGGGCAAGGGACTCTGCGCATCTACCTAATCTATTCCTCTAATGATCGAAGATAATGCAGAAAAGAAAAGTGAAGTAATTCACGTTGGTGGAAACAAGCTGGTGGAGTGAACTTTTTTTTAAATTTTATTAATGGTGACAGATTGAAAATTGATTGTGTTCACAGGTATCTGGGTGACCTTGTCCATGCAACACTGAGTGATTGTCTAGCCAGCAACTAATTGTCTGCTGGCCTTTATTGCAATTGGGTTTGAGTACAAGAAGAAAAAAAATCTTTGTTGTGGTTATAAGCGGAACATTACGTAGAAACCTGTTCTCCCTATCCGCAGAAGGATGTACTAGAAATATAGGGGGAGTGCAACAAAGGTCCATTACATTAATTCGTGGGATGGTGAGGATTGTTCTACAGGGAGAGACTAAACATTTTGGACTTGTACTGCCTGGAGCTTAGAACAACAGGGGATAATAACTGAAGCAGAAAACGTCCTTAAAAGGTTGATGGGTACATTCTGGGACCATGGGGTTCTTTTTTGGAGAGAGCGATCACAGCTGCATCATAAAGGATTGCCCTTTAGGGATGGAGATAAGAGGTTTCTTCATCCCGAGAGTGATGTGCCATTGGAGCCCTGTCTACCAAGAGGCCTCTGGAGACTCGGTTGCTAAGTATAGTCAAGGCAGCGACCAATGGATTGTTTTGGATCTGGGTTTAGCACAGGAAAGTTGTGCAGAGATGAAAAATGACCGAGTGGGCTTAAGGGGCCATGTGGCCTATTTCTGCTTCTATTTCTTACATCTTCTCACGTCTACATGCAGGGAATTGTGCACAAAGTTCTGAAAATAGCTGGCTATCTGGGGTGAGAAAGATATTTGAACACCCAACAGGCGAACGCAAGAATTACAGTATCAGTGGGTACAAAGCAAGAGAGGGGACAGGTCCCACCAAAAAAATGTTTTATTATTAATTGTTTATGTGTCATTACTAACCGTCACTGTACGTCATGTTGTCACTTGCGGGCGGAGCACCAAGGCAAATTCCTTGTATGTGAATACTTGACCAATAAACGTATTCATAGACATCATAAAATATCTGATCAAGGGACCACTGTGACACAAAACTATACCACCCTTGGAAAAGAGAAGGATTGCAGTATCTAGATCCTCAAACTCATAGCTGATGCAGCACAGACGATGCTATTCAAATATATGGGCCTGGATAGAGTGCATGTGGACACCAGCACTATCCAACACACTTGGAATGCGGGAGGAAACCAGAGCACCTGGAGGGAACCCACACAATTCCATACGAACAGCACCCAAGGTCAGGATCAAACCCAGGTCTCTGGCATTGTGAGGCAACAACTCCCCCATCCCAAATGTGGCGACGCTTATGTACTTCCTATTCTTACGCTCTTGGACTGTAGTATTGTTGTACCTATGTATAGTAGGACTGGACTGCATGCAAAAACAAATTTCACCGAACCTCGGTACATTTAGCATAATTTAGAGATACAACACGGAAACAGAGTCCGCATCAACTTGCGATCCCCGCACATCCTTGGATCTTGGTCCGCCAAAAATATTCCAAATGGAATTTAAACTGGAGGTGTCAGAGGGTGGACTTAAGCAGAAAAAGGCTTCTTGGTGAAGAGCTACATTAAATTTAGTTGCATCTGGTTGGGTAACTATGGTAGGGTGAAGACTATTCCATGCTTTAATTGTGCAGGGGAAGAATGAATTGCTGTACACATCTGTCTTGGTAGCCGGTAGCATTAACTTTACCCTACACACACTGTGAGACAATTTACATTTATACCAAGCCACCTAACTTACAAACCTGTACGCCTTTGGACTGTGGGAGGAAACTGAAGATCTGAGATGTGTATCTAATACATTTCAAACAGCTTATGTATAGTGTTAATTAGAAGCATAGAAAATAGGTGCAGGAGGAGGCCATTCGGACCTTCGAGCCAGCACCGCCATTCATAGTGACCACGGCGGATCGTCCCCAATCAATAACCCGTGCCTGCCTTCTCCCCATATGCCTTGATTCCACTAGCCCCAAGAGCTCTATCTAACTCTCTCTTAAATCCATCCAGTGAGCTGGCCTCCACTGCCCTCTGTGGCAGGGAATTCCACAAATTCACAACTCTCTGGGTGAAAAAGGTTTTTTTCTCACCTCAGTCTTAAATGGCCTCCCCTTTATTCTAAGACCGTGGCCCCTGGTTCTGGACTCGCCCAACATTGGGAACATTTTTCCAGCATCTAGCTTGTCCAGTCCTTGGAAAAAAATGTACAGAACTGTATACAAAAATGAATTTCACCAAATATGTATGTATGTGTTCAAGTATGCGTGTGTGTATATATGCATGTGTATATATACACATACATATACATATACACATACACAATATATGTGTGTGTATGTATACGAGATAACGTTTGTGAATTAATTGATGAGTGGCAGGAATAAATAAGTGTACATTTCCTTCTACTCGTTTTCAAACATGTAACATGTGATGTTTTCGAGGTTATTTAATCAGTTTTTATAGGTTTATTGTTCATTTCATTGTTATTTTGTTTTGTTTTTAACTTTTTTTGTTTTACATGTTCGAAATAAAATATATACTACTACTGTTCATTTAATTACTACAGTCTTCCTGCAATTTCTTTCCCCTCCAGTGTAACACATTCATGACAATCCCAAGTCCTTCTGCCACTACCAGCTGTACAGACAGTGACTTCCAGATTACAATCACTCTCCACATAAAGACTCCTCACAACCCAGCCACTTATTAATGCTTTCCCAATCATTTAACCTATTAACATTGTGGCACTGGTCATGACACCAGATGAATAATGAATAAACTGGCACACATGAACTCACCTGAGGGGCTTTATTTCCGGAGACAAACAACGGCACCTTGACTCATTTCCAGCTCTGGGCTGCAGGGCTTATAAGGGGTAGGTCCGTAGGATTGGGTTAATTGGTTCAATGACCCTTAATTGGACTTGGCTGTGTCTCGCATGCCTGTTGCCGGGAGGGGAGAGAACCTGAAAGGTGACGTGCCATTCACGACACCTTATTGAAGGCTCTTTGTGTCCATCCCACGACATCATCATCAGCAGTCACTTGAAACGAGTATGACTGCCCTCTCCGCTCCATAGGGTCATCTACTTGTGGGTCTGCAGAGGCCGATCCTTGGTCGTCAAGCCCCCTTCTCTCTCTCTCCTTCTGGTGTTGTTGCTTTGTCTCTGCGACACGGGGTAGTTCCGTTTCGTGACGTGCAGCTCCTTCCTGCACACACGTACTCTCCTACTAACCCTGCATCATCAGAACATCTTGCTGCAATTATCTTATAGAGGTGTATACAATCATGGGGGAGGGGGGGGGGGGGGGGGGGGGGGGGGGGGGGGGGGGGGTGAGGGGGAAATAGATCGGGTAGATGCACAGAGTTTTTTGTCCAGAGTAAGTGAATCGAGAACCAGGGGACATACTGTAGGTTCAAAGTGAGTTGGAAAAGATTTAATAGGAATCTGAGGGGTAACATTTTCACACAAAGGGTGGTGGGTGTATGGAACGAGCTGCCAGAGGAGAGAGTTGAGGCAGGGACTATCCCAATGTTTAAGAAACAGTTAGACGGGTGCATGGATAGGTCTGGTTTGGAGGGATATGGGCCAAACGCAGGCAGGTGGGATGAGTGTAGCTGGGACATGTTGTGGACAAGATGGGCCGAAGGACCTGTTTCCACACTGTATCACTCTATGACTCCAAAGTTAGTCCCTTCATTGCACCATCTATAGACCCCTAGCTAACTCTGCCCTGAACTTCTTCATCTGCTGTTTGACATCTATGTCAATGATTTGGATGAGAACGTACATGGCATGATAAGCCAGTTTGCAGATGGCACAAAAGTGGGTGCTGTTGCGGATAGGGAAGTTGGTTGCCAAAAATTGCAGAAGGATCTTGATCGGTTGGGCAGGTGTGCAGGGGAATGGTTGATGGAATTGAGGTGTTGCATTTTGGGACGTCTAACATGGGCAGGACCTACAGAGTGAATGGTCGGGCTCTGGGGCATGTTGTAGAGCAGAGGGATCTAGGAGCGCAGGTGCACAGTTTGTTGGAAGTGGCATCACAGGTAGATTAGGTGGTCAAAAAGGCTTTTCATAAGATGTCGGAGCCGAATTAGGCCATTCGGCCCATCAAGTGTACTCCGCGGGCTAGGAGATTGCAACCTTCACGTGGTCCGCCCTGTTTCAACTAATGCAATCAACCTGACGTGCACAAACAAGATCAAATAGAACAAGTTGACCTACAACTGTAGGCTGTGCACGCCATACGCAAGAAGGAGAAGACTTGTACCCTACGATCCAACCATGGTTGAACTATCCTTCCTTCTCAACCCTGTTCTCCTGCTTTCTCCCCAAAAACCCTTGACACCCATACTAATAATGAACGTATCAACCTCCACCTTAAAAATATGGAGAGAGCACACTATATGTGGCTTTGGCATGTTGGCCTTCATCAGTCAGAATTGTGAGTACAGAAGTTGGGCGGTCATGGTGCAGTTATATCAAACCCGGGTCTCCGGCGCTGAAAGCGCTGTCAGGCAGCAGCTCCAGCTCTGCGCCACAGTGCCGTATGTTTACCGAGGAACCTTGTAAAACTTTTTTGTCGTGTGCTATCCAGTCAGCGGAAAGACCATACATGATTACAATCAGACCTTCCACAGTACGGAGATACAGGATCAGGAAATAACGTTTAGTGCGTGATAAAGACCAGTAGTAACATTATGCAGAATCTCCTACATTTAGACAATAATCTGTTTTTCCTATTTTTTTCTATCAAAGCTGATAATCGTAAATCATTTTTCTCAGACTGCGACTTTTTTTGCCCAGTCATTTAACTTACCTCTATCTCTTCACAAAATCTAAACGCTCCCTCAATTTGCTCTCCTACCTATCTCTGTATCATCAGCAGATTGGGCTGCAATACACTAGGTCCCTTCATCTAGGCCATGGAGCAAAGAAAACCAGTTGATAAAGGAACGATCGATGAAGAGAACCAAAGTCCAAAGCGAAGACTGCCAGAGATAAGAGTGAAGAACATCTTAGTCGTAACAACGCACGATAACAATCTCCTCGGGTGCAAGAGCCCAAATCATTCGCACTTCACATCGTATTCTGGTTGAGGTAAAGGGATAGAAAGTTACCAAAAAAGTTTGCACTGAAGAAGAAATCTTAGGACCCAAGTATTCAAGAGAGAGTTAGATATAGCTCTTAGGCTTAACAAAATAAAGGGCGATTGGGAGAAAGAAGGAATGGGGTACTGATTCTGGATGATCATATTGAATGGCGGTGCTGTCTCGAAGGGCCGAATGGCCTACTCCAACACCTATTTTCTATGTTTCTATAGACACAAAAAGCCGGAGTTACTCAGTGGGTCAGGCAGCATCTCTGGAGAAAAAGAATAGATGAGCTTGGGGTCGGGTTCTGAAGAAAGGTCACTACCCGAAACTGATGCAGTCTGACCCGCAGAGTTTCTCTGCCTTTTTGTGTCTATCTTTGGTTTAAGCCAGCATCTGCAGGTTCCTCCGACAAATCTTAGGGCCACCTTGCCTGAGGTCATTTGTCGCCAGCCCTGGTCTTTCCTTGCCTGCATCTCTTCTCCCCCACCCCCTACTTTCAGTCTGAAGAAGGGTCCAGAACCGAAACGTCACCTACCCTTTTTCACCCGAGATGCTGCCTGACCCGCTGAGTTACACCGGCACTTTGTATCTATCATTGGGATATAACTGTTGGACATCCCACAGGAAGTTTGTTTTATATTCTTCATTCACAAAATAAGATGCACATTGGGTATATTGCAGATACTACCATCAAATAACAGCAACAGTTCAGTTTAGTTTATTGTCACGTGTACTAAGGTACAGTGAAAAGCTTGTGTTGCGTGCTAACCAGTCAGCGTAAAGGCAATACAGGATGACAATCTAGCCATTTACAGTGTGCAGATACATGATAAGGGATAACATAATGTTTAGTGGAAGGTAAAGCCAGTAAAGTTTGATTAAACATAATCCGAGGGGTCACCAATGAGGTAATAATGTTCCCCTTCATTTATCTGTTCAGGTTTATTATTGTCTGAGGTACAGTAGGAGTCCAGAACCAGGGGCCACAGTTTAAAAATAAGGGGTAGGCAATTTAGAACGGAGACGAGGAAAAACATTTTCACCCAGAGAGTTGTGAATCTGTGGAAGTATCTGCCTCAGAAGGCAGTGGAGGCCAAATCTCTGGTTACTTTCAAGAGAGAGTTAGATAGAGCTCTTAAAGATAGTGGAGTATGGGGAGAAGGCAGGAACGGGGTACTTACTGTCGATGATCAGCAATGATCACAGTGAATGGCGGTGCTGGCTCGAAGGGCCGAATTGTCTATTGTTTGTTTATTGTTTATAGTAGCTCAGGAAAAGTCCCAACTTTTCTTTATGCATAGCTTTAATCTATAAAGACTTTCCCTGCGTCATCGCGTGGAGACTACATCAGATAAAAAGGTGAGCGGGGGGTGTGGGGAGGTGGGTGAACTAATGCTGTAGAGGAGATTTACCTGATGTTTCGGTTAAAGTGAGGAGAGACTGCTAAATGCCATAGTAACTGAGGGATAGATACAAAGTGACGGAGTAACTGTGCGGGTCGGGCAGCGTCTCTGGAGAAAAGGATTAGGCGACGTTTCTGGTCGGAACCCTTCGTCAGAATGGAAATGTCACCTGTTCCTTTTCTCCGTAGATGCTGCCTGGCCCGCAGAGTTACTCCGACACTTTGCTTAGTTTAGTTTAGAGATTCTTTAGACTTTAAAGACACAGTGTGGAAACAGGCCCTTCGGCCCATCGAGTCCGCGCCAACCAGCGATCCCCGCACATTAACATATTCCTACTCACACTGGGGACAATTTACACTGATACCAAGCCAATTAAGCTAGAAACTAGTACGTCTTAGGAGTGTGGGAGGAAACCGAAGATCTCGGAGAAAACCCCCGCGCTAACGGGGAGAACGTACAAACTCCGTACAATAGACAATAGACAATAGGTGCAGGAGTAGGCCATTCGGCCCTTCGAGCCAGCACCGCCATTCAATGTGATCATGGCTGATCATCCCCAATCAGTACCCCGTTCCTGCCTTCTCCCTATATCCCCTGACTCCGCTATCTTTAAGAGCCTTATCTAGCTCTCTCTTGAAATCATCCACAGAACCTGCCTCCACCGCCCTCTGAGGCAGAGAATTCCACAGATTCACAACTCTCTGTGAGAAAAAGTGTTTCCTCGTCTCCGTTCTAAATGACTTACTCCTTATTCTTAAACTGTGGCCCCTGGTTCTGGACTCCCCCAACATGGGGAACATATGTCCTGCCTATAGCGTGTCCAAACCCTTAACAATCTTATATGTTTCAATGAGATCCCCTCTCATCCTTCTAAACTCCAGAGTGTACAATCCCAGCTGCTCCATTCTCTCAGCATATGACAGTCCCGCCAGATCCCGTTGTATTTCCCTTTTCCCAACTTGACGCCATTTAGATAGTAGTACAGACAGCACCTGTAGTCAGGATCGAACCCGGGTCTCCAGCGCTGTATTCGCTGTAAGGCGGCAATTATGCCGCTGCGCCTCCATGACTTTGTGTCTAACTTGCGTACAAACCAGCATCCTGCACATGGTACTGGAGGATCTAGACTGCCACGCCAAAGAGTCCAAGAGACGGAAATGAGATAACCGATGATCTACACGATCAAGCTGAGGGTGAAGAAGGGTCTCGACCCAAAACATCATCTATTCCTTCGCTCCATAGACGCTGCCTCACCCGCTGAGTTTCTCCAGCATTTTTGTCTACCTTCGATTTTTCCAGCATCTGCAGTTCTTTCTTAAACAATACATGGCCAAGCTAATCAGTTCAAATAACCAGACACAAGGAACTGCAGATGCTGGTTTGCAAAACCAGTACAAGTTGAAGTTCAAGTTACATTTATTGTCACATGCACCAATTGGTACAGCGAGATTTGAGTTACCTTACAGCCATACGAATAAAAGGAACACAATATACGATAGGATGTAACATGAGCATCCTCACACAGCGGATCAACGTTTCCCACTGCGAGGGAAGGCAATAACGTTGTTATCTTCCTCTTTGTTTAAAACTAAACAGGCCCTTTGGCCCACTGAGTCCACCCCGACCAGCGGTCGCCCGGTATGCTAGATCTAACCTGCACACGAGGGAGAATTTTAGCAAACACGCCAATAGCCACAAATGAAATGGTTTGACCATCTGGGATGTAGATTCAGAAATTATGACTTTTCAGCATATTAAAAATCGTATCAAACAAATGCCACACACACCAGATAGAAGAGGAGGAGGAGAGATAAGGCCAATTGTCTTTGGGCACGAATGGATAGGAAGCAATAATCTTAGAGCAGAAGGAAGCTGGAAATTTCAGTTATTTATGGCTATCAGGGTTTTATTTGAGATATCAAACCTTTCTTATTTCCCAATAGGGCACCAGTATCTCCCTAGCGTTCTGGCCAATGTTGGGATCCCATCCCATGCCTAAAGCAAGTGACAGCATCTGGTCATTATCAAATATATGTTTGAGGGAGTTTTCTGTGAATTGAACTCCCCACTGAATTTCCTAGATTACATCCGTGACCACATATCCATCGACTGCGACGTGCTCTGGCAAGGCATGGGTTTTCAACTTGCATTTTCCTTTCATTTTGTTTGCTTTCATTCCGAATTCTCTTTGAAGGCAAAGGGAATTCAGATTAGGTTGGAGCTTTGCTGAAGTCAAAGCTTGAGGAAAATGTACAGCTTTCCAAAAGGATGCCTGTAAACTTTAGATTTTAGAGATACAGCGTGGGAACAGGCCTTCGGCCCACCGAGTCCTCGCCGACCAGCGATCATCCCGTACACCAGTACTATCCTACACCCTAGGGACACGACACAATTCACAGAAGCCAATTAACCTACAAACAAAAGATAGACACAAAAAGCTGGAGTAACTCAGCGGGACAGGCAGCATCTCTGGAGAGAGGGAATGGGTGACGTTTCGGATCGAGAAAACTAACCTACAAACCTGTAGGTCTTTGGAATGGGTCAGGAAACCGGAGATCCCAGAGAAAGGCCATCAAACGCTCATCATATGTTAACCCATTTTTTCCTTAGAACCTTCTTGTAAACCTTCTCTGGACCCTCTCCAGCACCAGCACATCCTTCCTCGGGTATGGGGACTAAAACAGCTAACACAATGCTCACAATGCGGTCTGACCAGCCTCAGCACTACAGCACAATTTACGATTATACACAATTACAAGGACCAAGCAGACTATGTTGGTAAGATCTATGGCAAGTGCAAGATATTTCTCGGAGCAGAATTAGGCCATTTGACAATAGTCAATAGTCAATAGGTGCGGCAGTAGGCCATTCGGCCCGTTGAGCCAGCACCGCCATTCAATGTGAGCAGAGCCATTCATCCCAAATCAGTACCCCATTCCTGCCTTCTCCCCATGACCCCTGACTCCGCTATCTTTAAGAGCCCTATCTAGCTCTCTCTTGAAAGTATCCAGAGAACCGGCCTCCACCGCCCTCTGAGGCGGAGAATTCCACACTCACAACTCTCTGTGTGAAAAAGAGAGTTGGTCCTTCAAGTCCACTCCCACCATTCAATCATGACTGATTTATCTTTCCCGCTCACGCCCATCCTCCTGCCTTCTCTATAACCCCTGACACCCTTATTAATCAAAAATCTGGAATCATCATCCTTTCTTGACATAGAAACATAGAAAGTAGGTGCAGGAGTAGGCCGTTCGGCCCTTCGTGCCAGCACCGCCATTTAATGTGATCATGGCTGATTGTTCCTAGTGTGCAGGACAGTGTTAGTGTGCGGGGATCGCTGGTTGGCGTGGATTCGGTGGGCCGAAGGGCATTTTTACATGATGTACCTCAAAATGAAACTCTAAACTAAACGAAACCAAGCTAAGCCGGTAGAACCATTGCCTCGCAGCACCAGAGACCTGGGTTCGATCCTGACCTCGGGTCCTATCTGGGTGGAGTTTGCTGTGGCCGTGTGGGTTTCCTTCGGGTATTGCAGTTTGTTCCCACATCCCAGAGGTGTGGGTTTGTAGGTTATTCGGCCTCAGTAAATTGTCCCTAGCGTGTACGGAGTGGACGAGAGGGTGGGATTGTATGAAGTACTGATGACAACAAGTCGTGAAACTTCATATGAAGTTCTTTAATATCCATACAAGTCAGAGACAAAGTAAAAGCCTTCATGTAGTTTTATATTCCTTATCAAACTGAGTAACTGAGCTAGGGTACACAAAAGGCTGGAGAAACTCAGCGGGTGCAGCAGCATCTAAGGAGCGAAGGAGATAGGCGACGTTTCGGGTCGAGACCCTTCTTCAGACTGTGTACCTGAGCTAAGCTGCATTCCACAAGATGGTACCGGGAAAACCCGGCATGGATCTGATCTGCAATCCTAGTAAAACCCGGCACGGATCAGATCAGTAGTATAGTGATTGATCATCTATCGCGACAAGTGATGGCTTCCGCCGATGGTCGAACGGAAGCTTGCGTCCTTTTCATAGAAACATAGAAACATAGAAAATTAGGTGCAGGAGCAGGCCATTCAGCCCTTCGAGCCTGCACCGCCATTCAATATGATCATGGCTGATCATCCATACTCAGTATCCCGTACCTGCCTTCTCTCCATACCCTCTGATCCCCTTAGCCACAAGGGCCACATCCAACTCACTCTTAAATATAGCCAATGAACTGGCCTCAACTACCCTCTGTGGCAGAGAGTTCCAGAGACTCACCACTCTCTGTGTGAAAAAAGTCTTCTCATCTCAGGACGGATGATGACAGCGAGGTCAACATTTGCAACAAGATGGACACAAAAAGAAGAAGGTCTACAAGGATAACCTGGAACTAGCGTGAATGAATCATTAATAGTCGTCATGGACTCACTGGGCCGAAGGCCTGTTCCACGCTGTATCTTTAATCTTTAAGTTAGTCTTAAACTTTTCTGTTTGTGACATACCTTTGAGGTAGAAGAGCCATCGGGCATTGAAATAAGAAATTTACACCTTTACTGTCTCTTTCATGACCTTAGGCTTCCTTCAAATTACATCACAGCCATTGAAGAACCTTGGAAGTGCCATTATTATTGTAACACACAAAATAACAGTCATGCATAAGTAATATAAGAATATTACAAGAGAGAGTTAAATATAGCTCTTAGGACTAGATGCAGGAAAATGTTCCCCATGTTGGGGGAGTTCAGAACCAGGGGTCATAGTTTATGAATAAGGGGAAGGCCATTTAGGACTGAGATGTGGAAAAACCTTTTCACCCAGAGAGTTGTGAATCTGCAAAATTCTCTGCCACAGAAGGCAGTGGAGGCCAATTCACTGGGTGTATTCAAGAGAGCAGGGTCGGATTTACGTATAAGCTACACAAGCTTAAGCTTAGGGCCTCGAGATCTAGGGGGGCCTACTCTCCTCGCTGCCTCACCAGACCAGTCGAACCTCACCGACCATCCGCCCACCGGGACCTCCTACTCTTTGCCCGCCAACCCTGGCCACTTCACTGCCCTCCAGCAGCCCGCAGCCATCGCCTTACCTGCAGCCTGGACTCAGCACCGGGCCTGATGTTTCCACGCTGCAGACTCCAACTCCCCTGGGTTTGACTGCACTGGGTCCTAGTGCTAGCCCCCCCCCCCCACCCCCCCCCCCCCCCCCCCCCCCCCCCCCCCCCCCCCAACCCTGGTAATCTGGTTCCACTGGGTCTTCCCCATTCCCCTCAAACCATGTGACCCCAGCTCTTCCCCACCCACACTACAGTCCTCATACCCCCCAACCCCCTGACCATCCACCACCAGACATCGCCTCGGCCTCACCTACCTTCCTCCAGCCCCAACCCCCATCCATGCCGTGTGCTCACCGTCCCCCCTGACCTCCCCCTCTCAGATACTGAACGGTCAGTCCTCAGCAGAGGCCTCACCTTTGTCCGCCTCCGTCCCCACCTCAATGAGTTCCGCGCCCGCAGCGATTTGGAGCTCTTCTTCCTTCGCCTCTGCCTCACACCGTTCTTCCATGGGAAGGAGTCCTCACCCCCCCATTGATGATCCCTTTTCCCGTCCCCAACGGAACCCCTCCTCTTGGACCCTCCTCCCCCCATGGCCATTGGTACAATGAAATTTGGGGGTCACCATCGGACGTCAGAACGGGAGAACATTCTCAGCGGCTTGGACTTCCGAATCGACCACTTCCTACCGGAGACCGCGGCTCCCAGAGGCCACAGGCTGAGCTGGGTGGAGATTCACGCTGGCGGCCCTCGGCAAAGGGATCCCAGGGCTCCGCGATATTGAAATCAGCGCGGCCCGAGGCTGGGAGCTCGGCAAACCACAGCTCCATGATGTTGAAGCAGCCGACCCAACATTCCAGAGCTTCAAACGGCGATCCAGGTAAAGCATCGCCTGCTCCGCAGTGAATTAAATATGTATTTTAAAACCAACTGTTTAATGACAACATACAGTAGGATCTAAAAGTGTTACACTGTCACTGTCGGGTAGTCATGGTCCTCTAGTCGTGGGGGTGGGGGATTGGGAGGGGGGGCCTCACAAGAGATACAGCTTAGGGCCTCTCTTCATCTAAATCCAGCCCTGCAAGAGAGAGTTAGACATAGCTCTTAGGGTTAACGGAATCAAGGGATTTGGGGAGAAAGCAGGAACGGGGCACTGATTTTGGATAATCAGCCATGATCACATTGAATGGCGATGCTGGTTGACTCCTGCACCTATTTTCTATGTTTCTATTAATCTTATTAATGTATCATTATAATAATACAATAATATGAATAAACATTAACCTTGTCATTGTTTAATGTAGTGGATTGATAGCATAACAGTATTAGTTCAATTGTGTATGTATAATACATTAGAATTGTGAAATAATTGGATAATGTATGACAAGGACCAATCTGAACTCCTAGTTATAATGTGAATAAAATTGAAGCATTGAATTAACAGTACTCCTGATAGCAAAAGCAACATACTGGTACAACATGGCAGATGGAGCACAATCTGAAATAATGCAAGGTGATCCACTTCATCGAATTGCTGAGTATTTATTAAATATTGCGGATTAGGAAGCGTCGATGTTCAAAGGGACACGAGTGTCCTTGTACAAAAGCCTGTGAAGAGTAACATGCAGTGTTACATGCAAGGGTGGCACGGGGGACCTGCGGTAGAGTTGCTGCCTGACAGCGCCAGAGACCCGGGTTCGATCCTGACTATGGGTGCTGTCTGTGTGGAGTTTGTACGTTCTCCCCGTGACTGCGAGGGTCTCCTCCGGGTGCCCACTTAGGAAACCTGAACGGAAACCTCTGGAGACTTTGCGCCCCATCCAAGGTTTCCGTGCGGTTCCCGGAGGTTTTTGTCAGTCTCCCTAATGGTCGAAAGTGGTTTCCGCTTCTTCTATGTTCCGGCAATTATTTTGCAAAAAATTGCAAAAACCTCCAGGAACCTGACAAAAACCTCCGGGAACCGCACGGAAACCTTGGGTGGGGCGCAAAGTCTCCAGAGGTTTCCGTTCAGGTTTCCTAAGTGGGAAAGGGGCATTAGATTCTGAGTCACACGTCTTATAGTAATCTAAAACATAAAGGCACAAAACGCTGGAATAAATCAGACAATATTTGAGGACTGTAAAACATTTTGGTTTGCTGTTACGATGACTATCCTTCATCTCTATACGATTTCAAATACTACAGGGAATAGCTTTAAGGTGAGAGGGGCCAAAGTTTAAAGGAAATGTACGGGGTAAGTTATTTTACACGGAGGGCGGTGAGTGCCTGGAACGCACTTCCTCGGTTAATGGTTGAGGCAAGTATTTTAGTGGCATTTTGGGCATTTGGATATGCAGGGAATGGAGGGATGTGGGTGATGTACAGGCAGATCCGTGATGGTCTTGGCATCATGTTCAACACGGACATTGTGGGCCGAAGGGCCTGTTCCTGAGCCGTACTGTTCTATGTTTCGCCCACTGTGAACATTAACAACATTTCTCGCTCCTCAGATACATGACTGATGTGGTGAGTATTTCTAACATTCAGCAATGGCACTTTTCTGTACGCATTGGAAATTGCTTGAAGGCTCTGGTTTGATGCCTACACGTGCATCACGTGGAATAAATTGCAGTCAGCGTTGCTCTTCATTAGTCAATCAGGGTGCTGAGAGAATGGAGCAGCTGGGCTTGTACACTCTGGAGTTTAGAAGGATGAGAGGGAATCTCATTGAAACATATAAGATTGTTAAGGGCTTGGACACACTAGAGGCAGGAAACATGTTTCTGATGTTGGGGGGGGGGGGGTCCAGAACCAGGGGCCACAGTTTAAGAATAAGGAGTAAGCCATTTCGAACGGAGACAAGGAAACACTTTTTCTCAGTGAGACTGGTGTGTGTGTGGAATTCTCTGCCTCAGAGGGCGGTGGAGGCAGGTTCTCTGGATGCTTTCAAGAGAGAGCTAGATAGGGCTCTTAAAAATAGCGGAGTCGGGGCATATGGGGAGAAGGCAGGAACGGGGAACCGATTGGGGATGATCAGCCATGATCACATTGAATGACGGTTCTGGCTCGAAGGGCCAAATGGCCTACTCCTGCACCTATTGTCTATTGTCTATTGTCTATTGTCTATTGTCTATTGTCAATCGATTCCCGTCCTCAGAATTAAACCGCAGTTCTATTGATGTGGATCGACACAAAATGCTGGAGTAACTCAGCGGGACCGGTCAGCATCTCTGGAGAGAAGGAATGGGTGACGTTTCGGGTCGAGACCCTTCTTCAGTCCGAGAGTCAGGGGAGAGGGAGACACAGAGATACGCAAGGGTAAGGTGTGAACACAAGATATCTAAGGGAACGAAGGTCAAGGAAAATGTCGAAGAGATCATTGACAACGAGGCATAGGAAGGTAAACTTTTATCAGGGGGACAGTCAGGCTGGTCGGACCCCTAGGATGGGGGAGGAAGGGAGAGAGAGGGAACGCAAGGGTTACTTGAAGTTAGAAAAGTCAGTATTCATACCGCTGGTTGAACTTGAAGTAAGTGGCGTGGAAGAGGTCAGTGCGTTTGGCCTTCCAAGCTCTCTTCTATCGATGGACTCGCTCAGAACAAACAGGTTCAAAAAAATATTAAATAATAAATATTCAATGCATGAGCATAAAGACCTCAATGTTCAGGCTCCCATTCGTTTTTCCATAGAATGTGAAACTAGCCAGGGTGTAAAATGTGCAAACAGAACGTAGGATATTCTACAGAACAGCAGAGGAACAGGCCCTTCGGCCCATAATGTCAGTGCTTATCTAAAAGCCTCGGAAACGCCTTTCTTGTACCTGCTTCCACCATCATTGCTAGCACTGTGTTCTAGGCCCCCACTACTCTCAAACAACTTACCCCGCACATCTCCGTTAGACTTTCCCCCTCTCATCTTATAACACTGCACTCCAGTTTAGTTTACTTTACCAAACCTTTCTGGTTAGACACAAAATGCTGGAGTAACTCAGCGGGCCAGGCAGCATTTCTGGAGAGAAGGAATGGGTGACGTTTCGGGTCAGAGTCGAAGTAGAGCTCTCGAACCGTAACGTGGCCGATTCCTCCCCTCCCTCCAGAGATGCTGCCTGGCCCGCTGAGTTACTCCAGCATTTTTGTGTCTATCTTCAGTGTGCCTTATTAAGGGCCTGTCCCACTTGGCGATTTGTTTCGGCGTCACCAAAAGGTTTTCGACATTTCAAACTCCAGCGGCGACAAAAATAAACGTTGCGACACTTGAAAAAACACCGCGCGTCGTACGTCATCACGCCACGTCACGGCGCGTCACCGCCATGTCACCGTCGTGTTATGCCGCATCACGCTGCGACGTTTCGGTGACCTGATACGTCAGTCAATGATGCCGGCAGTCGCCAAAAAAATCGGCAAGTGGGACAGCCCTTTACCTTGCAGTTCCTTCCAACACATAGACCTTCCTACACATTAACTGTGTTAAGTGTGGGTTTTGGGGTTTTTTGTGATTTAAGACTGTAGAAAATGCGATTTTGTTCAAACCAAGCTGTTTGAATGACAATAAAAGGCATTCTATTCAATTCTACCATTCCAGTGTTGAACATTTTCACCCAGGGAAAACGGTTCTGACCATCTACCCTATCTGTGCCCCTCATCATTTTATATGCTTCTTTCAAGTCTCACCTCAACCCCCGACGTTCCGTAGAAAACAATCCAAGTCTATCCAACTTCTCCCCGTGGCTGAGATCCTCGAATATAAGCAGCATCCTGGTAATCTTCCTTTGCTCATATGTTCATAAGCTCCTTTGCACCCTCTCCGAATCCTCACAGTAATACGGCGACCAAGAACAGCATGCAATACTCCAAATGTGACCAAAGCGAAATCCTGTGCAGCTGAAGAAATGATTTAGATGCACAAGTTTAGAGCATATCATGTTAACCACTGATAGAAATTGAGGAACATGAAGGCAGATCTACACCTTAACTACTCTAAGGTTGTTGAGCCTAAAGTATTAACTATACTTCTCTCTCCACAGATGGACAGTTTGGGGCACGGTGGCGCAGCGGTAGAGTTACTGCCCGACAGCGCCAGAGACCCGGGTTCGATCCCGACCTCGGGTGCTGCCTGTATGGAGTTTGTACGTTCTCCCTGTGACCGCATGGGTAATTTTCTCCATGTTTAGTTTAGTTTAGTTTTAGTTTAGTTTAGTTCAGAGACGCAGCACGGAAACAGTCCCTTCGGCCCACCGCGTCCGCACCGAACAGCAATTCCCCGCACGTTAAGACTATCCCACACCCATCGGAGACAATTTTTACACTCACCAAGGCAATTGACCTACAAACCTGTGCGTCTTTGGAGTGTGGGAGGAAACAAAAGATCTCGGAGAAAACCCACGCAGGTCACGGGGAGAACGCTCAAACTCCGTACGGACAGCGCCCGTAGTCGGGATCGAACCCGGTTCGCTGTAAGGCAGCAACTCTACCGCTGCGCCACTGTGACTGTTCCCCGGTTCACTTCAACATTCCGAAGACGTGCAGGATTTGAGGTTAATTGGCTTCGGTGAATTGTCCCCAGTATGTGGGACAGAACTAGTGCACGCGGGGTCGTCGGCTGGCTCAGACCTGCTTGGGCTGAAGGGCCTGTTTCCATGCTAGATCTCTAAAAAAATAAACTAAAGATGCTGCTTTATCTTTTGGCTAATTCCAAAATTTTCCATTACCATTTGAAAAAAACGGCTGATAGTTGCCAGTGAGCTGGGTTCAATCCTGAACCCCATCGCCATTAGGATTTTCACGTTCAATATCCATTCCTTCCACCACTCTCTCTGCAACTTAACAGCACCATTTTTTCTCTCTTTCCCAGTTCCGACAAAGGATCCCTCACCTAAAATATTAGCTGCGTCTCACCACAGATGCTGGTCGACCCACTGTGTATTGTCAGGAGTTATGGGGAGAAGGCAGGAGAATGGGGTTGAGGGGGAAAGATCGACCAGCCATGATTGAATGGCTGAGTAGACTTGATGGGTCGAATGGCCTCATTCTGCTCCTATTACTTATGAACATTTGTTTTAAATATATATATATATTCAGAAAACACTTAAGTTTTTATTTTAGGTTATGATCCTGAATATTCTTCAGAGGTTTTTTCTTCAAAACTAATTCCCTGACTTGATATTGGCAATTGAATCATAAAGTCATTGACTCATTTAGTGTGCAAACAGGCCCTTCGGCTCAACTTGCCCGCACCGACCAATGTGTCCCATCTATACTAGTCCCACCTGCCTGCGTTTGGCCCATATCCCTCTAAATCTGTCCTAACCTGTACCCGTCTAAATGGGGTCAAGGAAAGAGCATTCAAGTCGCGGCTCGTTCCCACCGATCTGTCCACCAATGCGCAAAAGAAGCTCAAGAGGCGCAAGACAGATACCATCGTACGCAAATGCCGGGAAGTATGTTCAGCTCTGACTTCTAATCTTGTATGTCGACTCGACAAGAAGAAGACCTGTCTAAACGCTTCTCAAAACGTTGCAGAAGTACCTGCCTCAATTACCTCCTCCGGCAGCTCATTCCATACACCCACCGCACCCTTGTATGAAAATGTACTCCTCAGGTTCCTGTTCAATCTTTCCCCCCCCCCCCTCACCTTACAAATGGCTTTGTTTAGTTTGTCTTTGTCACGTATACCGAGGTACGGTGAAAAGACTTGCATGCTACCCCTTCAGAAACTACACATGAATACAATCAAGTTGTCCGCCGTGCACAGATAAGGGTGCTGCATTTAATGGAAAGATACATAGATATATTTTTGTGTATTGTCACGTGTTGTGAGGTACAGTGAAAAAGCTTTGGCCATCTGCTAACCAGTCAGCGGAAAGACAATACATGATTACAATCGAGCCGTCCACAGTGTACAGCGGCGACACGCTGGCGGGTGACACACTGGCGGGCGACACGCTGGCGGGCGGCACGGTGGCGCAGCGGTAGAGTTCCTGCCTTACAGCGCTGGCAGCAACAGAGAGGCGGGTTCGATCCCGACTACGTGTCTGTATGGCGTTTGTACATTCTCCCCGTGACTGCGTGGGTTTTCTCTGAGATCTTCGGTTTCTTCCCACACTCCAAAATCAAGTGAGTTTATTGTCATGTATCCCTGATAGGACAATGACATTCTTGCTTTGCTTCAGCACACAAAACATAGTAGGCATTGACTACAAACACAGATCAGTGTGTCCATATACCATTATATAAATATATACACACATGAATAAATAAACCGATAAAGTGCAAATAACAGATAATGGGTTATTAATGTTCAGAGTTTTGTCTGAGCCAGGTTTAATAGCCTGATGGCTGTGGGGAAGTAGTTATTCCTGAACCTGGTCGTTGCAGTCCTCAGGCTCCTGTACCTTCTACCTGAAGGTAGCGGGGAGATGAGTGTGTGGCCAGGGTGGTGTGGGTCCTTGATGATGCTGCCAGCCTTTTTGAGGCAGCGACTGCGGTAAATCGTACAGGTTGGTAGGTTAATTGGCTTGGGGTTTGTATACTGGGTATAAGTGTAAATTGTTCCTAGTGTGTGTAGAACAAAGGGGGAACTGGCGCAGGTGGAGGGAGGATTTGGAACTTTATACAAGCACAGAATATCACTGCGACTTGTCACGTGTGACAATAAAGCATTCGATTCAAGGATAGAGTTAGTGTGCGGGGATCGCTGATTGGAGTGGACTCGGTGGTCCATGCTGTATTTCTAAACTAAACTAAACTAAACTAAACTAAACTAAACTAAACAGATACATAATATCGAAGTCCATTAAATTCCAAAATTAGACAGATCAAACGTCCCCATTGAGGTAGATGGGAGGAAAACACCGCACTCTAGCTGATGAAAGCATCGTTAGCATTTGGACTGTCTCTATTTTGGAGACTCCGGCATGATAATTGAGGCAATCCCCCCACTGCTGTCAGTGTTGTCCTTCAGATTATACGTTTAACCGAACCCATTTCGCTCTGTCAGCTGGATGTTAAAAGATTCCACCGAGCGTTTACCTCAGCATCCTCAGTAATTATCGCCATTTAATCAACATAATTTAAGCAGATCATTAACGCACTGATGTGTGTGGGAAGCCTGCTGTGTACCAATTGGCTGCCACATCCATGTACTGCTACACGAGGCCACACCGCGAACCCGCTTCGTTAAGGGGAACGAACTTTGGCATTCCCGGCGGGGGGGGGGGGGGGGGGGGAGAGGACGACGGAAAGACAAACCTCTCCGTTCTTTCGCTTAGTTTAGTTTGGAGATGCGGGAGGAAACCGGAGCACCTGGATGAAACCAACGCAGTCACAGGGAGAACGTGCGAACTCCACACAGACAGCACCCATCAGGATCGACCCCGGGTTTCCACGCTACCATGCTGAAAACATGTTTTTGTTTGTTTTTAGCTTAGAAACAGGCCCTTCGGCCCACCGGGTCCGCGCCAACCAGCGATCTCCCGCACAATAACACCATGCCACGCGCACTAGGGACCATTTACTTTTTATTACACCAAGCCAAGCAACCTAAAAAACCTGGACGTCTTTGGAGTGTGGGAGGAAACGGAAGATCTCAGAGAAAACCCACGCGGTCACGAGGAGAACGCACAAACTCTGCACAGGCAGCACCCGTAGTCGGGATCGAACCTGGGTCTCTGGTGCTGAAATGCAGCATAGAAACATAGAACATAGAAATTAGGTGCAGGAGTAGGCCATTCAGCCCTTCGAGCCTGCACCGCCATTCAATATGATCATGGCTGATCATCCAACTCAGTATCCCGTACCTGCCTTCTCTCCATACCCTCTGATCCCCTTAGCCACAAGGGCCACATCCAACTCACTCTTAAATATAGCCAATGAACTGGCCTCAACTACCCTCTGTGGCAGAGAGTTCCAGAGACTCACCACTCTCTGTGTGAAAAAAGTCTTTCTCATCTCGGTCTTAAAGGATTTCCCCCTTATCCTCAAGCTGTGACCCCTTGTCCTGGACTTCCCCAACATCGGGAACAATCTTCCTGCATCTAGCCTGTCCAACCCCTTAAGAATTTTGTAAGTTTCTATAAGATCCCTCTTAAATCTCCTAAATTCCAGAGAGTATAAACCGAGTCTATCCAGTCTTTCTTCATAAGACAGTCCTGACATCCCAGGAATCAGTCTGGTGAACCTTCTCTGCACTCCCTCTATGGCAATAATGTCCTTCCTCAGATTTGGAGACCAAAACTGCACGCAATACTCCAGGTGTGGTCTCACCAAGACCCTGTACAAACTGAAGTAGAACCTCCCTGCTCCTGTACTCAAATCCTTTTGCTATGAAAGCTAACATACCATTCGCTTTTTTCACTGCCTGCTGCACCTGCATGCCTACTTTCAATGACTGGTGTACCATGACACCCAGGTCTCGCTGCATCTCCCCTTTTCCTAATCGGCCACCATTTAAATAATAGTCTGCTTTCCTGTTTTTGCCACCAAAGTGGATAACCTCACATTTATCCACATTATACTGCATCTGCCAAACATTTGCCCACTCACCCAGCCTATCCAAGTCACCTTGCATCCTAGCATCCTCCTCACAGCGAACACTGCCCCCCAGCTTAGTGTCATCCGCAAACTTGGAGATATTGCCTTCAATTCCCTCATCCAGATCATTAATATATATTGTACATAGCTGGGGGTCCCAGCACTGAGCCCTGCGGTACCCCACTAGTTACTGCCTGCCATTGTGAAAAGGACCCGTTTACTCCTACTCTTTGCTTCCTGTTTGCCAGCCAGTTCTCTATCCACATCAATACTGAACCCCTAATACCGTATGCTTTAAGTTTGTAATACTAATCTCTTATGTGGGACCTTGTCGAAAGCCTTCTGGAAGTCCAGATATACCACATCCACTGGTTCTCCCTTATCCACGCTACTAGTTACATCCTCGAAAAATTCCACAAGATTCGTCAGACATGATTTACCTTTGTAAATCCATGCTGACTTTGTCCAATGATTTCACCACTTTCCAAATGTGCTGCTATCCCATCTTTAATAACTGACTCTAGCAGTTTCCCCACTACCGATGTTAGACTAACTGGTCTGTAATTCCCCGTTTTCTCTCTCCCCTCCCTTCTTAAAAAGAGGGTTACATTTGCTACCCGCCAATCCTCAGGAACTATTCCAGAAATCTAAAGAGTTTTGAAAGATTATCACTAATGCATCCACTATTTCCTGAGCTACTTCCTTAAGTACTCTGGGATGCAGCCTATCTGGCCCTGGGATTTATCGGCCTTTAATCTATTCAATTTACCCAACACCACTTCCCGACTGACCTGGATTTCACTCAATTCCTCCTTTGACCCACAGTCCCCTGCTATTTCAGGCAGATTATTTATGTCTTCCTTAGTGAAGACGGAACCAAAGTAGTTATTCAATTGGTCCGCCATATCCTTGTTCCCCATGATCAACTCACCTGTTTCTGACTGCAAGGGATCTACATTTGTTTTAACTAACCTCTTTCTCTTCACATATCTATAAAAACTTTTGCAGTCAGTTTTTATGTTCCCTGCCAGTTTTCTTTCATAATCTATTTTTCCTTTCCTAATTAAGCCCTTTGTCCTCCTCTGCTGGTCTCTGAATTTCTCCCAGTCCTCTGGTATGCTGCTTTTTCTGGCTACTTTGTACGCATCATCCTTTGCTTTGATACTATCCCTGATTTCCCTTGTTATCCACGGATGCACTACCTTCCCCCGATTTATTCTTTTGCCAAACTGGGATGAACAATTTTTGTAGTTCATCCATGCAGTCTTTAAATGTCTTCCATTGTATATCCACCGTCAACCCTTTTAGAATTAATTGCCAGTCAATCTTGGCCAATTCACGTCTCATACCCTCAAAGTTACCTTTCTTTAAGTTCAGAACCATTGTTTCTGAATTAACAATGTCACTCTCCATCCTAATGAAGAACTCAAACCATATTATGGTCACTCTTGCCCAAGGGGGCACGTACAACAAGACGGCTAATTACCCCTTCCTCATTACTCAAAACCCAGTCTAAAACAGCCTGCTCTCTCGTTGGTTCCTCTACATGTTGATTTAGATAACTATCCCGCATACATTCCAAAAAATCCTCTTCCTCAGCACCCCTGCCAATTTGATTAACCCAATCTATATGTAGATTGAAGTCACCCATTATAAACTGTTTTGCCTTTGTCGCACGCATTTCTAATTTCCTGTTTGATACCATCCCCAACTTCTCTGCTACTGTTAGGTGGCCTGTACACAACACCCACCAGCGTTTTCTGCCCCTTAGTGTTTTGTAGCTCTACCCATACCGATTCCACATCCTCCAAGCTAATGTCCTTCCTTTCCATTGCTTTAATCTCCTCTCTAACCAGCAACGCTACCCCACCTCCTTTTCCTTTCTCTCTATCCCTCCTGAATATTGAATATCCCTGGATGTTCAGCTCCCAGCCTACGTCACCCTGGAGCCATGTCTCCATGATCCCAACTATATCATAATCATTAATATCTATCTGCACGTTCAACTCGTCCACCTTATTACGAAAATCTCGAGCACTGTGCCATCATTCCACCCTAATTTTTAAAATATTTTCAATAACGATTGCATTCATAGGAGAAATATATCTAAGAGATTACCAACGGCAAAGCTGCGGAGTTGCTGCCGTGCTGCGCCAGAGACCCAGATTTGAACCTGGCTACGGGCGCTCTCTGTACGGAGTTGATGCGACCTCCCTGTGCGTTTTCTCTGGGTGCCCCTGTTTCCCCCCCACACTCCAAAGACGTGCAGGTTTGTGGGTTAATTGGGGCTCGCCAATGGTGAATTGTGGGTTAGTGCTAGTGTGCAGGGATCGCTGGTCAGGAAAACTCGGTGGGCTGAAGAGCCTGTTTCTGTGCTGCATCTGTAAGGTTCAGCATTTACAGGCACCCTTTTGGAGAGCTAGGCTAATTGGCCCTAGTGTGTAGGATAGTGCTGGTGTACGGGGGGGGGGGGATCATTGGTGGGCCGAAGGGCCTGTTTCCTCGCTGTATCTCTAAATTCGAAAAAGTCTAAAGTATATTAGCAGAAAATGATTCCATCATTCCTAATCAAGTCAAGTCAAGAGTCAAGAGAGTTTATTGTCATGTGTCCCAGATAGGACAATGAAATTCTTGCTTTGCTTCAGCACAACAGAATATAGTCGGCATAAATAAATACAGAACAGATCAGTGTCCATATACCGTTGAATATATATTTACACACATAAATAAGCATATAAAGTGCAAAAAGGCTATCAAAGTTCAGATTTTTGTTTGGGTTGAGTTTAATAGTCTGGTGGCTATGGGGAAGCAGCTGTTCCTGAACCTGGATGTTGCAGATTTCAGGCTCCTGTACCTTCTACCTGAAGGCAGCGGGGAGATGAGTGCGTCGCCAGGATGGTGTGGGTCCTTGATGATGCTGGCAGCCTTTTTGAGGCAGCGACTGTGGTAGATCCCCTCGATGGTAGGGAGGTCAGAACCGATGATGGACTGGGCAGTGTTTCCCAATCTCAATATCTCCCATTTTATCAAGGTGGCTGTCTTCTTCCTTGCTTGAAGCTAGTATGTTATCAATTAGTGGCCTCGATTTCTTTCCTGTGATATCTTAATTGGTAAACTATGAAGCCTTTATTGATTGAATTGATTGAATGAAACAGAATGGAAATAGACCCTTAGACCCAAAGAGTTCATGCAGAACATCCATCACCAATTCACACCAATGTCTCTACTACATGAGAAGGTTTAGGGAATTCGGTGTGTCCCCTACAACTCCCACCATGGAAAGCATTTTATCAGCATGCAACTTGGTTTGGGAACAGCTCCATTCAAGGCCACAAGAAATTGCAGTGGATTGTGTTCGCAGCCCAGACCATCGCACAAACCAACCTCCCATTGACCACATCTACACCTCACGCTGCCTCGGCAAGGCCAGCAACATAATCAAGGACGAGTCGCACCCTGGCCACTTCCTCTTTGCCCCCCTCCCATCAGGCTAAAAGTTAAGAAGTGTGAAAACGCACACCTCCAGATTCAGGGGCAGTTTCTTCCCAGCTGTTATCAGGCAACTGAATCATCCTACCACAACTAGAGAGCAGTCCTGAGCTACTATCTACCTGATTGGTGATCCTTGGACTATCTTTGATGAGACTTTGCTGGCTTTACCTTGCACGAAAGGTTATTCCCGTAACATGTATCTGTACACAGTAAATTGTTCTATTATTGTCATCATGTATTGTCTTTCCGCTGAATGGTTAGCACGCAGCAAAAGCTTTGCACGATACCTCGGTGCACGTATAAACAATAAACTTAACTAAACACACACTACCTCTATGTTCTCCAATCCTCACCGGCTAGGGGCTATGTACAGTGGTTAATTAACCTGCAAATCCACACGTCTTTGAGATGTGGGAGTATACCGGAGCACCTGGATGAAACCAACACAGTCACAGGGAGAACGTGTGAACTCCACACAGACAGCACCCGTCAGGACCGAACCGGGTTTCCACTCTACAATGCTGAAAACATTTTTTTTTTTGGTTTAGTTTAGTTTAGTTCAGAGGTACAGTGTGGAAACATGCCCTCCGGCCCACCGGGTCAGCGCCGACCAGCGATGCCTGCACATTAACAACATCCTACGCACACTAGGGACAATATTTACATTTACCAAACCAATTAACCTACCAATACCTGTACGTCTTTGGAATGTGGGAGAAAACCGAAGATCTCGGAGAAAACCCACGCAGGTCACGGGGAGAACGTCCAAACTCCGTACAGACAGCACCCGTAGTCGGGATCGAACCCGGGTCTCCGGCGCTGCATTCGCTGTAAGGCAGCAACTCGACCGTTGCGCCACTGTGCCCTCTGGTGTTTTCTCTTCACTCTCCCTGTGTACTCATCCGTCGGTTGATCGTATTCATGTGTAGAATCATCTGATTTGTTTGGGTACCATACGAACTTAAGCTTTTCACTGTGTCTCCGTACATGTGACAATAACAAACCATTACAGATTTCTAATGTTGTGAGTCAACAGCTCTATCACTGTAGATCGACGCAACAAGCTGGAGTAACTCAGCGGGACAGGCAGCATCTCTGGAGTGAAGGAATGGGTCACGTTTCTCCAGCTTTTTGTGTCCATCCTCGGTTTAAAAAACCAGCATCCGCAGTTCCTGCCGATATAGCTCTCTCACTGTGCCACCTTTTTCAAAACCTTGCTAATAATTCAAGACAAGTGCATTCCCCACATCTATACCATAAGGGGAATTCTTGGTTTGAAATTCAGCCCATCTAGCTTGTACTATCTGCTCCGTCTCGCAGACCAGATCAAACCCAAGTTGGAACCAGCGAACCAATTGATTATGATGAACAGAATTCAACCCGATTGGTTGAGTCGGCAAAGGGAAGTAACTTTTTTTTTATGATTCCTCCTCATTTAATGATTTTATTTGTTTTTGACGGCATAGAGAGACACAGCACTGAAATTGGCCCTTCGGCCCATCGAGTTTTCACTGGCCTTCAACCACCCATTTACACTTATCCCACACTGACCCCATGTTTCATTCTGCCCGTAATTCCTGGTTGTCGACTGGCTGTCCCTCAACACATCACAGTTTAACAACAGAGGAATTGTTGTTAGATTAGTTAGATTGGTTTTCCTGAGCCCTGGAGAATATTTTCCATTTCCATAAACAAAGAGTGAACGGCTCCCTGTTCCAGTGACCTAGGTTATTATTCCTTATTCCAGACATCCTAACCAACATAACAATGTTATGGGCGGCACAGCGGTAGAGTTGCTGCCTCACGGTGCCAGAGACCCGGGTTTGATCCCGACAACGGGTGCTGTCTGTACGGAGTTTGTACGTGACCTGCGTGGGATTTCTCCGGGTGCTCTGGTTTCTTCCCACATTCCACAGACGTGCAGGTTTGCAGGTTGATAGGCTGCTCTGTAAGTTGTCCATTAGTGTGTCGGACAGACCTAGTGCATGGGTGTTTGCAGGAGGGCGTGGACTGAAGGGCCTGCCTCCACGCTGTATCTCCAAACTAATCTAAATAAACAATTTACACCAATAATAGTTCCAAAGCCTAAATATGTCATTCTTCAAAACCTTTTTAAACTCTTCACTTTTAAGAGCCATTTGCCACAATGGCTTCCCTTGACAACCACGGCGGAAATGTCCCCAGGAATTAACTCAAATGTCCAGTGTAACCTTGCGCAAGGTCACAGTGGCCCAGCAGTAGAGTTGCTGCCCTACAGGGAGACCAGCGCCGGGGACCCGGGTTCGATCCCGATTACAGGTGCTTGTCTGTAGGGAGTTTGTGCGTTCTCCCCGTGACCTGCGTGGAGTTTCTCCGAGATCTGCGGTTTCCTCCCACACTCCAAAGACGTACAGGTTTGTGGGCTAACTGGCTTGGTAAAATGTAAAATGTGAAAATTGATCCTAGTGGGTGAAGGATAGGGTTAATGTGCGGGGATCGCTGGTCGGCGCGGACCCGGTGGGCCGAAGGGCCTGTTTCCGTGCTGTATCTCTAAACTAAACTACCAAACTAAACTAAACAAAACTAAACAGTGTTTCTGAAGTTAAATAGCCCTCACTTTTGGAAATCTAATCCACAAGGTTCATTGCAAGGTGACCTTTGACTTGAATATGGTTCAATGGGTCTTTATTGTCACGTGTACCCCTGAGGTACAGTGAAATTTGATTTTCCATACAGTCATACCAAAAAAAGTAACAAGATACAAAAACTAAACAAAGATTAAACATAAACACCCACCACAGCGGCGTGTGAGAATCCCCAGGCCACGCAGCAGAAGCGGAGGCCCATAGCCATCAGTTTAATGTTCGGGCCACACACACACACACACACGCTCCTTCACCGTTATGTGACCAGAGCTGAACCGACCGCTGTCACTCTCTCTGCTGTCCCTGCCGCCCGACCAGTCCGAAACCGTTCGCACTCGCACCACACTCCAGGGTGTTCCCACGGCGCGCTGTTCCCGCAAACACCGAGATCACTGCACTCACGGCAATCCCTCCGAGTCCCCACCATCGCAGTTTTCTCGTATGTTAGAAACATCGGTGCAGGAGGAGGCCATTCGGCCCTTCGAGCCAGCACCGCCATTCATTGTGATCATGGCTGATTGTCCCCAATCAATAACCCGTGCCTGCCTTCTCCCCATATCCCTTAACTCCACCCGCCCCTAGAGCTCTATTTAACTCTCTCTTAAATCCATCCAGTGATTTGGCCTCCGCTGCCCTCTGTGGCAGGGAATTCCACAAATTCACAACTCTCTGGGTGAAAAGGTTTTTTCTCACCTCAGTCTTAAATGGCCTCCCCTTTATTCTAAGACTGTGGCCCCTGGTTCTGGACTCGCCCAACATCGGGAACATTTTTCCTGCATCAAGCTTGTCCAGTCCTTTTGTAATTTTATATGTTTCTATAAGATCCCAAATTCTATCCAATTTGGCTGAGGATCGATTTCCCTCTGTCACTAAATGCATTTGAGATAGACTCATAGAGTCATAGAGTCATGCAGCGATGAAACTGGCCCTTCAGCCCATCTTGCCCATGGCAACCAACACGTCCTATCTATGCATCCAACCTGCTTGCATTTGGCCCATAAGTCTGAAGATGGGTCTCGACCCGAAACGTCACCTATTCCTTTCCTCCAGGTCTGCTACCTGACCCTCTGAGTTACTCAGCAGTTTGTATCTACCTTCTGAACCATTCCTATCCGTGTCCCTGTCCATATTTCTCTTAAACGTTATGATAGTACCTGACAAAATGTGTACGAAGGAACTGCAGATGCTAGTTTGCACTGAAAATGAACACAAAATGCTGGCGTAGCTCAGCAGGACAAGCAGCCTCTCTGGAGAGAAGGAATGGGTGATGCTTCGGCTCGAGATCTGAAGAAGGGTCTCGACCCGAAACGTCACCCATCCCTTTCCTCCTGAGATGCTGCCTGTCCCGCTAAGTTACTCCAGCATTTTGTGTCTATGATAGTCAGACTGGGTTTGGACACGTTAGAGGCAGGAAACATGTTCCCCGTGTTGGGGGAGTCCAGAACCAGGGGCCACAGTTTAAGAATAAGGAGTAAGCCATTTGGAACGGAGACGAGGAAACACTTTTTCACACAGAGAGTGGTGAGTCTGTGGAATTCTCTGCCTCAGAGGGCGGTGGAGGCCGGTTCTCTGGATGCTTTCAAGAGAGAGCTAGATAGGGCTCTTAAAGATAGCAGAGTCAGGGGATATGGGGAGAAGGCAGGAATGGGGTACTGATTGGGGATGATCAGCCATGATCACATTGAATGGCGGTGCTGGCTCGAAGGGCCGAATGGCCTACTCCTGCACCTATTGTCTATTGTCTATTGTCTATTGGTGGCAAGATTTAGACTAACAAATTCTTACTTCGATATTTTCACATTTAAGGTACCATAGCACGTAAAAGCTTTAAATAGCGTAAAACTCAACTCATTTGAACGTTAAGGGATCAAAATCATCTCCCTTCTCCATATGGAAAAATGTCAACTGTTATTTTGTCTATACTTAATTTGATCTGGAAAGATCATTAGGCAAATCACTAGCTGACATTTTTTCACAAATAACACATTATACTGTCGTTTAATGAAGCTTCAAATGTCTTACTCAAATTTATGTCTATTTATGTGGTAATTTAGCAATCCCCTTGTTCATCCCGACCTGACGTGATGTACACAGCAATGTATGTGAATTTCTCAGTACTCTATAAGCTGCAAGTTTATTTTGTCAGTAATGGTGCTTTACTGAATTTGAAGTTAATAATGAAAATGAGCTGGCAAGTATGATCAATTGGAATACAAGGACGTTCGCAAAACACGACCAGCAAATCAGCCCAACCAGCCCATGTGGAATTATTGGTAGTTCTAATCCCATTTGTCGTCCTGTTCATTTACCTTATTTAACTCACGGAAATTGAAGGTTTAGAGGGATATATGCCAACAGCCGGCAAATGAGAATAGCTTAGATGTGGCATCTTAGTCGTCATGTACTAGATGGGCTGAAGGGCCAGTTTCCGTGCTGTGACTCGATGACAACTCATTTCCTCCATCCCTTGCGCTCCCTCTCGCTCCATTCCTCCCCCGCCCTAGTCGTACCAGCTTCAGTCGTCTTGTTGAGTCTCATTGTCTGCCACTTGTTTTCACCTAGCCCACTGCTAGCAACACCCTATCTCCTTTATCAACATTACATTTTTGCATATATTTCATTTCATTTTGTTCTATATAGGGGGTCTAAAGGGACTGTCGCACTTGGGCGACCTAATCCACGAGCTCTGGCGAGTTTGCCCTCGACTCATACTCGCAGCATGGTCGACACGAGGTCGTAGGAGGTCTTCGTAGCTCTCCTTTATGCTCGAGAGTGGTCTCCGCGCACTCGAGGCCTCAGCTAGGTCGCTGCATTTTTTTCAGTGTGTTAAAAAATGCCCGCGAGTAAAAAAAGGTCGCTATGGAAAAAATCAGTACTTTTTTACTCGTAGGTTTAGCCGTGGTAGGTTGTAGTAGGTTGGCATGTTAGTCGTAGGTAATCGAGGATAGTCAAAGGTAGTCGTAGATAGTCTTCATAGTCGGAGGTCGAAGGAGATCGAAGGAGGTTGTCTTCACTCTCCACTATTCAGTGTCCAGTTTTCCTGAAATTAGTCGTAGCTAGTTGTAGCTAGTCGAAGCTAGTCTTCAACATGGTCAAAGGACGTCTTCTACATAGTCGAAGGAGATCTTCAACATGACATTTTTTCAAACTCTCCTAAACTCTTCTAAACTCGCCAATTGGGTCGCCCCTTAAATCTCTCGTTTCCCATTCCCGAGCCTCAGTCTGAAGAAGGGTCTCGACACAAAACGTCACCTATTCCTTTTCTCCAGAGATGTTGTCTTACCCGCTAAGTTACACCAGCATTTTCTGTCTATCTCCTTCATCCAATATGTCTTCCTTTCCTTTGAACTGCGGTTTCCACTATTAGATAGTTCACAAGGCTCTAAATCACTTCTCCTATTCCCTGCACAATTTAGAGATGCAGCATAGAAACAGGCTCTTTGATCCACTGAGTCAAGCTGACCATCGGTCACCCGCTCACACTAGTTCTAAGTTATCCCACTTTCACATCCATTTCTTACACAATAGGGACAATTTTACTAAATTGTACTGATATTAACAACATTTAGGACAAAAGACATTTGGAGATGTACATTTTGTTTAGTTTAGAGGTACAACACGGAAACAGGCCCTTCGGCCCACCGAGTCCAGACCGACCAGAGATCCCCGCACATTAACACTATCCTACACACACTAGGGACAATGTTCCATTTATACCAAGCCAATGAACCTAAAATACCTGTACGTCTTTAGAGTGTGGGAGGAAACCGAAGATCTCGGAGAAAACCCACGCAGGTCACGGGGAGAATGTACAAACTCCGTCCAGACAAGCGCCCGTAATCGGGATAGGACCCAGGTCTCTGGCGCTGCATTCGCTGTAGAGTACAAACTCTACTGCTGCTCCATCATGCCACCCACCTTTATGAGAAAGGTTTAGAAAAATACGGGTGAAATGCAGGAAGGTGGGACTAGTGTAGATGGGGCATCTTGACCATTCTTTTTCTTACTTCTTATGCCCTTTGTTCCTCGAGGGAGCAGAGGCCATTGACAAATGTCCTCCACCTCACTCGGTTGTTGGCAGTTCTTTCGGGATCTCCCCAGTTGAGCCCACTCTCAGACATTTCTGTCTGGACACCACTTCTCCAGCTGTTCCTGGGGTGACCTCTTTTCCTTTTTCCTTGGGGGTTCCATTTCAGGGCTTGCCGGGTGATGTTTGTGGCAGGTTTCCTGAGGGTGTGTCCAATCCAACTCCATTTTCTCCTTCGCTTCTCTCCCTCCTCTTCCTGTCCGGAGCAGATAATGGACCGCCTGCAGGCCAATTTGACCCCCCCCCCCCCCCCGCCCCCGACTATTGTAGGTGGGGCATCTTGGTCATTGGCCTCTGTTAATTGTCCCAAGGGTGTAGGATAGAACTAGGGTGAGGGATAGAACTCGTGTATGGGTGATCATTAGTTGGCATGGAGTTGGTGGGCCGAAGGGCCTGTTCTCACACTGTATCTCCAAATTAAACTAAAACCAAATTCCAGATAAAAAATGTTCCTGTTTGCGTCAGAAGTACTTATTTCTAAGGTCAGCCACCTAAACTATCAGCTCTATCATTTTCTATCTCCACAGATACTGTCTGATCTGTTGGATATTCTCAGCATTTTGTTTTATTTTTGTGCAAGAGCAGCCCCGGGGGGGGTTTAGATGGGCGTGCGAGGAGAGGGACGTTAGTTAGCGGGAATGACGCAGTGGGACCCGGGTTCGATCCTGACTACGGGTGCTATTTGTACAGAGGCTGTATGTTCTCCTCGTGACCGCATGGGATTTCCCCGGGTGCTCCGGTTTCCTCCCACACTCCAAAGACGCACAGGTTTGTAGGTTAATTGGCTTCTAAAAATATTGTAAGTTGTCCCGAGTGTGTGTAGGATAAGGCTGGTCATAGATTCGTAGGGTCATACAGTGTGGAAACAGACCCTTCGGCCCAACTTGCCCACATCGGCCAACATGTCCCAGCTACACTAGTCCCACCTGCCTGCGTTTGGTCCATATCCCTCCAAACATGTTCTATCCATGTACCTGGCTGTTTCTTAAACGTTGGGATCGTCCCAACCTCAACTACCTCCTCTGGCAGCTTGTTCCATACATGAAAAGGTTACCCCTCAGATTCCTATTAGATCTTTTCCCCATCGCCTTGAACCCATGTCCTCTGGTCCTCGATACCCCTACTCTGGGCAAGAGATTCTGTGCATCTACCCGATCTATTCCTCTCATGATTTTGTACACCTCTATAAGATCACCCTCATCCTCCTGCGCTCCAAGGAATAGAGTCCCAACCTACTCAACCTCTCCCTGATAGCTCAGACCCTCTGGTCCCGGCAACACCCTTGTAAACCTTCTCTGAACCCTTTCAAGCTTGACAATATGTTTCCTATAACACGGTTTGCTTAACAGAACTGAACACAAGTCTGAAGAAGGGTCTCGACCCGAAACGTCGCCTATCTCCTTCGCTCCTTAGATGCTGCTGCACCCGCTGAGTTTCTACAGCCTTTTGTGTACACTCTAAATGCGGTCTCACCAACCCGGTCTTATACAACTGCAACATGACCTCCCAACTTCTATACTCAATACTATGACTGTTGAAGGCCAATGTGCCAATAACCTTTTTGACCACCTTATCTACCTGCCACATGATCTTCAAGGAACCATGCACCTGCACTCCTAGATCCCTCTGCTCCACAACACTTCCATTCATTGTGTAGGTCCTGCACTTGTCAGTCGTGCTGGTGTTCGGGGATCGCTGGTCGGCGCGGACTTGGTGGGCTGTTTCCGCGCTGTATCTCTAAACTAAACTAAACTAAACTGCTCCAGTACATGGAGCGCGCGGGGCGATCAGACTTTGAAGACTGGCGGCAAAAATGGCGGCGCCCGCAGGTGTGTAATGTGTGCGTAAATAATTTCACCGCGCAGTTGCGTATACGTGACAGATAAAACAGCGTCGCGGAAGTGAAACGGCAACATTCATTCACAGCTTACCATGCACCTGATGCACAGCATGTTCAATGTTTTCCCAGATGTTTGGAGTATTAAATATTACAGCAGCACGAGCCCCACTTTCACGTGAATTCAATATGCAAATGCGCTCCATCATATATGCTAAATCATGCAAAAATAAACGACCCCATGCTGACGAAATGCATAATTGCATTCTGTGCAGTGTTTCTTAAACAAGGACCTCTTGTAGTTGTTTTCCTTTCATCATGTTTGTTGAGCATAATTTTTTGACTCCAAAACTACTTGCGCAGTATACGGAGCTGGTAGGTTAATGCAAACAAGGAACAAAGGAAGACTAATTAACACTCGCAAAGGCGCAGTTGGAAGTCGGAGTTGAGATGAGCAACAAACTATAGATAATTAGAGCCTGCGCTCTCACTCTGAGGCAATATTTCAGTTTAGTTTATTGTCACGTGTACCGAGGTACAGTGAAAAGCTTTTCCTTGCGTGCTAACCAGTCAGCGGAAAGACAATAAACGATTACAATCGAGCCATTTACAGTGCACTGATGCATGGTAAGGGAATAATGCTTATTATTGGTTGTTCAATCAGCAGAAGTTTTGTCTGGTTTCTAACGGGAACAGTGACGGACGCACGGCACATCTCTGTCCTCCAGTTCCTGCGGACTTCCGCCGTTGCAAGTATAGGATTCTGGTGTGTGTGCTTTATCACCGTTCCTTACAATGCTGTGTACTAAAGTGATCGCAACTTCTGCTGAAGTGTGGATGGCCGTTGGCTTGCCAGGAGCTCGTCCGCCCTTTGACAGGTCTTGTTTTTGGTCCTGCTGGGGGTCCACAGCCCCCTCCTCACCTGGCAAACCAGGTGGGGGAGACGGTTTAGTCGCCAACTATCCGACCATGAAGCAGGCAGCACGGGATTACATGGTACCCCTGGCGGGGGGAACTCCCCCCGACTTGATCTGTGACTAACGTTTAGTGCAAGGTAAAGCCAGCAAAGTCCGATCAAGGATAGTCCGAGGGTCATCGAGGAGGTAGATAGTAGTTCAGCGCCTGCTCTCTGGTTGTGGTCAGGTGATTCATTTGCCTGGGAAGAAGCTGTCCCTGAATCTGGAGGTGTGTGTTTTCACACTTCTATATCTGATGGGAGAGAGGGGGAGTGGCCAGGGTGCGACTCGTCCTTGATGATGCTGCTGGCCTTGCCGAGGCAGCGTGAGGTATAAATGGAGTCAACGGAAGGGAGGTTGGTTTGTGCGATGGTCTGGGCTGCGTCCACAATGCGCTGCAATTTCTTGCGGTCTTGGATGGAGCTGCTCCCAAACCAAGCTGTGATGCGTCCTGATCAAATGCTTTGTAGATAAGATTCGAGGGCATGAGCTACAGGGAGAGGTTGAGCTGGCTTGGATTTTATTCCTTGGAGTGCAGGAGGGTGTGGGGTGGTCTCGGGGATGATTGGGTTAACACACGGTGAGCGTTTGACAGCACTGGGCCTGTACCCCGCTGGAGTTTAGAAGAACGAAGGGGGGCCTAATTGTGAAAGGCTTGGTGAAAGGCTTGGATAGAGTGGATGTTGAAGGATGTTTCCACTAGTGGGAGAGTCTAAGACTAGAGGCCAGAGCCTCAAAAAAAAAATGGAGGGCGGTGAATTTGTGGAATTCATTGTCACAGAAGGCTATAAAGGCTGTTAGTGGATATTTTTAAGGTGGAGATTGTTAGATTCTTGATTAGATCAGGTGTCAGGGGTAATGGGAAGAAGGCAGGAGAATGGGGTTGCGAGGGAAAGACCGATCAGCCATGATTTAATGGCGGAGTAGACTAAAGGGATCTAATTGTGCTCCTACAACTGATGAACTGATCTTATAGAGGTGTACAAGATAATGAATGAAATACTGCAGAGAGTATTTTACACAGAGTAGGGGAATCAAGAAAAAGAGGACATCGGTTTAAGGTGAGAAGGGAAAGATTTAATCGGAATCCAAGAAGGTTCCAATCCTTCTGAAGGGGGAAGGAAAAATCAAAAGAGCGTTTACCTACGATGTGGGAAGAGCCTTCAAAGTGAGAAAGCTTAATTTTCGATCAGACCAGTGTTATTGATCATTGTTCCAAGCCATCACAGTGAGTTGGTCCAAAATAGGCTGGAATAGGTTGGAATGCGTAGGAAGGAACTGCAGATGCTGGTTTATACCGAAGATAGACACAAACAGCTGGAGTGACTCAGCGGGACAGGCAGCATCTCTGGAGAGACGGAATGGGTGATGTTTCGGGTCGAGACCCTTCTTTAGTTTGAGAGTCAGGAGGGAGGGAAACTAAAGGTATCTCAAATGCCTGAAGAAGGGTCTCGACCCGAAACGTCAACCACTCCTTCTCTCCAGAGATGCTGCCTGTCCCGCTGAGTTACTCCAGCTGTGTCTATGTTGGAATAGATTGGGGTGGGAGTGCAACGAGAAAGAAAAACTCCATGTCCAATTAACCGATGCAAGTGCATAATTTCTCTGTACATTGGCAATAGACAATAGACAATAGATGCAGGATTAGACCCTTCGAGTCAGCACCGCCATTCAATATGATCATGGCTGATCATCCATAATCAGGACCCCGTCCCTGCCTTCTCCCCATATTCCTTGACTCCGCTATCTTTAAGAGCTCTATCTAACTCTCTCTAGAAAGCATCCAGAGAATTGGCCTCCACTGCCTTCTGAGGCAGAAAATTCCACAGAAAAAAATGTGAAAAAGGTTTATCCTCATCTTTGTTCTAAACAGCCTACCCCTTAGTCTTAAACCGTGGCCCCTGGTTCTGGACTCCTCCAACTTCGGGAACATGTTTCCTGCCTCTAGCGTGTGCAAACCTTTAATAATCTTATATGTTTCAATAAGATATCCTCTCATCCTTCTAAATTCCAGAGTGAAACGTGCATCCAATCGAATACACACTCAGTCACATTATGTTTAAGGAATATTTTTGTAATGGAATTCATCAGAATCCACCAATGGATTCCTTTCACTGCTGTCGGATCAGTAAATGTTTACAGGAATTAGGATTTTTACATATTTTCGTTATGTTTACATTAATTTTTAACATTGAAATTTTAAAGAATGCTAACATTACCTTTTTGTACTCACCTTATGGGATTAAGCTGACAACAATAATGAATTCGAAACACGTTAACTCCCCTCCCCATACTGAAATAATTTAATTCCCATTCTGACCTTTCTGTCCTGGGCCTCCTCCATTGTCAGTGTGAGGCCCGGCTCAAATTGGAGGAACAGCACTTCATATTTCGCCTGGGCAGCTTACACCCAAGCAGTCATGGTGGCGCAGTGGTAGAGTTGCTGCCTTACATCCCGGGTTCGATCCGACTACGGGCGCTGTCTGTACGGAGTATGTACGTTCTCCCCGTGACCTGCGTGGGTTTTCTCCGAGAACTTCGGTTTCCTCCCACACTCCAAACACGCACAGGTTTGTAAGTTAATTGCCTTGGTAAAAGTAAAAATTACCCCTAGTGGGTAAAGGATAGTGTTCATGTGCGGGGATCGCTGGTCGCCGCTGACCCGGTGGGCCGAAGGGCCTATTTCCGCGCTGTATCTCTAAACTGAACTAAACTAAACTAAACTACGCCCCAGCGGTGTGAACATTGATTTCTCTAACTTTAAGTAACCCTTGCATCCCCTCTCTCTCTGCCCCCCCCCCACCCCCACCCAAGTCATCATAATAGTTCCACTGTCATTCTGCTGAGTTTCACTATTTGCGTCACTCGTTATCACCTTCCCCACAGCCAACAATGGACCATTGTGGGCTCCAAATTCATCATGGTTGGATTCGATTAGTCCTTTTGCATATCTTTCATTAATTTGTTCGATCTACCATATCTCTCGGTTCCCTCTCCCTTCATATTACATATTACTGATTGTATGCTGATTGTATGATTGTATTCACTGGAGTTTAGAAGGATGAGGGGGAATATCTTATAGAAACATATAAAATTATAAAAGGACTGGACAAGCTAGATGCAGGAAAAATGTTCCCAATGTTGGGTGAGTCCAGAACCAGGGGCCACAGTCTTAGAATAAAGGGGAGGCCATTTAACACTGACGTGAGAAAAAACCTTTTTACTCAGAGAGTTGTGAATTTATGGAATTCCCTGCCACAGAGGGCAGTGGGGCCAAGTCACTGGATGTATTTAGAGAGAGTTGGATGGAGCTCTCGGGGCTGGTGGAGTCAAGGGATTTGTGGAGAAGGCAGGCACAGGTTATTGATAGCGGACGATCAGCCATGATCACAATGAATGGCGGTGCTGGCTCGAAGGGCCGAATGGCCTCCTCCTGCACCTATTTTCTATGTCTTGTTGCCACCTTTCCCTCAGCTGACAATTAGCCATTCTACATTTCCTTATCACCATCTGCTTTGAACTGTCGTTTTCACACCTTACACTTCCATATCTCTAGACTCCCTCTCCCTTGACTCTCAGTCTTAAGAAGGGTGTCGAACCGAACATTTCCTTTCTCCCGAGTGCACTGCCTGGGACCCGCCGCGCGTTTGGTGTTTACTCATCAATGCAAACTAGCATTGACAGTTCGTTCCTAAGCAACAATAATGCATTTAGAAACACTAGAAGAAACATAGAAATTAGGTGCAGGATGTAGGCCATTCAGCCCTTCGAGCCTGCACGCCTTCAATATGATCATGGCTGATCATCCAAACTCAGTATCCCGTACCTCATCTCCTCCATACCCTATGATCCCCGTTGCCAACAAGGGCCACATCCAAACTCACTCTTTAAATTTTAGCCAATGAACTGCCTCAACTACCCTCTGTGCAGAGAGTTCAGGAGACTACCATCTCTGTGTGAAAAAAGTCTTTCTCATCTCGGTCTTAAAGGCATTTCCCCCTTATCCTTAAGCTGTGACCCTTGTCCTGGTCTTCCCCAACATCGGGGAACAATCTTCATGCATCTTGCCTGTCCAACCCCTTAAAGGAATTTTGTATAGTGGTCAATAAGATCCCCTCTCTAATCTACTAATTTACAGAGAGTATACATCCGTGTCTATCCAGTCTTTCTTCATTAAGACAGTCCTTCTGACATCCCAGGTAGGAATCAGTCTGGTTGAACCTTTCTCTGCACTCCCTCTTTGGCATAATAATGTCCTTCCTCAGTTTTGGAGTACAAAAAAACCTGTACGCAATACTCCAGGTTCTGGGTTCACAAGACCCTTGTACAATGAAGTTGGATAACCTCCCTGCTCCTGTACTCATATCTTTTGCTATGAAAGCTAACATACATTCGCGCTTTTTTGCAATGCCTGCTGCTACTGCATGCCTACTTGCAATGGGTCTGGTTGTTTCCATGGACACCCAGGTCTCGCTGCATCTCCCACTTTTCCTAATCGGCCACCATTTAAATAATAGGTCTGCTTTTTTGTTTTTGCCCCACAAAAGTGGATAACCTAACATTTATCCACATTATTACTGCATTGCCAAACTTTTGCCCACTACCCGCCTATCAGTAACCTGTGCAGTCTCCTAGCATCCTCTCACAGCGAACACTGCCCCAGTTAGTGTCTTCCGCAAATTTTGGAGGATATTGGCCTTCAATTCCCTCATCCAGATCATTAATTTTATATATGTTTATAGCTGGGGTCCCAGCACTGAGCTGACGGTACCCACTAGTTACTCCTGCCATTGTGAAATGGGACCCGTTGAAGGGAGCATCTCCACTCAAACAGTATCCAAAATGGTATTAAACCTGTTTTAGGAGGGAGATGACCGCAGGGGATCTGCACTACTTTGCCTATGCTTTGCTGGCTATTTGGCCACCCGTTCCCCTTCTTGATCCTTTACCGTTTGCCTGCAGGTGTGTAGTATGTGACCAACTCACTGTAGTGCTATCAAGACTTTCTCGCATCGTGGATGCTCCGTATGAATCCAGCCGCTGTCAATGTTCAATGCGGTCTTGCCAGGAGCTGCAGTGGACACACTTCCTGCAAACGTAGTCACCAGGGCACACGACCATCTCCGCTGATCGCCCACAGGTTGCAGGCTGAACAAACCACGTGGCCAATCTCTCTGCCATTACTTACTCCCAAATTAACTGTATTATAATATACAAAAAAACACAAAAAACTTATCCTTAAAACTTTATACTAATTACTGAATCTTAACTCCAGAATCCTCACTCCCAGAGGCGAAATGTAAAATTGTAAACCCGGGGTTGCACCAATCAGACTGCTTCCTCGGGTCCTCTTCCACAACTCAGCGGGACTTCCTCAAAATAATACCACTTCTCCTAATGGAACGGTTAGGGATTTGGGTAACGGCTCTGTGGGCCTCTGCAAAAATAACAAGCCACCGGCCGCTCTAGATTTTTTCCTTACGGTGGGTGTCCGCTCCTCCCCCCTCCTTCTCTTTTCCAAGGCTCCTGTGGGCCTTGGAAAAACAAGCCACCGCGCTAGATCTTTATCCTTACGTCGGTGTCGCTCCTCCCCTCCTTCTCTTCCTCCACGGGCTTGTGGGCTCTGGAAAATTTTATCTAACAACTGAAGGAACCAATAATGGGTTCATAGAACGCAAAAGTGCTGGAGTAACTAGCGAGTCAAGGCGAGGCATCTCTTGAGGAGATGGCGCAGACCACATTTTTCAGTCAGGACCATTCTTTCTCCGAATAGGAATATATGCTTGTTTCAAAGGAGCAACATCAAACAAAAAAAACTGACAAAAAACAAACTTGGGACAAGAGCACAAGAACATGGTCAAAGAGGAAGGTTGAAGCAGTTTAAAGTGAACAGAGAGAACAGCAAAGTTTATATGAATCAAACATCGAGCTTCAGTGACAATAACCAAAATCATGCTGGATATGATTAGTGCAAGCTGAGGGAAATTAGTTTTAGGGCATGAAAAAGGTTTAGTTTTAGTCTTAGTTTTAGAGATACAGTGCGAAAAACAGCCCTTCGGCCCACCTTTCGCACCGACCAGCGATCCCGAACTTAACACTAACAACACACACCAAGTTTCCAATTAACCTACAAACCCATACGTCTTTTGGAGTGCGGGTGGGACCGAGAGACACGGGTCCAATCCCTGCCTTCGGAGTATTGTTAGTTCTTCCCCCTGACAGCGTTGGGTTTATGAACATCGTGACACCTTCGGTTTTCCTCCCGCACTCCAAGACGTATGCTCATTTCACAGCATGCCTAGCCATGCCATTTCTCTTTTATCCCTTCGTCCTCTCCACTAATCCAGTGTGCATGTTCACCTAAAGCTTAGAATTCAATGCTCCATTTAAACGTAGATGGTTTATACAAAATTTAGGAGGAACATTCTTTGCGACTGAGGCAGCGACAGCGAAAGTTCACGAGGTGAATTCCCGGGATGGCTGGACAAGTCATTTGGTGAAAAAGCAATGGAGCCGGCTGGCTTGCACACACTGGAATATGGAAGGATGAATGGAACTTATTGAAACAAGTAGATTGAGTAAGGGTTTGGACACGCAAGAGGCAGGAAACATGTTCCCGAAGTTGAGGGGATCCAAACCAGTGGCCACAAATTACCTAATAAGGGGTAGGCCATTTAGAATGGAGATGAGGAAAAACGATTTCAATCTGTGGAATTCCTTGCCTCAGAGGCGGTGAGGCCAGTTCTCCGGATGTTTTCAGAAGACAGAGTTAGTTCTATTGGGAGCTCTTAAAGATAAGCGGATTCAGGGGTATAGCGGGGTAGAAGGCAGGAACTGGGAACATGATTGTCGGATGATCATCCATGATTCACAGAGAATGGTGGTGCTGGCTCGAAGGGGCAATGGACCTCCCCTACGTCTATCTTGTCTAAAACATGAGCTTGGCGTTATAGACCTACAAGTGGTGTATCCAAACTTAGACCATTCGTTCAATTTCAGTTCAATCCACAGTCCTGGGATATGGTTTGTAATGTATCAGTTGTGGACCTGTGTTTGGTCCTGGTACAGTGAGGAAAGCTAACGAAAGTGATTGAACAAGTCTAAACATGAATCTATATATCAAAGGCTGTATGAGGGTATATGAGAAGGTGTTAGGTTTGCTGGTTGGAGAATAGAACCCTTGTCACACAAAATGCGACCACACACACACACGGGGGCCATTGCTATATGATATAATAAAGCAAGCACCTACATAGAACGATCATCCTACTCAGTATTATTACTAATTAAATCCAACACACTTTCCAAATACTATGGGGTTTGGGGGGGGGGGGGGAAATATAAGAGAGGATTAATGAGAATTAAGCTATAAAAGGTATTAGGGGGGGGGGGGGGGGAATACTATAAACATTCCATCACTCAATATGCCCGTACCTGCCTTCTCTTCTCCATACCCTCTGATCCCCTTAGCCACTAGGGCCACATCCAACTCACTCTTAAATATAGCCAATGAACTGCCTCAACTACCCTCGTGGCAGAGAGTTTCCAGATACTTCACACACTCTCTGTGTGAAAAAATCTTTCTCATCTCGGTCTAAAGGTTATATCCCCCTTATCCTTAAGCTGTGACCCCTTTGTCCTGGACTTCCCCCCGCCAACATCGGGAACAATCTTCTGCAATCTACCTGTCCAACCCATTAAGAATTTTGTAAGTTCTATTAAGATCCCCTCTCAATCTCCTAAATTCCAGAGAGTATAAACGAGTCTATCCAGTCCTTTCTTCATAAGCACAGTCCGACATCCCAGTAATATCAGTCTGGTTGAACCTTCTTCCTGCACACCCTCTATGGCAATATTGTCCCTTCGCCTACAGATTTGGAGAGCCAAAACTGTACGCAATACTCCAGGTGTGGTCTCACCAACGACCTGTACAACTGAAGAAGAACTCTCCCTGGCTCCTGTACTCAAATCCTTTGCTATGAAAGCCATCACAATACCAATCCGCTTATTTTCACTGCCTGCTTGCACTGCATGCCTACTTTCAATGACTGGAGTTACCTTGACACCCAGAGTCTCGCTGCATCTCTCCCCCCTTTTCCTAATCGGGTGCCACCATTTAAATTAATAGTCTGCTTTCCTGTTTCTTGCCACCAAAGTGATAACCTCACCATTTAATCCAATTATACTACTGCATCATGCAAACATTTGCCCACTCACCCAGCCAACCAAGACACCTTTCATCTCCAAGCATCCCCTCACAGCGAACGACCTGCCCCCCAGCTTAGTGTCATTCCGCAAACTTGGAGATATTGGCCTTCAATTCCCTCCATCCAAATCATTAATATATATTGCGTAAACAGCTGGGTTCCCAGCACTGAGCCCTGCGTACCCCACTAGTTACTGCCTGCCAATGAGAAAAGGACCCGTTTATCCTACACTTTGCTTCCTGTTTGCCAGCCAGTTCCACTATCCACATCAATACTTAACCCCTAATACCGTATCTTTAAGTTTGTATACTAATCTCTTAGGTGGAACCTTGAGTCGAAAGCCTTCAGAAGTCCAGATATAACCCATCCACTGGTTCTTCTCCCTTACCCACGCTACTAGTTACGTCCTCGCAAAATTCCACAAGATTCGTCAACAGATTTACCTATGTCAATCATCTACTTTTACCAATGATTCATCACTTTCTCAAATGTGCCTTGCATCCCATCTTATAACTGACTCAGCAGTTCCCCACTACCGATGTAGACCTGGTCTGTAATTCCCCGTTTCCATCTCTTCGCCTTCCCTTCTTAAAAAGAGGGGTTACATTTGCTACCCGCCAATCCTCAGGAACTACTCCAGAATCTAAAGAGTTTTGAAAGATTATCACTAATGCATCCACTATTTCCTGAGCTACTTCCTTAAGTACTCAGCGGAAAGACAATACATGATGACAATCGGGCCATTCACAGCGCAGAGATTCATGGTAAAATAATAATGTTTAGTGCAAGGAAAAGCCAGAAAGGTACAATCAAAGATAGTCCGAGGGTCACCAACATGGCAGATAGTAGTTCAAGACTGGTCTCTAGTTGTTGTAGGATGGTTCAGTTGCCTGAAAGCAGCTGGGAAGAAACTGTCTCTAAACCTGGAGGTGTGCGTTTTCACACTTCTACTACCTTTGTGTTTACACGAAGAAGATGGGAGAAAGAGGTAGATTGCCAGGGTGCGACTCCTCCTAGATTATGCTGCTTGGCCCTGTCGAGGCAGCGGAGGATAAAGGAGTCACATCGTGACAATACATAGAGCAGCGCAGGAGGCATTTTTGCAAAGAGAGATGGTGGTCAATTGAACATAACTACATCGGTGCTGAAGTTAAATGTAAAATTACGATCATTACATGGAAGAAGGTATAAGATTAGAATCGTGACATCCATCTTGTGATAGATATGCTCCACAACTCTACAGTGACTTCATGGACGCACTGCTTTCAAACCTCATTGAATTTTAACATTCAAGGATATGTTTTTCCCTCCTGAAAATAAATTATCTTTCTGGGTCACTTCCTCGATCTGCCAGTATGCTTTGACGCATTTAGATCTTGGATCATTTAATTACCAACTCACAACTCAACACAGAAAATGGATTTACCAACGCACATCCTCCATTGGTGACTCACTGAAAAGATACTGCTTTTGTAAGTATTTTAACACTTCCCGAGAACGCATTTGTGGTATCTAAGAAATTGAAAGAGGAGGTTCCAGAGAGGAACCAAATGGAGCCAACAGTAGGACAACATAGCACCATGAACAGTATTTTATCAGATGCATACAGCTTGGTTTGGTGAACAAACTCCAACCAAGACCGAAATAAATTGCAGCGAATTGTGGAAGCCAGCCCAGACCATCACACAAACAACGGTCCTTCTATTGGCTCCGTTTTTAGTTATACCTCACGCTGACCGGTAAGGCAGCACATCATCAAGGACAAGTTGCACCCTGGCCACTCCCTCTTCCTCCCCCTCTGCATCAATGCAAAAAGGTGAGCAAGTGTTGAAAGCGCACACCTTCAATTTAGGGACAAGCTCCTCCTGCTTTTATTAGGCAGACTGTATCCTCCCTACCACACCAAGAATGGTCCTGAAACTACTATCTACCTCTTTGTAACCCTCGAACTCCTCCGTGATTGGATTTTGGTGGGTTTTTGCCTTTGCAATAAACAACTATTCCCTTTTATGCACTAGTCAATGGCGCGATTGTAATCCATATATGGTCTTTCGCCGACTGGTCAGCAGGCCAAACAAAAGATTTTCACTGAACTCGGTACACGTGACAATAAACTAAACAGAAATGAACAAATGCAAGAAGCAGTCGAGAGATTTTCCTGGACCAAGCATGATGATAAAGGCACAACCGGGTAATCACAGCAGAGCCCACCATTCCAACTAATTGAGCATGAAAGCTTTCAAGCTCTGAGAATCAAATAGAAAACAAACATCTCCCAAGAAACGAAAAGCAAAGATAACGCATTGAATACCGAAGCAATTCTGTTGATAACTTTGATTTTTTTTTTTAATTATTCCAGCGCATATAACACCGGAGACGCATCTGCATATAAATCTTTCCGTCCCGACGCCGAGTTTCGATCGTCCCGACGAGAGGCTGAACATCGGACGGACACGTCGCAACGGCCCTCCCGTTCAAAGGCCCCCCGACCACGGTGAACAAAGGAGGAAGAGACTGAATCTTAATTGCCTTTCCATCACAGTGAGGAATGTTTGATTCCACTGTGTTGGATGTTTATGTTAAACTTTATTTTATGTAGCTGTGTGTATTTTTATGCTTCATTTACTTCATATGGCTGAATGGTCCCTCAAAATGTCAAATTTCACCGTTTCCTCTAACTGGTAATTGTGACAATTAAATGGAATCTTGAATCTTGAATCTTGGTAGAGTTGCTGCCTCACAACTCCTGAGTAAGACCTGGTTATCGACTCCGACCGCTGGGTGCTCTCTGGTGTGGGAGTTTGGCACGATCAACTTGTGACCACGTGGTTGTTCCAGTGCTCCGGCATCCTCCCCATCCCAAAGACGAGCCGGTTTGTAAGTTTAATTGGCCTCTATAAATTGCCCCATGGTGTGTAAGGAGGATGAGTACAGTGGGATCACAAGAACTAGTTGAACGGGTGATTTTACTTCGGAGTCACGTGAGTGATTCCGTGAAGAAGGCCCTCCAGGCGCCTGCGCAGGCATTACGTCCCGCATTGGCACAAGCACCAGTCAGGCCAGGACTGAGAGCGCCTGCCTGTTTAAGTTAAACTAAAGGTAAGTTTATTTTACTTACCAGGCGCTTATTAGGCAGTAGCCTGCTTATCCCCCTTTTTTTACAGAGGTTTTCCTGCCAATGTTTTCCTGTCACAACCTGACCACATTGCAGGTTATGGACTGTGGTAAATTCCAGTCCGACCGCAAATGCTGAAAACCGTCAAAATTTGTAGATCGTGTTGCGAGATAGAGCCGCTAAACAGTGCAGTTAGCGGCTCCCCAGCTGGCAGGAATGCCGTAAAAATGGCAATAAATATAAAACGGAGTCGCTGACAGAGGGTCAGCAGTTCCAAAGCCTGTGGATGCGCGTTGAAGGCAAAGAAGCAACGATGGAGCCACTGTACACAGTGGGGTCATGGCTCACAGACTTGGTCCCCAGACAAAAAATTACTGGGACTAATTCAGCCCCTCAGGTGAGTTTGGGGAACTAAGGATTCTCCATATAATTAAAAAGTATGTATTTTATTGTGTTTTTTTCTTGATAAAAAACTAAAATAAAGTAACAAGGTTATAGTTTATATTGATATTGTTCTGACAATGTTATTATTGTTAACACAGGTAGCTATGATTTATACTTTTCACAGGTAAAGCTGTACAAACTAAATGTGGGATTTGTGAGCTTACAAACAGCAATAGTGCGGCCTAGGGACAGGCTAGCGCCACACGCCAGACAGGGCTGCTTCATGGTAAATGAGCGGGCCTATGGGACAAGTCCTGCGCAGCAGCGCCAGACAGGACTGCTTCATTGTGTAAAATAGTTCGGGCCTAATGGGATAGAGCCGCCAGCAGGCCGGACAGGACTGCTTCATATATGAAAGTGCCGGCCTACGGGAGAGCCGGGCCAGCAGCGCCTGATTCAGGGCTGCTTCATTTGTGACATTACGGCCTATGGGAGAGCCGTATCAGCATCGGCCTTACATGCTGCTCATGAGTGAAGTGCGGCCTACGGAGAGCCGAGCCAACAGCGCTGATGCAGGGGCTGTTTATGACAAAATCGCCGGTCCTTTATGAAAGGCGGCGCCAGCAACGCCTGGCAGAGGTTTGCTCAAATTCACACATATCTGCTCTCACCCACGGAGTCAGGAGATAATTCCCACCGGGGTTTAGAGAGCAAAGGTCCACGGAGTCGGGGATAAAATCCTCACCGTGGCTGATCAGTGCATTGAAAACAACTATCCTTATACAGCAACTGTTGTAAAAGTTCTCCCTCTCAGAGGCAGATAACAAGATGGGTCAGTATCCTGCTGACACTGATCTCATGGGTGGGACCGTGGGGCATACCCAAGGGATAAAGGCACGTGGTCATAGGTACCTTTCCTGACAATAAGTTGCCATACCCAGTAAAATATTCTAATCGGGGTTAGGCCAATGGGTTCATAATCAGTATGGTATCCTACGGCCTGCGGTAGCACCTGTTAGAGTTGCCTAACGAAACACCCTTTCTGAGAAGGGAAGTAGCAAAAGATCAAATGACTCCGGGCTCTTAAGATGTCAATAGAACAACTCAAGTATATATGTGCCGGCAGTGAACAAACGGCCAACCTGGGGATGAGAGAGCCAGCCGCTGAAAAAAAAACAAAAATTCGATTATTCAGGTAGGATCTATTCTACCAACGGAAGAAGCCTGCAGATAAATAATTCGGGCCCCCCCCTCGGCATCCAAGAACGGGCAGAAGTCCATCGTTCAGAACGCATCCCAGGTGCTCATTGGCAGTAGCGGTGATGATCAAGAAATTCCATGCACCTATCCGATGATGCTCAACACAAATGGGTCTACACTTCCAAAATTTGGGTAGTGAGCCGTTCACAAGTCGTAATATTTACATTATTGTTTATACAACACACAAGGGATAAAATATTTGTTGAAGGCACAGCCTAGCTTCCCAAGCAAGATGGATTATGGCCAGGTTGGAAATTGGGCAGAAGTTCTATTCATGTCAAACCACCCAAGCAAAAGGCAGGATTGGCATGTTATTATGAACAACGATGAGTATCAGGGCAATATGAACTTCTGTATGTATTTTTTTTTATTCCTGACTTATAACAGGTGCATGAGGGTAAGAGATTCATGTTAAACATAATCCATTACAAAGGAGAATCAAAAGACAATAAACGTACAATAACCAGTAAGCTTTGCAGTATGGGATAAACTGTTTGATGGTCATTGGGATTTACCTTAATTATTATTAGCCATGTCCATTCACCTAGTGGCAAGAGATTGGGGTAATACCAATCTGTTACTAAACGTGATTAAATAAATTGAGGCAATATAGCAACTGGTAGCAGCTGAGCTAATGAAGGAACTGATAATGACTAAGTATCAATTAGATCATTTTCAACAACTTGTTGCTATTGTCAGCGAGGCTACATCAGCCCATACAATGATAAAGTAAACATGTATTTAGCATTGCTAGAACATGACAATACTCAATGAACTTTTGAACTTGAAACTTGCTACGTAGTGTGGTCGTTGATTCAGTTATAATTAACTGCGATTGTTTAGAACTCTAAAATGAGAAGTTTCCAAATACCATCACCTACTCCAAAGGTAGTGGAGAATTGTTGATACCAATTCTTCAGTTCAACTAATTATATACACTTAATTCACCGTTGGTAAGGTTTTGTGAAACTATACTTATACTTAATGCACAAAGTAAAGTTGGCTGCTCACAATGTGATTATAAGTTGGAAATCATGTAATAAGGAATAAAATCCAAGAATTAATCTCCATGCCACTGGTGTAACACCCAGTTTAGATTGATGATAACCAGAATAGATGTTTGGATCTCAAAGGTAATGATAAAGCATGATTCTCAATTCTTTATCACATGTTGTCAAGTTTATTGCATGTTCACTGAGTATTTGCAATAAATATGAGACACAACAGTGTGGAAAATATATTTCTCGTATCAATAGGAGGAATGGACTTTATGTCTTCCTCATTAGCTTGGGATTAAAACAGACAGCTAGACCTCGTATTTGGATTAGTACAATCGGACTGGCCAAGCATCCAATGTTGCCTGCTTCATCAGGCATTATGGCACAACGGTATCCAGTTTATGCCCAAAAAGCAATAACTTAGCTGTTTTATAAACTGTGGTTCAGGTAGACTGGTCTTTGCACAGTAAAACGATTTTGACTTGCCCATTTTTCAATGGATTAACTTATGCTCATGTTGTCCATGAGGGTGGTTTCACTACAGTATCATTTGATAGCCATCCTAAAATCGCAGTTACAATCTCTATTGAGGGGATCCAAGGAATGGTTTTAAATATAATTATACATTTGATATGATACAAATTACTGACATTTCCAGTTCCCTTTAAGTGATATTGACAATAGTTCAGTGATAGAGAAATTACAGCTGTAACATAAGAAACTACATTGTCGGGTCCATCCCGAGATCAAGTTGTAAAAAGGATCTTGATACACGTACTCGCATCACAGATAATGCAGTTGGTTATTTGTAAAGTGTAAACATTATATTCACCAAGGGGTTTCCAGCTACATCCTTAGTCATGACACTTATAACACACACCGACGGCAACACTTTGCAAAACGCTGTGGCTGGACAGGATTGAATGGCTGTTCATGCCATTACATTTTCATTCTGGTCTACACTAGCAAGCTGACCATGGCTGGCATGGTTTTTAAGAAGCATTTGAATACCCCAACTGTCTCAATTTACGATTACACGGCCACCAGAATCCTTAGAATGTATGATTCAGCACTGGTATTCGTTAATAAACAATTACACAAGAAAACGTCGGTTCAGACTCGTTTCCAAGGTGGCTGCAACACGTATTAACATTGGGGATTGAAGGTCTCATTCCACCAGTCACCATCAATGTCAGTATATCATTTAGAGAGTGTGTTTAACCATCTCATTAATTTAGGGCAGCGCTATGTTGCGGTCAAATGAGGGGATGTGTCCCTCGAAACCAAATTTTATATTGCCTTCCGATGGGCAAATGAGCTGATGTTTCAGAAATTGTCTATCATCGGAACCAATTGTCATCCAGGCTGGATTGCCAATGTAATTTTTTAAGAGCTCAATTTTATGGGTACAGTTGTTTTTTTACATTGTTTAAATAACCCTATCATTACATTGAATACAATGTTATTACAATCATTTATTTCTCTTCGAGTCAATCAAATGCAGATGGGATGCCGAGATTGTAATCTGTGGCATGAAATCACAAAGCTTGACACTTCACGGAATCAACTACACGTGACTCCCGAAGTAAATTAAGTAGGATAAATGAAACTTTACCATTTAAGTTTCTGATCTGATTTTATGAGAGGAACGTGGTGATTACGTTCCCACTCCACGCCCAATCCCTCTCTCTTAAAAGATCTCTGGTTTTCTCGAGTCCACTGATCTATGTGTTTTTATTTGTTATATATACCGCTGCTTTAGAAGTTTTGCTGCGCAGCCGCGTCTGGCGGGCCTTCTTCACGTAAACACCAACATAAAAATAAAGATCAAACTTCAACTATAAGTTTTCATATTAAACTTAACTATCAAACGATGGTGTGGAGGGCCAAAGAGTCTGTTTCCATCTGTATCTCAACTAAAACTAAACTACACACTTAACTAGTTTTTCCAAACAAAAGGGGCAACAGCGGTGGCATACCAATATCAATAAATACCGTTCTTATTGTCATCACCTCAAATTAAGTTTTAAACGAAATTGGTTTTCGGCAAGTCATACAACAAAAAAAAAAACAATTAACAAGACACAGCAATTAACTCAATTTACACAGACATCCGTCACAGTGAATCTCCTCCGCACTGTGAATGGAAGGCAAATTCATGTCTCTCTCTCTCCTCTCCCTGTTTTCCCATTCTACTCCTGATGTTATAAGCCGGGCCGGGCGATTTGAAGGTCTCCGCTCCGGGTCATTTTCAACCCCGCAATTCGGCGGAGAAATTGCCGTGCGAGCTCCGAAAGAGTTGTCTCCCGCCAGGGACCCTGCGAGCTCCCCCGATGTCACGTCCACCCGTCCACCGGCCTGGGCAGGGAGCCTCTCCGAAGCCCCGAAGTCGGTCGGGGCCAAGCCGCGCATCGCACCACAGTTTCTCGCACTCCAACGCTCATGAAGCTGACCACTCCACGATGGTGAGATCCGCAGGCTCAGCGACGACCATAGCCCCCAGGTCGTTCCAGTTGGAGGCCGCTCCACATTGCTAACGGGCCCCTAAACAACAACGGAGGCCCGACAGGGAAAAGTGGTCTGGTCAACCCGTACAGGAAACAATTCAAAAGTTCCCCCCGACCCCCCCCCCACCCCCCATATACACTGGCTAAAACAATAATAAAACTACAACGGGTCAAACTATACACTCAACAGAAAATATTTTTAAAAAATAGACGGATTACAGAGGCCGCTGAGCCGCGAGGTGCCGCCATTTTACGTGTACGGTAGAGTTGCGCCTGCAGCACCAGAGACCCTCGTTCGATCCCGACCTCGTCAGATGCTGTCGGTACTGACTAGACGTAAGTCACCCCGAGACCACGTGTGTTTTCTCCGGGGAGCTCCGGTTTTCCTCCCACACTCAAAAGACAAACAGATTTGTCCGGTCAAAGCCATTGATAAAATTGCTCCTCAAGTGCAGGATAGTGTTTGGATTTACAGGGTGATAGTTGGTCGGTCTCCCGCGGACTATACCGGTGGCCGAGCATGGGCCTGTTTGGCGGCACTTGTATCTCTAAAGTAAAGTCTAGGACTAAGCCAAACAAAAAACTGTCCGACTAGTCCAAAGCAGACTATATAAGGCCGAGGGATTATCAATTCCCTGTGGACCGCACCAGTTCCTCGACAAATCTTCATTCTCCATCTCTATTCGCCACTTCTCTGATTCTCTCAAACTAATCCCCGATCACCTAAGCCTAGATGTGCACAGCGACAAGGTCTCATGCACACACCTATCCTGCACCAGACTATTATGAAGATTCTCAGCTCCCTCAGTAAAATAAATTTTGTAGCTTGAGTAGCCTGCAACCCAAAAGTATGAAACATTGAATTCTCCTAATTTCAGACCTCTAACATAGAAACATAGAGAAATAGTGCAGAGTAGGCCATTCGGCCATTCGAGGCCAGCACCGCTATTCAATGTGAACACATGGCTGATCATCTAAAATCAAACCTGTCCTGCCTTCTCCCCTCCCCCCACTCGCGTCTCCCATTCTCCGATCTCCGAAATCACCACTCCTTCTCCCCCCCCCCTCATAAG
>CM069137.1:9469990-9490801 GCA_035221665.1 Okamejei kenojei | reverse complement strand
ACTGATGTCTATGTTGGAATAGATTGGGGTAGGAGGCAACGCGAAAGAAAAACTCCATGTCAAATGAACGAGGCATGTGCGTGTAATTTCTTGTACATTGGCAATAGACAAAGACATAGATGCAGGATTAGGACCCTTCGAGTCCGCACCGCCATTCAATGTGATCATGGCTGATATCCATAAATCAGGACCCGTCCCTGCTTCTCCCCATATTCCGTGACTCGACTATTTTCCGAGCTTATCTAACTCTCTCTAGAAAGCATCAGAGAATTGGCCTCCACTGCCTTCTGAGCAGAAAATTCCAAGGAAAAAAAATGTGAAAAAAGGTTTTCTATCTTTGTTCTACACAGCCTACCCCTTATTCTAAACCGTGGCCCCTGGTCTGGACTTCCTCAACTTCGGACACATGTTCCTGCCTCTAGCGTGTCTCAAACCTTTCATAATCTTATATGTTGCAATAAGATCCACTCTCATCCTTCGAAATTCCAGAGTTGAAACGTGCATCCAATCGAAGACACACTCAGTCACATTATGTTTAGGATATTTTTGTAATGGAATTTCATCAGAATCACCAATGGTTTCCTTTCACTGCTGTCGAGAATCAGTAAATGGTTACAGGAATTAGGAGTTTTTTACATATTTGGTCTATGTTTGACATTAATTTTTAACTTGAAATTTTAACGAATGCTAACCTTACCTTTTTTACTTCACCTTATGGGATTAAGCTGACAACAATAATGATTCGAAACACGTTAACTCCCCTCCCCATACTGAATAATTTTACAGCGCTGTCTGTACGGAGGATGTTAGTTCTCCCGGTCTGCGGGGGTTTTCTCCGAGAACTTCGGTACCTTCCCAACTCCAAACACGTACAGGGTCTTTGTAAGTTAATTGCCTTGGTAAAAGTTAAAAATTACCCTAGTGGGTATAGGATAGTGTTCTGTGACGGGGATCGCTGGTTCGCCGCTGACCCGTGGGCGAAAGGGCCTATTTCCGCAGCTGTATCTCCTAAAAACTGGAACTGAACTAAACTAAACTACGCCCCAGGGTGTGACATTGATTTCTCTAACTTTAGTAACCTTGCAATCCTCGCTCTTGCCCCCCCCCCCCCCCCCCCCCCCCACCCCCACCCAAGTCATCCATCATAGTTCCACTGTCATTCTGCTGAGTATCACTGTTTGCGTCACTCGTTACCACCTTCCCACAGCCAACCATACATGGACCCCCCCCCAATTTGGGTCCCCCCCATTCATCATGGTTGGATTTGATTAGTCTTTTGCCTATCTTTCATTAATATGTTCGATCTACCATATCTCTCGCGTTCCCTCTCCCTTATATTACATATTATGATTGTATGCTGATTGTATGAATAGTATTCATGGAGTTGAGAAGGATGAGGCTGGGAATGGGTATTCTTATAGAAACATATAAATTATAACAATGACTGGACAAGGCTAGATGCAGGAAAAATGTTCCCAATGTTGGGTGAGTCCAGAACCAGGGGCCACGTCTTAGATAAAGGGGAGGCTTTTAACACTGACGTGAGAAAACACCTTTTTATTGGGAGTTGTGAATGAATTTATGGAATCCGCCACAGAGGGCAGTGGGGGCCAAGTCACTGGCTGTACTTAGAGAGAGTTGGATGGAGTTCGGGGCTGGTGGGTCAAGGGATTTGTGGAGAAGGAAGGCAAGGTTATGCTAGCAGACGCATCAGCCATGTTACAATGAATGGCGGTGCTGGCTCGAAGGGCGAATGGCCTCCTCCTGCACCTATTTTCTATGTCTTGTTGCCACCTTTCCCTCAGCTGACAATTAGCCATTCTACATTTCCTTATCCCCCATCTGCTTTGAACTGTCGTTTTCCACCTTTACACTTCCATATCTCTAGACTCCCTATCCTTGATCTCGTCTGAAGAAGGGTCTCGACCGAAACATTTCCTTTCCTCCCGGAGATGCTGCCCTGACCCGCTGCGTTTGGGGTTATCTTCATGTAAACTAGCATCTGCGTTTCGTTCCTAGCAACAATACTGCTTTATTAACAACTGAAGGAACGAACAAATGGTTTCATAGAACGCAAAAGTGCTGGAGTAAAATCAGGCGACGTCAGGCAGCATCTTTGAGGAGATGGTAGACACATTTTCAGTCAGGACCCTTCTTTCTCCGAAGGACATATATGCTTGTTTCAAGAGCAAGCAACATCATACAAAACTGACAAAAAACAAATTGAGGACCAAGAGCACATGAACATGGTCAAAGAGGGCACGGCTTGAAAGAAAGCTTTAAGTGAACAGAGAGGAACAGCAATGTTTATGAATAAAACATCAGAGCTTCAGTGACCAAAGAACCAAAATCACTGGCCTCGAGATATGAATTAGTGAAAGATGAGGGAAATTAGAGTTTTAGGGCATGAAAAAAGGTTTAGTTTTAGTTTAGTTTAGAGATACAGTGCGAAAACAGGCCCTTCGGCCCACCTAGTTCGCACCGACCAGCGATCCCCGCACATTAACACTATCCTACACACACCAAGGGCCAATTAACCTACAAACCCATACGTCTTTGGAGTGCGGGTGGGAACGAGAGACTCGGGTCCAATCCTTGCCTACGGTATTGTAAGTTCTCCCGCGACCTGCGGTGGGATGCTCCGACACCTTCGGTTTCCTCCGCACTCAAAGACGTATGCTCTTTCACAGATTGCTAGCCATCATTTCTCTTTTTTCCCTTTCGTTCCTTCCCACTATCAGTGTGCAGGTTACTAAAGCTGGAGAATACACTGTTCAATGAAACGTTGATGGTTTATTACAAAAATTTGAGGAAGGACATTCTAGCGACTGAGGGAGCGCAGCGTAAGTTCACGAGGTTAATTCGGGAGGGCTGGACTGTCCATGTGGTGAAGAATGGCGCGGCTGGGCATGTACACTCTGGACTTTGGAAAGGAATGGAGGGATCTTATTGAATAATGCAAGATTGTTATGGGTTTGGGACACGCTAGAGGCAGGAAAAACATGTTCCCCGAAGTTGGGGAAGTCCTGAAACCAGGGGCCCATTAAGAATGAGGGTTGGCATTTAGAATGGAGTGAGGAAAACGTTTTTCATATCTGTGGAATTCTCTATGCCCTCAGAGGGCGGTGGAGGCAGAGTTCGGATGTTTTCAAGACAGAGTTAGTATATGGAGCTCTTATAGATTAGGGAGTTCAGGGTATAGGGGGAGAAGGCAGGGAACTGGGATACTGATTGTGGATGATCAGCATGATCACAGTGAATGGTGGTGCTGGCTCGAAGGCCGAATGGCCCCTACTCTACGTCTTTTGTCTCCCCCAAGTGACGCTTGGGTTATAGACCATAAGTGGTGTATCCAAAACTTAGCATCGTTCAAATTCAGTTCGTTCAGATTATGTTTATTGTCACGTGTGTTACTGAGGTTTCTGTGAAAGCTTTAGTTGTTGTTAGCATTCAGTGGAAAGATATATACATGATGACATATGGGCCATTCACAGAGATTCATGGTAAAATAATAATGTTTAGCGCAAGGAAAAGCCAGAAAGGTACAATCAAAGATAGTCCGAGGGTCACCAACATGGCAGATAGTAGTTCAAGACTGGTCTCTAGTTGTGGTAGGATGGTTCAGTTGCCTGAAAGCAGCTGGGAAGAAACTGTCTCTAAACCTGGAGGTGTGCGTTTTCACACTTCTATTACCTTTGTGTTTACACGAAGGAAGATGGGAGAAGAGGGAGCGGCCAGGGTGCGACTCGTCCTTGATTATGCTGCTGGCCTTGTCGAGGCAGCGTGAGGGATAAATGGAGTCATCGTTCAATAGCAGTAGAGCAGCGCAGAGGCAGTTTTGGGCTAAGAGAGATGGTGGTCAATTGAACATGAACTACAATCGGTGCAGAAGGTTAATGTAAAATTACGATCATTACATGAAGAAGGTATAAGATTAGAAGTCGTGACTTCCTTCTTGGGATAGATTATGTTCTAAGTGACTTCAAGGACGCAACTGCTTTCGAAAACCTCATTGATTTTAAAATTCAAAGGATATGTTTTCCATCCTGAAATTAATTATCTGTTCTGGTCACTTCCTCGATCTGGCCAGTTTGATTTGACTGCATTTAGATCTTGGATCATTTAATTACCAACTCCACACAGAAATTGATTTGCCAATGCACTTCCTCCATTTGTGACTCAATGAAGAAGATACTGCTTGTAAGTATTTTAACACTTCCCGAGATCGCATTTGTGGTATCTAAGAAATTGAACAGAGGAGGACCAGAGAGGAACCAGAGGAGCCAACAGAGGAGCAACAGAGCACCATGAACAGTATTTTATCAGGATGCATCACAGCTTGGTTTGGGAACAGCTCCATCCAAGACCGAAATAAATTGCAGCGAATTGTGGACGCAGCCCAGACCATCACACAAACCAACCTCCCTTCTATTGGCTCCATTTATACCTCACGCTGCCTCGGCAAGGCCAGCAGCATCATCAAGGACAAGTTGCACCCTGGCCACTCCCTCTTCTCCCCTCTCTGCATCAGGCAAAAAGGTGTGCAAGTGTGAAAGCGCACACCTTCAGATTTAGGGACAGTTTCCTCCCTGCTGTTATTAGGCAACTGTATCCTCCTACCACAACCAGAGAGTGGTCCTGAACTACTATCTACCTCTTTGATAACCCTCGAACTACCCGTGATTGGATTTTGGTGGGTTTGCCTTGCATTAAACACTATTCCCTTATGCACTGTCAATGGCTCGATTGTAATCATATATGGTCTTTCCGCTGACTGGTCAGCAGGCAACAAAAGCTTTTCACTGTACCTCGGTACACGTGACAATAAACTAAACAGAAATGAACAAATGCAAGAAGCAGCGAGAGATTTCTGACCAAGCATGATGATAAGGCACACCGGGAAATCTGCAGTCAGAGCCACCATTCCAACTTATTGCATGAGAAGCTTTCAGCTCTGAGATTCAAATAGAAAACAAACATTCCCAAGAAACGTAAAGCAAGATTAACGCATTGAATACCGAAGAATTTGTTGATAACTTTGATTTTTTTTTTTTAATTTCCTGCCCAATAACATCGGAGACTGCATCTGCATATAAATCTTTCCGTCCCGACGCCGGAGTTTCGATCGTCCCGACGAGAGGGCTGGAACATCGGACCGTCGGCAACGGCCCCGTTCAAAGGCCCCGACCACGGGTGAACAAAGGAGGAAGATGACTGAACTTTATTGCCTTCCATCACAGTGAGGAATGTTGATTCCACTGTGGTGGATGTTTATGTTACACTTTATTTTATGTGCTGTGTGTATTTTTGCTTTTTTACTTAGTATGGCTGTATGGTCACTCAAATGTCACTGTTCCTTAATTGGTACATGTGACAATTAAATTGAATCTTGAATCTTGAATCTTGGTAGAGTTGCTGCCTCACAGCGCCAGAGACCTGGGTTCGATCCGGACCGCGGGTGCTCTCTGTGTGGAGTTTGCACGTTCTACTTGTGACCACGTGGGTTTATTCCAGGTGCTCCGGCTTCCTCCCACATCCCAAAGACGAGCGGGTTTGTAAGTTAATTGGCCTCTATAAATTGCCCCATGGTGTGTAAGGAGTGGATGAGTAAGCGGGATAACATAGAACTAGTGTGAACGGGTGATTTTACTTCGGAGTCACGTGAGTGATTCCGTGAAGAAGGCCCGCCAGGACGCCTGCGCAGCATTACGTCAGCCGCATTGGCGCAAGCACCAGTCAGGCAGGACTGAGCTCCTGCCTGTGGTAAGTTAAACTTAGAGGTAAGTTTATTTTTACTTACCAGGGGTTTTAGGCAGGAGCCTCTTTTTACAGAGGTTTCCTGCCAGTTCTGCAACCTGACAACTTGCCGGTTATGGACTGTGGTGAAATTTAATATTATCAGTCCGACCAGCAAATGCGGAAAAAACCGGCAAATTGATCGGGTTGCGAGATAAGGAGCCACTAACAGTGCAGTTTTAGCGGTCCCCAGCTGCAGGAATGCCGTTTTTATTCTTTAAAATGGCAAGGATATTAAACTGAGTCGCTGACTGAGGGGGTCAGCGGCTCCAAGCCTGTGGGATGCCGTTGAATGGCAAAGAAGCAACGATGGGAGCCACTGACAGTGGGGTCAGTGGGCTCACAGACGTTGGTCCCAGTCAAATACTTACTGGGATAATTCAGCCCTCAGGTGAGTTGGGTTATATAAGGATTCTCCTTATAATTAAATGTATGTATTTTATTGTGTTTTTTCTTTGAGTAAAAAAAACTAAAGGAAAGTAACAAGTTATTGTTATATTGATATTGTTCTGACAATGTTATTATTGTTTATCACAGGTTGCTATGATTTATACTTTCACAGGTAAGATGCTGTACACTAAATGTTTGATTTAGTGAGCTTACACAGCAATAGCGCGGGCCTATGGGACAGGCCGCGCCCAGCAGCGCTGGGACAGGGCACCTCTCGCTGCTTCATGTGTAAAATGTGCGGGCCTATGGGACAGGCTGCGCCAGCAGCGCAGACAGGGCTGCTTCATGTGTAAAATGTGCGGGCCTATGGGACAGGCTGCGCCAGCAGCGCCTGGACAGGGCTGCTTCATGTGTAAAATGTGCGGGCCTATGGGACAGGCCGCGCCAGCAGCGCCGGACAGGGCTGCTTCATGTGTAAAATGTGCGGGCCTATGGGACAGGCCGCGCCAGCAGCGCCGGACAGGGCTGCTTCATATATGAAAGTGCCGGCCTACGGGAGAGCCGTGCCAACAGCGCCTGATGCAGGGCTGTTCATGACAAAAGCGCCGGCCTTTATGAAAGGCGGCGCCAGCAATGCCTGGCAGAGGGTTGCTCAAATTCACGCATACCCGCTCACCCACGGAGTCGGGAGATAATTCTCCACCGGGGTTAGAGAGCAAGGTCCACGGAGTCGGGGGATAAATTCCTCACCGTGGCTGGATAGTGCGTTGAAACAACTATCCTTATACAGCAACTGTTGTATGCAGTGTTGCAAAGGTCTCCCTCTCAGAGGCAGAGACCAAGATGGGTCAGTATCCGGCTGACACTGAGTCTCAGGGTATGGCCGTGGGGCATTCCCAAAGGGATGAAAGGCACGTGTCAGAGGTACCTTTCCTGACAATAAGTTGCCATCCCAGTAAAATATTCTATTGGGGTTAGGCCAATGGGTTCATATCAGTAATGTATCCTACGGCCTGCGGTAGCGCCTGTTAGAGTTGCCTACGAAACACCCTTCTGAGAAGGGAAGAGCAAAAGATCAAGATGACTCCGGGCTCTTAAGATGTCAATAGAACAGACTCAAGCACATATGTGCGGGCAGTGAACAATGCCAACAGGGGTATGAGAGAGCCAGCCGCTGAATCTATTATTCAGGTAGGTCTATTCTACAAGGGAAGAAGCCTGGCAGATGAATTAATTCGGCCATTGAACCGGGCAGAAGTCATCGTTCAGAACGACCCCAGGTGTCATCGGCAGCCAGCAAAGTAGCGGTTCACTGGAGCTGGGGGCAGCATTGATAGATCAGAAATTCCATGCACCTTCCAATCATGCTCAACTAAATGGGTCTAGCACTTCTAAAATTTGGGTAGTGTGCCGTTCACAAGTCGTAATATTTACATTTGTGTTGTACAACACACAAGGGGTAAAATATTTGGTTGAGGCACAGCCGGAGCATTCCAAGCAAGTTGGATTATGGCCAGGGGTTTGGAAATTGGGCAGAAGTTCTTATGCAAACCACCCATGCAAAGGCAGGATTGGCATGTTATTATGAACAATGATGAGTATCTGGCATATGAACTTCTGTTTGTATTTTTTTTTATTCCTGACTTTAACAGGTGCATGAGGTAAGAGATTCATGTTATACAAATCCCATTACAAAGGTGATCAAAGACAATATAACTACAATAACAGTAAGTTCTTTGCAGTATGGGATAAACTGTTGTGTTGGTCATTGGGATTTACCTGTAATTATTATTAGCCTTGTCTTCACCTTGTGGCAAGAGATTGGGGTAATACCAATCTGTTACTAAACTGATTAAAGAAATTGGCAATATAGCAACTGGGTTGCAGCTGAGCTAATGAAGGAACTGATATTGTGTAAGAATCAATTAGATCATTTCTAACAACCTTGTGCTATTGTCAGCTGAGGCTACTTCAGCCACAATGATAAAGTAACAGTATTTAGCATTGCTGAACATGACAATACTCATTGAACTTGAACTTGAAACTTGCTACAGTAGTGTGGTCGGTTGAATTCAGTTATAATGAACTGATGTTAGAACTCTAAGATGAGAAGTTCCAAATACCATCACCTACTCAAAGGTAGTGGAGATTGTATGAGTACCAATTCTTCAGTTGTTGGTATCAACTAAATATATACACTTAATGCACCGTTGAGTAAGGTTTTGAGGGAATATACATATTCTTCAATGCACAAAGTTAAGTTGCTGCTCTACAATGGTGACATATGTTGGTCTCATGGTAATTAGGAAGAATATCCTGTAATTAATCTCCTTGCCACTGGTGTATCGTCCAGTTTAGATTGATGATAACACAGAATAAATGTTGGATCTCAAAGTATGATGAAAGCATTATTCAATTCTTTATCACATGTTTGTCATGTTTATGCATGTTCACTGTTTGCAAAAATATGTGACACAACAGTGTGGAGAAATATATTCTCGTTTCAATAGGAGGAATGGACTTTATGTCTTCCTCATTAGCTTGGTCTTAAAACAGTCAGCTAGACCTCGTTTTGGATTTGTACTATCGGACTGGCCAAGCGTCCATGTTGCCTGCTTCATCAGGCCTTATGGCACAACAGTATTCAGTTATGCCAAAAAATGCAAGAACTTGCTGTTTTAAACTGTGGTTCAGGGAGACTGGTCTTTGCACAGTAAACGATTATTGACTTGCACATTTTCAATGGATTTAACTTATGCCTTATGTTGTCATGAGGGTGTTCACTGCAGTATGCATGGATAGCATCCAAAAAAAAGCAGTACATCTCTATTGAGGGGATCAGGAATGGTGTTAAATATTATGATACATTTGATATTATACAAATTACTGACATTTCCAGTTCATTTTAAGTGATATTGGCAATAGTTCAGTTATAGAGAAATTACAGCTGTAACATAAGGGAACTACATTGTCGGGTCCAACCCGGATATCAAGTTGTTAAAAAGATCTTGATACACGTACTCGCATCACAAGATTATGCAGTTGGTTATTGTAAATGTGTAAACATTACTTCACCAAGGGGTTCCAGCTACATCCTTAGTCATGACTCTAATATCAGCACAACAACGGCAAAACATTGCAAACGCTGTGGCTGGACAGGATGGAATTGGATGTTCATGCCATTACATTTTCATTCTGGTCTACACTAGCAGAGCTGACCAGGGCTGGCATAGTTTTAAGATCATTTGAATACCCCACTGTCTCAATTTATGTTATCAAGGCCACCAGAAGCCTTAGAAGTATGGATTCAGCACTGCGTATTCGTTAATAAACAATTACACAAGAAAAGGTCGGTTCAGACTATTTCAAGGTGGCTGCAACAGGTATTAACATTGGTGATTATATGTCTCATTCCACCAGGTCAGCATCAACGTCAGTATATCATTTAGAGAGTGTGTTTACATCTCATTATACTAGGGCAGCAGCTATGTTGGCGGTCAAATGGAGGGATGTGTCCTTCGACCAAATTTTAGTGGCCGTCGGATGGGCAAATGAGCTGATGTTTCAGAAATGTATCATCGGCCAATTGTCAATCCAGGGCTGTTTGCCAATGTCATTTTAAGTACCTAAATTTTAGGGGTACAGTTGTTTGTTTACATTGTTAAATAAACCCAATCATTACATTGAATACAATGTTATTACTAATGCATTTATTTCTCTACACTTCACTTCTCCTTTGATTCCTCCCATTTCCTCCAAACACAAGGCGTAGCTATGGGCACACGCATGGGCCCCAGCTACGCTTGCCTCTTTGTTGGGTACGTCGAACAATCCTTGTTCTCGGCGTACCAGGGCCCCATCCCCGACCTCTACCTCCGTTACATCGATGACTCCTGCACCCACACACAACTGACTGACTTCATTCATTTCACCACCAACTTCCATCCGGCACTCAAATACACTTGGACCATTTCCGACATTTCCCTACCATTCCTTGACCTCACCATCTCTATTGCAGGTGATACACTCCTGACCGACATCCACTACAAACCCACTGACTCCCACAGCTACCTGGACTACTCTTCCTCCCACCCTGCTTCCTGTAAGGACTCCATCCCCTATTCCCAATTCCTCCGTCTACGCCGCATCTGCTCCCAGGATGAGGTGTTTCACACCCAGGTCATCACAAATGGCCTCATTCTTCAGAGAACGGGGATTTCCCTCCCCCACTATTGATGAGGCTCGCACCAGGGTCTCCTCCATACCCCGCAACACTGCCCTCTCTCTTCCCCATTCCCCCACTCGCAAACAGGGCAGAGTCCCCCTGGTCCTCACCTTTCACCCCACCAGCCGGCAAATACAAACAGATAGTCCTCCGCCAGTTTCGCCACCTCCAAAGTGACTCCTCCACCCACCACATCTTCCCATCTCCCCCCCGTCTGCCTTCCGCAAAGACCGCTCCCTCCGCAAACTTCCTTGTCAATTCTTCCCTCCCCTCCCGCTCTACTCCTTCCCCGGGCACTTTCCCTTGCAAACCGCAAGAAATGCAACACTTGTCCCTTAACCTCCACCCTCCACTCCTTTCAGGGACCCAAGCAGTCCTTCCAGGTCAGACAGAGGTTCACCTGCACCTCCTCCAACCTCATCTACTGCATCCGCTGCTCAGATGCCAGATGATCTATAATCGGTGAGACCAAGCGGAGGCTTGGCGATCGTTTCGCCGAACACCTCCGCTCGGTCCGCAAAAAACCAACCAGACCTCCGGTGGCCTCAGCACTTCAACTCCCCCTCCCATTCCGTATCCGACCTGGGCCTCCTCCATGGCCAGAGTGAGCAACACGCAAGCTGGAGGAACAGCACCTCATATTCCGCTTAGGGAGTCTGCATTCTTTGGGCTTGAACATTGAATTTTCTCAATTCTGTTAACCCCTGCTGTCTCCTCCCTTCCCACCTCTCCCTCAGCCCTCGGGCCCTGGCATTCCATCTCTATCTCTATCTCCCTCCCCCACCCTAGTCGCACTAGCTTCTCATCGATACTTTTTTGCATATCTTTCGTTCATTGTTCTTTATCTCTCCACATCACCGTCTATATCTCTCGTTTCCCTGATCCCTGACCAGTCTGAAGAAGGGTCTCGACCCGAAACGTCGCCTATCTCCTTCGCTCCTTAGATGCTGCTGCACCCGCTGAGTTTCTCCAGCTTTTTGTGTAACCCCCATTTATTTCTCTTTTGAGTCAATCAAATGCAGTGGGATGCCGAGATTGTAATCTGCGGCATGAAATCACCAAGCTTTGAACTCTTCACGGAATCACTCACGTGACTCCGAAGTAAATTAGTAGGATTAAATGAGAACTTACTAGTTTGAAGTTTGATCTTGATTTTACGAGGAGGAACGTTGGGGATTACATGCCCACCACGCCCAAACCTCTCTCATAAAAGATCATCTGGTAGTTCTCGAGTCACTGATCTTTGGTGTTGTTTATTTGTGATTTCATACCGCTGCTTTGAAGTTTGCTGCGCAGGCGTCCTGGCGGGCCTTCTTCACGTAATCACCAACGTTCCTCCTCATAAAATCAAGATCAAACTTCAAACTGGTAAGTTGTCATTTAATCTTACTATCAACGGTTGGTGTGGGCCAAAGAGTCTGTTTCCATGCTGTATCTCTAAACTAAAACTAAACTACACATTTACTATTTTCCCAAACAAAAGGGGCACAGCGGTGGCATACAATACAATACAATACAATACCGTTTATTGTCATTTGCACCTCAAATTAAGTTTAAACGAAATTTGGTTTCTGCAGTCATACAACAAGAAAAAACAATTAACAAGACACACAATTAACACAATTTACACAGACATCCGTCACAGTGAATCTCCTCCGCACTGTGATGGAAGGCAAAGTCATTGTCTCTCCCCTGTTTTCCATTCTTCTCCCGATGTTAAAGCCGGGCCGGGCGATTGCAGGTCCCGCTCCGGGTTGTTTTCAACCCCGCAATTCGGGCGGGAGAAGTTGCCGTTGCGGGAGCTCCGAAAGGTTGTCTCCCGCCAGGGACCCGCGAGCTCCCGATGTCACCGTCCACCGGGCCTGCGGCTGGAGCCTCCGAAGCTCCGAAGTCGGGTCGCAGCCGCGCGCCACCACAGTTCTCCACGCTCTGAAGCCGACCAGCTCCACGATGGTGAGTCCGCAGGCTCAGCGACCAGAGCCCCAGGTCGTTCCAGTTGGAGGCCGCTCCACAGTGCTAACGGGCCCTAACGACAACGGAGGCCCGACAGGGAAAAGGTCGGGTCACCCGTACAGGGAAACAATTTAAAAGTTCCCCCCCCCCCCCCCATATACACAGCTAAAACAATATATAAACTACAACCAAACTATACACTCAACAGGACAAATATTTTAAAAAGATAGACGGATTACAGAGGCCGCTGCCGCGAGGTGCCGCCATTTTACGTGTAGCGGTAGAGTTGCTGCCTTGCAGCACCAGAGACCCGCGTTCGATCCCGACTGTCAGATGCTGTCGGTACTGACTACGTAAGTCACCCCGAGACCACGTGTGTTTTCTCCGGGAGCTCCGGTTTCCTCCCACACTCCAAAGACATACAGATTTGTCGGTCAATTGGCTTTGATAAATTGCTTCTCGTGTGCAGGATGGTGTTGGTTTACAGGGTGACAGTTGGTCGGCGCGGACCCGGTGGGCCGATGGGCATGTTGGCACGTTGTATCTCTAAAGTATAGTCTAAGGACTAAGCCAAACAATAAAACTGTCCGACTAAGTCCAAAGCAGACTATAGAGGCGAGGGATGTACAATTCCCTGTGGTCCGCCCAGTTCCTCGACAAAATCTTCATTCTCCATCTTCTTTCGCCAGCTTCTCTGATTTTCTCAAACTAATCCCCTGATCTAAGCCTAGATGTGCACAGTGACAAGTTCTCATGCACAGCCCTCTGCACCAGACGATTATGAAGATTCTCAGCTCCCTCAGTAAAATAAATTTGTGCTTGAGTAGCCGGCAACCCAAAGGTGTGAACATTGAATTCTCTAATTTCAGACCTCTAACATAGAAACATAGAGAAATAGGTGCAGGAGTAGGCCATTCGGCCCTTCAAGCCAGCACCGCTATTCAATGTGATCATGGCTGATCATCTAAAATCAGTACCCCGTTCCTGCCTTCTCCCCATATCCCTTGATTCCGTTAGCCCTCAGAGCTAAATCTAACTCTCTCTTGAAAACATCTAGGGAATTGGCCTCCACGGACTTCTGCGACAGAGAATTCCACAGATTGACAACTCTCTGGGTGAAAAGTTATTCCTCATCTCAGACCTAAGTGGCCTACCCCTTATTCTGAAACATTGGCCCCTGGCTCTGGACTCCCCCAGCATGGGGGACATTTTTTCCTGCATCTAGCCTGTCCAATCCCTGAAGAATTTTATATGTTTCTGTAAGATCCCCTCTCATCCTAAATTCCAGTGAACATAAGCCCAGTCGATCCATTCTACTAACAACCCCCTCCCCCCCCCCCCCCCCCTTCCCCTTCCCCATTCCCCCCGACTCCCCTGGCCCACCCCACCCCCCCCTATCCCCAATCCTCTGTGCCCCACTTGAACTCTCACCTATTTCTCCCCTCCTACATTGGTCACGGAACAGGCCCTTCAGCCCAACATGTCCATGCCAACCCAAATGCCCCATCTAAGCTAATCCTCTTTGCTCACGTTTGGCCCGTAACCCTTGAAACCTTCCATATCCATGTACCTGTCCAAGTGTCTTTTAAATGCTAGTATGGTACCTGCCTCAACTACCTCCTCTGGCGAAAGACTTGCTGTTTTGTTCAAACCTTGTCTGACCACAGGCCATCTGTCTTTTCTAAACAATTTTGTTCCAATCACAAATCTGACATTATACCCAGACAATTCCATTTCATTTCTTACGGGGAAAGAGAGACACAAAAAGCTGGATTAACTCAGCGGGACAGGCAGCATCGCTGGAGAGAAGGACTGGGCGACGTTTCGGGTCGAGACCCTTCATCAGACCAGTCAGGGGAGAGGGAAAAGAGACATATAGACGATGATGTAGAGAGATAAAGAACAACGAATGAAGGATATCCAAAAAAGTAACGATGATAAAGGAAACAGGCTAATGGTTGTTGGGTGAAAACGAGAAGCTAGTGCGAGTTTCTTATGGGACTGCCACGACACAGCAGTTAACAATGCTCGAAATTCTTACACAGAACTCGGACCATAAAACAATTTGTGGAGAATTAACTTAGCCGAAGCAAAGGCAATTTGGAAACAAAATTCTTGAGATGTCTTTCCGAGCATTTGTCACCTAATTTGCTGGTGGATTTTCCTTCACCCTGACTCTATGCTTCCCAATTGACAGGTGTGACATGAACAATTGAATTCCAATGAGATTTTCAATGTCAATATCTTGGAAAAGAAATGCCATGCTTATTTTGTCACGAAACGAAACTGTGATAAGTAGAAAGGACAACCAATATATATATGTATATATTGTATATGTTCACTGCAACTGCAACAGAATATGTTGGAAATTCTCAACCAGTCAGGCAGCAATTATGGAAAAAGTGTAACATTTTCATGTCTAGAATCCAAGCAAACTGTATCCTCCATCCTCACCGAGATCTAAGACCGGGTGGCAGAGTGGCACAGCTGGTAAAGCTGCTGCCTCACAGCGCCAGAGACCCAGGTTCAATCCTGACCTCGGGTGCTGTCTGTACAAATATTCTTATATCGTCATAGAAGAACCAGGCTTTAGAAAGGAAAATTGTGCTACTTAAAGGGACAACCAATATATATATTCAATAGACAATAGACAATAGGTGCAGGAGCAGGCCACTTGGCACTTCGAGCCATTAACTGTGATCATGGCTGATCATCCACAATCAGTGCCCCATTTCTGCCCTCTCCCCATGTCCCTTGACTCTGCTATCTTTAAGAGCTCTATCTAACTCTCTCTTGAAAGCATCCAGAGAATCGGCCTCCACCACTTCCGAGGCAGAGAATTCCACAGATTCACAACCTCCTGGATGGAAAAAGTTTTTCCTCATCTCCGTTCTAAATGGCCTACCCCTTATTCTTAAACTGTGGCCCCTGGTTCTGGTCTCCCCCAACATCGGGAACATGTTTCCTGCCTCTAGCGTGTCCAAACCCTTAATAATCCTATATGTTTCAATAAGATCCCCTGTCATCCTTCTGAATTCCAGTGTATACAAGCCCAGCCGCTCCATTCTTTCAAAATATGACTGCCCGCCTTCCCGGGAATTAACCTCGTGTATTCACTGCATCAGAAACACAAAACCTGTCTCGCACTCTGCTCTAAAGTTTGCTCCCTCTCACCTTAACCCTGAGCCCTCTAGTCTGTGACATTTCCAAACCTGAGAAAAAGGTTCTGCCTCTCTACCATATCTATGCCTCACATATGTTTAAAGGCTTCTATCAGGGCTCCCCACCAGCCTCTGACGCCCCAGAGAAAACAATCCAAGCGTTTGTTCAACCTTTCCATATAATGATGGGCAGCACGGTGGCGCATCTGCGGTTTTAGCGGTAGAGTTGCTGCCTTACAGCGCCAGAGACACGGGTTCGATCCTGTCTGTACGGAGACCTTGATTTTAGCTCAGAATAGAGATACAGCATAGAATCAGGCCCTTCAGACCTCTGAAGCCACACAGACCATCAAACACCTGTTTACACTAATTCTACGTTATCCCATACTCTCATCCACCCCCTGTACACGAGAGGCAATTTGCACAGGCTCAGATACCTCTAAAACCTGCGCGTCTTTCCAATGTGGGCGGAAACCGGAGCACCCGGAAGAAGCCCACACAGTCACAGGTAGAGCGTGCAAACTCCACACAGGCAGCTGAGGCCAGGATTGATCCTGGGTGTCCGGCCCTCCTGGGGATGTAGCATCTCTGCCACCTGCGCCCTTTGCTCCGGGGATGGTAAGTTGCTCGCAGAATATGAGCTTCCTTTAATCAAAGTTTCAGTTTCCCTCATTGGCACCGGCTCTGAGTTGGCACAACATGCAGTCGAGTTTGCTCCAAACATCCATTACTTTGTGCAAAGCTGAAACAAAAGACCGCTGCTTCTCTTATCCTGCTCGAGGCTCATTATTCACTAACTCAGAGCGCCCATGTGTGAAGACTAAAGAGGTGGTTTACATCAATATGCTTTTCCACTCCGCACAGACGCTCCGATGCAGTAGTTGAAGTAATAAGACGATCAGAAGAACAGAGGGAACAGCTAATTAATTTGGTTTATTCAGATCACGGGCAAGACACACACACACACACATGCACGCACGCACGCACGCACGCACACACACACACACACACACACACACACACACACACACACACACACACACACAACACAAGAGGTTATTAGTTCATGATTGGCACCGGCACATATTTTTCATGGCACACGTGTTGGGAAAGGTTGAGTTTTACAAAAATATTATTTATTCATGCTTGGCTATGTAAAGCTGCAAACAAGATGGTGTCACCATCAATGAGAAAATGTCCAACCAGGCAACAGACTGCCTTGTGGACAGAATAATTGCTCCATTAACTTGTCGAGGTTGGTGAGATGTCTGCTGGTGTGTTCCTCACTCATTTCCTTTGAATTTCCTTTGAATTGAGATTCCATTCTGGAAGTGCTATGTATTTTCTTTTCCCTGTTAGTTGATCTGGTGGCAGTTCTTTGTAGCTCTGCCTTCAGTCGAGATCAATGACTTTCCTTCCCGCACTAATGGCTATTGCCATCCGTTGTGGCTCTGTGCTCTGCGGAACCTGTAAATTGTGAATTGTCCCTAGTGTGTAGGGTAGTGCATGTATAAGGGGTGATCGCACGGACTCAGTGGGCCGAAGGGCCTGTTTCCATGCTGTTCCTCTAAAGTCTTAGTCTTCCTCTACACGACACGAGATGCTCTGAGTTTACCATCACGCGATCCTGGGATTTCATGGGAATGCACTAAAGTAGACTTATCCGGGGCCTGAAGAAGGGAAGCATCAGAACGTGAACCGTCACCCATCAGTGTGCTCCAGAGATGCTGCCTGACCCGCTCAGTTACTCCGGCACTTTGTGGGGGAAGATTGAGGGGGGACCTTATAGAAACTTACAAAATTCTTAAGGGTTACACAAAAAGCTGGAGAAACTCAGCGGGTGCAGCAGCATCTAAGGAGCGAAGGAGATAGGCGACGTTTCGGGTCGAGACCCTTCTTCAATCTGAAAAAGGGTCTCGACCTGAAACGTCACCTATCTCCTTCGCTCCTTAGATGCTGCTGCACCCGCTGAGTTTCTCCAGCTTTTTGTGTAACCCTCGATTCTCCAGCATCAGCAGTTCCTTCTTTAACAAAATTCTTAAGGGGTTGGACAGGCTAGATGCAGGAAGATTGTTCCCGATGTTGGGGAAGTCCAGGACAAGGGGTCACAGTTTAAGGATAAGGGGGAAGTCTTTTAGGACCGAGATGAGAAAAACATTTTTCACACAGAGAGTGGTGAATCTGTGGAATTCTCTGCCACAGAAGGTAGTTGAGGCCAGTTCATTGGCTATATTTAAGAGGGAGTTAAATGTGGCCTTTGTGGCTAAAGGGATCAGGGGGTATGGAGAGAAGGCAGGTACAGGATACTGAGTTGGATGATCAGTCATGATCATATTGAATGGCAGTGCAGGCTCGAAGGGCCGAATGGTCTACTCCTGCACCTATTTTCTATGTTTCTATGTTTCTTTATCAATGGGCTGACTACAACTCCAAGCATCCATCCAGCCAACTGAAACAAAAGCACACTGGATAGCCACCAAGTGGTCACAGGAGTGGAAGGCAACCTCATCTCCATTACACAGCTACATCTCTTCACCAGATAAAAGTTGTCCAGTGTCTGACCTCCCCAGAGGACCGTGGGTGAAGCTCAACAGACTTGGTACTGGAGTCGGGCGTTTCAATGCCAGCGTGTGGAGATGGGGAGCCTAGCCTGTGAATGCGGAGCCCAGAATAACAGACAGCCAACCATGTCATCTCTGGGTGCCCGCTCTACCACTCACCAAATGGAGCTCAGGGCCTGGCAGACATTGACGCAGAGACAACAACCTGGCTGCTCAACACCCGGCTTGAGATCTAACTATTCCTTTGGTTTATGTTTCATTCGCAAGAAGAAGAAGAAGAAGAAGATCCTCAGGGATCTGTGTTGGGTTCACTGTTGTTTGTCATGTACATCAATGATCTGGATGATGGGGTGGAAAATTGGATAAGTAAGTATGCAGATGATACTAAGATAGGTGGTGCTGTGGATAATGAAGTAGATTTTCAAAGTCTACAGAGAGATTTGGGCCATTTGGAAAAGTGGGCTGAAAGATGGCAGATGGAGTTTAATGTTGATAAGTGTGAAGTGCTACATCTTGGCAGGACAAATCAAAATAGGACGTACATGGTAAATGGTAGGGAATTGAGGAATGCTGTGGAACAGAGGGATCTAGGAATAACTGTGCATAGTTCCCTGAAGGTGGAATCGCATGTAGATAGGTGGTAAAGAAAGCCTTTGGTGTGCTGGCCTTTTTAAATCAGAGCATTGAATATAGGAGTAGGAAGTAATGTTAAAATTGTACAAGGCATTGAAGACCAATTCTGGAGATGGTGTACAATTTTGGTCGCCTAGTTATTGGAAGGATGTCAACAAAATAGAGAGAGTACAGAGGAGATTTACTAGAATGTTGCCAGGGTTCCAGCAACTATGTTACAGAGAAAAGGTTGAACAAGTTAGGTCTTTATTCTTTGGAGCGCTGAAGGTTAAGGGGGACTTGATTGAGGTCTTTAAAATGATGAAAGGGATAGACAGAGTTGACGTGGATACTTTTTCCCATTGAGGGTAGGGAAGTTTCAAACAAGAGGGCATGACATGAGAATTAAGGGACAGAGGTTTCGGGGTAACGTGAGGGGGAACTTCTTTACTCAGAGGGTGGTGGCTGTGTGGAATCAGCTTCCAGCAGAAGTGGTGGAGGCAGGATCGATTTTAACATTTAAGAGTAAAGTGGATAGGTATATGGACGTGAAGGGAATGGAGGGGTATGGTCTGAGTGCAGGTAGATGGGACTAGGGGAAAACAAATGGTCGGCACGGACTGGAAGGGCCGAGAGGGCCTGTTTCCGTGCTGTAATTGTTATATGGTTGTATGGTTATATGGTTAATTGTCTGACTCTTAAGATTAATAATTCTTCTTCTTACTTCTTAAGCCCTTTGCTCCTCGAGGGAGCATAGGCCATTGACAAATGTCCTCCACCTCACTGAATAATTGGACAAACACTTGTTTTCTGCATTGGCCAATTACTTTTTTGAAGCATTCAGTTGGTTGTTAATACAGTGGATGCTTTCCACACACAGCACCATAATACTGCAGACTCTTCCTATGAGAAGGGTCTCGACCCGAAACGTCGCCTATCTCCTTCGCTCCTTAGAAGCTGCTGCACCCGCTGAGTTTCTCCAGCCTTTTGTGTACCCTCAATTCTCCAGCATCTGCAGTTCCTTCTTTAACACAATCCTATGTTTCTCACTGCTTTTGTTCTTAGCTCTGGCCTTTGTTCCAACCATCTGCCTATTAAAAACCCATGTTGACTCATTCCCTGACCTATTACCTATTTCCTGCCACTCCCCTCTTCCAGTTTTCTTCTCCCCCTCCCCCCCCCCCCCCCCCCCCCCCCCCCCCCCACGTCACAATCAGTCTGATTGGCTGCACGGAGTTTGTATGTTCTCCCCATGACCGCGTGAGTTTTCACCGGGATCTCCGGATTCCTCCCACACTCCAAAGACGCACAGGTTTGTAGGCAAACTGGCTTGGTTATTGTAAATTGTCCCTAGTCTGCGCAGGATAGTGTTCGTGTACGGGCATCGCTGGTTCGTGTATCGGGATCGCTGTAAAATGGCTGCCAGCATCAACAAGGACACACACCATCCACTGCCACACACTCATCTCTCCACTGCCTTCAGTTAGAAGGTACAGGAGCCTGAAATCTGCAACATCCAGGTTCAGGAACAGATTCTTCCCACAGCCATCAGCCTGTTAAACACAACTTCAAACAAACTATGAACCTAACAGCCTATTGCACTTCATCTGTTTACTGATGTGTGTGTATATATATATATATATATATATATATATATATATATATTCTATGGTATATGGACACACTGATCTGATCTGTATTTATGACTACAATATCCTGTTGTGCTGCACCATTGCAAGAATGTCATTGTCCTATCTGGGACACATGACAATAAACTCTCTTGGCTTGACTTGACTGGACTTGGTGCGGGCTCGGTGGGCCAAAGGGACATTTTTTGCGCTGTATCCCTGAACTAAACTAAACCAAAGGGCCTAGACCTAAAACTTTGCCAATCCATGTTCACCAGAGATGCTGCCTGACCTGTTGAGTTACTCCAGCACTTTGTGAGTCTTTTTCTTCGATTTCTGATATTAAATTTCTGATATTCATCCTCATTTATTTAAACATTAAGATGTATTGAATCTGTATAGAAACATAGAGAGTAGGTGTAGGAGGAGGTCATTCGGCCCTTCGAGCCAGCACCCATTCAATATGATCATGGCTGATCGTCCAC
>CM069137.1:9454990-9464990 GCA_035221665.1 Okamejei kenojei | reverse complement strand
TTGGCGGGTTGCCTTTCCTTATCGCTGGCACGACAGCGGGATCAGCAGCCCTGGCTTCAGAAATGCGACGGGAGCTCGATTAATGAAAGAGAAGGACGTGGCCACGCTGGCGCAGCTGCTGCCTTACAGGGCTCGCAGCGCCGGAGACCCAGGTTCCGTCCCGACTACAGGTCTGTGCGGAGTTTGTACATTCTCCCCGTGACCGGCGAGGGTTTTCTCCCACACGCCAAACACGTACAAGTAAAGGGCCTGTCCCACTTACACGACCTTGGCTCGCAAATTACGCGACCTCGTGGTCGATTGAGGCATACGGGCACCGTATGGCCGCGCGGGGCCGGTCCCACTTAGAAGCGTGGAGATGCGTGGGGCTGGCTCCGACATCACGCGGGGCTCTGAAATTCTGGCAGCGGCCGAAATCTTCGCGCGCAACAGCCTGTCGCCACTCAGGCGCATTGCGGTCGTACGCAGCGTCTTGACGTCGTACGCAGTATCTTGACGGCGTACGCCTAGCGTGTGGCATTGCGCGATGACATCACCGCCCGGCGTGGCGTTGCATGATGACATCACTGCCTGACGCGTGCGATGCTCAAATTCAGTTGGCCCGCCTCCTGCCCAGCTGATTGGTAAGCAAGACGCAAATGATGTCACGTGCGAACTTAGCGCGAACTTCGCGAGAACTCCGCTTCCGTTTGGTCGCGCCAAACGCACGCAATCACATGCAAGTGGGACAGACCCTTACGTGGGTTAATTGGCTTGGTGTAAGTGTACCACTGGTCAGGCCGTATTTGGAGTACTGTCAGTAAATGTGGGCCCCATTTTTGAGGAAGGATGTGCTGGCTCTGGAGAGGGTCCAGAGGAGGTTTGCAAGAATTATTCCAGGAGTGAGTGGGTCAGTATAGGGTACAATTCTATAATCCTAGAATATTGAGCCTCAGAATTAAAGGACATTATTTTATGAAACAGATGAGGAGAAATTGATTTCGGCAGAGGGTGGTGGATCTGTGGAATTCTTTGCCACAGAAGGCTGTGGAGGCCAAGACAGTGGATATTTTTAATAGGTACATATTTGATTAGTACAGGTGTCAGATGTTATGGGGAAAAGACGGGAAAATGGGGTTAGGAGGGAGAGATAGATCTGCCATGATTGAATAGCGGAGTGGACTTGATGGGCCGAATGGCCTAATTCTACTCCTATTCCTTATGACTTTAAATGCGATGGGAGTTTGATTAATAAGTGAGAAAGACGCAAAGTGCTGGAGTGACTCAGCAGGTCATGCGACACGGTGGCTTAGAGGTAGAGTCGCTGCCTTACGGCGCTTGCAGTGCCGAAGATCCAGGTTCGATCCCGACTACGGGCGCAGTCTGCACAGAATTTGTACGTTCTCCCCGTGACCTGCGTGGGTTTTCTCCGAGATCTTCGGTTTCCTCCCACACTCCAAGGACATACAGGGATGTTTGCTAATTGGCTTGGTATAAGAGTACATTGTCGCTGGTGTGTGCAGGGTAGTGTTAATGTGCGGGGATCGTCTTCCAAAGGTACTCAGTCTGACGAAGGGTCGCAACCCAAAACATGACCTATTCCCTTTTTCCAGAGATGCTATCAGACTCACTGAGCTACCCCAGACCTTTGTGTCTATTTTTGTAAACCAGCATCCACAGTCTCTTGTGTTAAAGAACGAACTGCAGATGCTGGAGAATCGAGGGTTACACAAAAAGCTGGAGAAACTCAGCGGGAGCAGCAGCATCTAAGGAGCGAAGGAGGTCGACCCGAAACGTCGCCGATCTCCTTCGCTCCTTAGATGCTGCTGCACCCGCTGAGTTTCTCCACAGTCTCTTGTGCCTATAGGAATTTGATAGCTGGGATTAGATTGTGGAATATTCGTATGCGCACAGCATTGCAGTCTGGTATTCATACCCTATCAATTGGCAGATGCAAAAATGGCCTAATTCTACTCAACTATATAACTTTTGAACTTGTGAACATGACATACAAACATAAACGTCCCACACTGACCTCCTGCGCTGTCACAGTGAGACCCCACGCAAACTTGAGGTACAGCAGATGCACGCAACATGCTGGAGTGACTCGGCAGGTCAGGCAACATTTCAGGAGAGAAAGAATGGGCGGCGTTTGGGTCGGATCCCTTCTTCAGACAATGCAGGGCCAGCAACGGATGGGTGGGTGGAGGAAGGGTGGAGCCCATAATGGTCCATTGTTGGCTGGGGGGGGTGGTAACGAGAGCAATGCAGGGATGTGAACAGCGGAACTAGTAGGATAACTAGGGTGGCTGAAGGTCCTGTAGTGGGTTAACAAATGATGAGCGTATGACGGATTAGATTGTGGAATATTCGTATGCGCACAGCATTGCGGTCTGGTAGTTATTTCCCTATCTATTGGCAGCTGCAAAAATGGCCTAATTCTACTCCTATAGTCCAGAGTCAGGGGATATGGGGAGAAGGCAGGAACTCCGTAGTGATTGGGGATGGTCAGCCATGATCACATTGAATGGCGGTGCTGGCTCGAAGGGCCAAATGGCCTACTCCTGCACCTATTGTCTATTGTCTATTGCCTATTGTCTATTGGCACTGGGCCTGTACTCGCAAAATTTAGAAGGATGAAGGGGGGACTTCATTGAAACTTACCGAATAGTGAAAGGTTTGGATAGAGTGGATGTTGAGAGGATATTTTCGCTGGTGGGAGAGTCTAGGACTAGAGGTTGCGCTGTAGCCTCAGTATGAACGGACGCTCCTTTAGGAAGGAGATGAGGAGGAATTTCTGTAGTCAGAGGGTGGTGAATCTGTGGAGGATGTGGAGGCCAAGTCAATGGATATCTTTACGGCAGAGATAGATAGATTCCAGATGAGCACAGGTTTCAGGGGTTATGGGGAGAAGGCAGGAAAATTGCATTAGGAGGAAAAGATAGATATGCCATGATTGAACGGCAGAGTGGCGTGATGGGCCGAGTGGCCTAATTCTGCTCCTATCACTAACCAATTTATGAGCATGTACGCGCATCGGAATAATTGTTCCCTTGAGCCGGATGCTTTCATTTCAAATGCGTGTTATTTGTTGTGTATTGTTGCTTGTATCTGGATGACTGATGCTGTGACAGACATCTGTTTACATTCAATTTGTCAAACACTCACCAGCTTCTGATCTCCTTTCAGTGCTTTAAGTGCATGGTTCGTACAACGAGACCAACAACTGCAAATTATATTTCCATGCACTGCCAAGTAAAGTGGATGAACGTTGATGTCTCTATTGATGGTGTTAAAATCTTCCCCCGTCATTCATCCCAAGTTGCAGATGCAACATCAGCACCAGTCTCCCCATGTATCCCCAGCTCTGCTCATATTCTCTGCGGTTCAAAGATAGACAAGGGAATGCTGGAGTAACTCACCGGGTCAAGATTCATGAGAGAGTGAAGAGTGTTTTTATTGTCATACTAAATGGGACACTTTGGGGGGGGGGGGGAGGGAGGGTGTGGGGGAGGGTGTGTGTGGGGGGGGGGGGTGTGGATGAAGGGGTGGGGGAGGGGTGGTGTGGGGGAGGGTGGATTTGGCAGGGGGGCTGTGGGAGGAGGGAGGGATGGTGGGGAGGGGGTGGGGGGAGAGGGTGGTGTGTGGGGGGGGAGGAGGGTGGGGGGGGGGTGGGAGGTGGGGGGTGTATGTGGGGGGAGGGTGTGTGTGGGGGGGGGGAGGGGGGTGTGGGGGGGGGGGGTGGGGGAGGGGGTGTTTTGGGGAGGGGGTTTGGGGAGGGGCTGTGGGGGAGAGGGGGGCTGTGGGGGAGGGGGTTTAGGGGGAGGGGGGTTTGGGAGAGCGGCTGTGGGGGGGGGGTGAGGGGGGGGGGGGGGGGGGGTGGAGGGCGGGCTGTTGGGAGGAGAGGGGGCTGTGGGGGAGGGGGGGGGCGCTGTGGGGAGGGGGGTGTGGGGGAGGGGGAACCTTCAAAAACCTTCATATGTTTCTACAATTTCACCGATCGGAATGAACAAAAACGTATTTGCCACATCAGAGGAGAATAGTGAGTAAGGTGGTGAAAAAAAATCGTAGTGCGATTTGGGATCATTTTTAGACAAATTTAATTACAACGCAGACAGGAAGTGGTCAAGATGAGTGTTTTAGTAAAATATACATGTCCCAGATAGAACAATGACATTCTCACGCTGCAGCACAACAGAATATGTAATCATAGTACATAACAGGAGAAAAAAAAGTTCAGTGTGTATATATACACATACACACATACTCAAAAAACAAACAATGATAGTGCAATAATAATAATGGTCTGTTGCAGCTCAGAGCTTATTTGTTGTCGTGTTTAATAGCCTGATGGCAGCACCTCTGGAGAAAAAGTCTTTAATCCTGAGGCAATGACCACTGGCCAGCTCGTTCTACCATAGAAACGTAGAACATAGAAATATAGCCACATAGAAAATGGGTGCAGGAGTAGGCCATTCGGCCCTTCGAGCCAGCACCACCAGTCAATGGCTGATCGTCCTCAATCAGTACCCTGTTCCTGCCTTCTCCCCATATCCCTTGATCCCATTAGCCCTAAGAGTTAAATCTAACTCTCTCTTGAGATGTCATCCAGTGACATCTGTTTTCATTCACTGGGTAGGAGGCAGAGTCCACACCGTAAAGGAATCCCAGCATCGCCAATGAATCTTGGAATTTTAATTTGTATATAGTGGGTGTGAATACGTTGCTGGCGTGTGGAAAGCATCATCATAAGAGCAGATGTGGTGGAGACAAGAGTAACTGAGTGTGGAGAATAGCAAAAGGCAGTTTGGGAAGAAATATGGACTTTAAACTTCAGGGATACAGCACAGAAACAGGCCCTTCGGCCCACCGAGTCCGCTCCGACCAGCGATCACTATAGAAACATAGAAACATAGAAATTAGGTGCAGGAGCAGGCCATTCGGCCCTTCGAGCCTGCACCGCCATTCAATATGATCATGACTGATCATCCAACTCAGTATCCTGTACCTGCCTTCTCTCCATACCCCCTGATCCCTTCAGCCACAAGGGCCACATCCAACTCCCCTTTAAATAATGGCCAACGAACTGGCCTCAACTACCTTCGCTGTGGCAGTCTGTGGCAGAATTCCACACAGATTCACCACTCTCTGTGTGAAAAAAAGTGAAAAACGATTTTCTCATCTCGGTCCTAAAAGACTTCCCCCTTATCCTTAAAAAACTGTGACCCCTTGTCCTGGACTCCATAATCCCAACATCGGAACAATCTTCCTGCATCTAGCCTGTCCAACCCCTTAAGACCCCCACTATCACTACACTAGCACGATCCTACACACTAGGACAATTTACAATTTCCTTACTGAAGTCAGTGAACCCACAAACCTGTACGTCTTTGGAGTATGGTGTAAACCGGAGCAACCGGAGAAAAACCCACGCGGTCACAGGGAGAACGCACAAACTCCATGGGCCAGCAGCGGTAGTCAGGATCGAACCCGGTCTCTGACGCTGCAAGGCAGGAATTCTTTTTTGTAAAATATTTTATTAGAAGTAAAAAATACATGTTAAGAATAAATAATATAAAATAATCTCGAAAAAAAAAGGAAACATATTATTCGTCTCATACATTCTTAATATATTTTAAAAATTCACGGTCATTTCTTATTTATACTTCTATATTTTTTATTATTTTATAACAGTAGGAAAGTAAAGAGAAATAATAAAAAGAAAAAAAAATAAGAAAGAAATAAAAAATCAATAAAATGAGTGGAGTATTAAGCAAGATATTCTTCATATGGAGATATAATTCGTCGTGGTCTATTGTATATAATTCTTCAATTCATCTATTCCTTCATTCAGGCTTCACTCAGGGCCTCGAACCGGACCACCTTAACCCTTTAGTATTCAATAAATGGAGACCATATTCCTCTGAATTGATTGATCCAACCTGTCCATTAGGACAAGTCTTAATCTTTCAGGTGAAGTGCCTCCGACATTTCTGCAATCCACATTTTGATTGTGGGGGATATGTGACCTTTCGAAAATCTTAGTATTAATTTTTTACCAAATTATTAAACTATAACCAATAAAAATAATTTGTTGTGTTGTTATTTGTTGTTGTTGCGCCACGAAGCTGCCCTATAAACTCGTGGGAGTTTTAATTCGCGTGCAGGTGCGTGTGGATGCATTGCGAGCAAAAAAACCCAGGGCACTTTGGCAGCCCCCGTTTGGCAGTGGATATGCTGAAGGTGATTTCAACAAAATTCACCATGCTTTTACAAAAGAGTGGAAAGAAGGCTGATGAAATCATGGAGCTCTGAAGTTATAGAGTCACGCTGCACCAGAAACAACCACATTGCTCTACTCACTCATCCAGTTCAGTTTTTCCTGCCTGAAGAAGTCTCAACTCGAAACGTCACCGATTCCTTCTCCTCTGTCTGCCTGTCTCGTCGAGTTACTCCAGCTTTTTTTGGTTTGTTTTGTGTCAATCTTCAGTTTTTCATTCAGTTTTAGTTTAACATCACATGGACCGAGGTACCTATGCCCCTCATAGTTAAGCGTGCTATCCGTCAAGCGGAAAGACAACTCCTGATTGCAAATCGAGCCATTCACATGAGTGTACAGATACACGGTAGTTAATAACGTTTAGTGCAAATAAAGGAGCCAGTGAATTCCGATCAAGGATAGTCCAGGGTCACCAATGAGGTAGATAGGGGTGGGGGTAGTCCGATCACAACATGCCCTCTCTAAACCTGATTCACTATTTATCATGAAATGGCACCTAAACCCACAAAACCTTTCCCATCCACATACCTGTCCAAATCTCTTCAAATTCCTCCCTGGGCGTCCATATTTCCACAGAATCTCCCCGGGATCCAGCACACTGATGCAATTGTAAAGGAAAGCCACATCAAAGCGTCTCCACTTTATCTGAGAAGAAATAGGGAGTGTTCGGTCGGTTGTCAAAGGAATACTCTTCTCTTGAAACCTTTTGCGGCGGGGCACGCCCCCCCCGCCCCCCCGCCCCCCCCGCCCTGCCCCCCCCCCCCCCTTTGGCCCCGGGCCTTGCCCCCCGGCCGCCCCCCCGCCCCCGCCCGTCGTCGCCCCGGCCCCCACGCCCCCGGGGCGGGTTGCCCGCGTGAGCGCCCCCCCCCCCCCCCCCCCCCCCACCCCGCCCCCCGTGGCCCCCCCCCGGCTGCCCCCCCCCCCCCCCCACCCCCCCCCTCCCGCCACACCCCCCCCCGCGCCCCCCCTCACCCCAGCCCCAGGTGCACAGTAGAGAGTATATACTGGTCGATGGCTGCAAATCATGGCCTGGGTTCGGCTACTTGTACGCCGGGAGCGGAAAAGACTAAAAAAATTTTGCGACCACTGCCCGAGTCCATCACCGGCTCTGGACCTCCCCACCATATATCGGAGTCCGCTGCCTCAAAAAGGCAGCCAACATCATCACAGACCCACACCATATCGCTGGCCACACACTCATTTCACCACTGCCATCGGGAAGAAGGTACTGAATAACTGTAACTGTCCAGGTTCAGGAACAGTTTCTTCCCTGCAGCCATCAGGCTATTTAAACACTGCAACCTCATATAAGCTCTGAACTACAATAGACATTTATTAGTATTATTGCACAATTTTATCTGTATTTTGAGTATTTATTTATAGGAGCAGGAAGGTTCTACTGCCAGTTGTACAGGTTCAATGGGTATGCCACAAACCTGGAGTATTGCGTACAGTTTTGGTCTCCAAAAATCTGAGGAAAGACATGTACTTGCCATAGAGGGAGTACAGAGAAGGCTCACCAGACTGATATCCTGGATATCAGGACTTTCATATGAGGAAGACTGGATAGAAACCCAGCTTGTACTCGCCTAGAATTTAGAAGATTGAAGGGGGGATCTTATAGAATCTTACAAAATTCTTAAATAAAAAAGTGTTTGGACAGGCTAGATGCAGAAGAATTGTTCCCGATGTTAGGGAGTCCAGAACATGGGGTTCACAGTCATAAGGATAAGTGGGGGAATTCCTTTATTAGGGCCGAGAATGAGATAACATTTTTCACAAGAGAGTGGTGAGGTTCCCTCTGAAATTTCTCTCTGCCACAGAAGATAGTTGAGGCCAGTTCATTGGCTATATTTAAGATGGAGTTAGATGTGGCCTTTGTGGCTAACGGATCATGGGGTATAGAGAAGCAGTTACAGTTACTGATGGATGATAAGACCCCATGATCAAATTGAATGGGGAAATGGGGGCAGTGCAGGTCTCGAAGGAACCAATGGCCTATTCCTCACACCTATTTTTCTATGTTTTACTTATGTTTTCTTTATCACCAATGGCTGACTACATCGCCAAGCATCCATCCAGGGGGTATGGAGAGAAACGGTACAGGTTACTGAGTTGGATGATCAGCCATGATCATATTGAAATGGGGGGAGAAGGGACGGGACACACAGTGGGTGTTGGGGTGCAGCCTCACAGGCCGGAATGGCCTACTCTGGCACTCTATTTTCTATGTTTCTATGGTGTGTATATATATAACTGTGAGTATGAGTATATATACACACTAGAACTCTTTTCCTTTTCTCTCATCTCGTTATCATTACCTTACTAGTGTGACATATTCTGTTGTGCTGCAGCAAGTAAGAATTTCACTGTTCTAATTCTGGGACATATGAACAATAAAACAACTCTTGACATCTTGACTAAATATGCTCATTGTGCTCACCTCAACTACTTTCCCTCTCTCCCTGCTTCCTCATTCCCTATACCCACCGCCCCTCCAGTGTGAAAAAGGTTGCCCCTCAGAATATCCTATTAAATTGTTCCCCACTCTCACCTTATACCTTACGTACTATAGATTTCTTATTCCGTTTTTTTGGTTTAGTTCAGCTAGAGAAAACAGCGCGTAAACAGGCCCTTTGGCACCACCCAGAACCAGCCCGCGCCGACCAGTCGATCCCCGCACACTAACACTACCCTACACACACGAAGGGATCATTTACAAATTATACCAAGCCGATTAAACTTTTCAAACATGCACGCCTTGGCGTGTGGGAGGAAACCAAGATCCGGAGAAAAACCCGGCGGTGAGAAACGTACAAACCACGGCAGCAGACAAGCACACCCCGTGTCATGATTAAACAACACCGGCGTTCTTCTGGCGCTGTGAGGCAGTTAGCTCTACCACCTCTTTGGAGATCTTACCTTGTCGGTGGGTTGAAAGGTGCTTGCATGTCCCCAGGAATACCAAGAGGACGATGCCGTCCGGTAGCACCGCTTCTGGTAGGGCCACCATGGCGGTAAGGTTCGAGGATGAGAGGGTCCAGGCTAAAAACGATCCAACCCTACAAGACCTCAACGGCGGAACCAGAGGCGGGACAAATTATCTTGAACTCAACGGGTAGCCTGGGTACTAGTGAAAAGTGCGGATGAATGCTGCAACATATCTATCAGCTCCAATCGTCTTCGGTTCCCCTTGCCAATTGGAATTAGTTTGATTGATCATTTGTGAAGGACCGTGCACACCCCGCGTCTTGGAGCTCAACATCAAGCACTACGTTGAAACAAACGCACGCACAGTGGGATGAGGCTCCCTTCGTTCAGTTCTTTTTCGTGTTGAATGTAGAACCCATCATCCCCACCTCGAAGTATAGCCACAGCCGAGCTCTAAACCCATCACCACTGCACCAACCCACCGGGCCGTTCTTCCCTTACCCATGAAATAATACCTCCCACACATACCAACACAACTCCTGACTTTGTTGCATCAAACTCAACTATCCCAACGCACAGATATGGGTTCTGGGGGGATAGGATTGCCCAAGAGTTTGCATAGGGAGTGGTCTCCTGCGAGACAGAATGGAGTTGGGGAATGGGTAGCTAGTCCAAATGTGACCGTGGTTGGTATTCGCATTGAAGAGGTAGTTCCCTCCCAGTGCCGATCCATCATATAATGCCCTCTCCGTGCAGGGAGTGTGGTGTGTGTGTGGTCGGTGTTTTTTTGTTTTTGTTTGTTTGGGTGTT